>CM052325.1:10621804-10641407 GCA_028455615.1 Lasioglossum zephyrum
AAACGTGGTATTTTTAAAAATTTATTTTTATGTAAATAATTCCACGTAATTTTCTTTCTAGCGCGACTGCTATTGGCACTTCTGTGAACGAAATTTCAAACGAAAATAATGACAAAAATAGTTGATTGTTTCTCGCGTGGTAGCTAGATGGATCAGGCTGATACAGAGTTTTTGTTAGAGGTATATGCCTCACGTGTTCTTTACAGAACAAGATTTCAGAATTTCTTCTAATTTGGTATCAAAATGGTCGCCGTTGGAGGGGCGATGAAAAGGTTGAAAAAAAAAGATAATTTTCCGTAGAGGAGAGGAATTTCTTTCGACGGTGAATGGAGGCGGAAGTCTTCGACGCGACGGGCAATTATGCGAAATTGCTTATCGCAGTTTGCACGGAGGGGGATCTTTATGACGGAATAATCGGCACCGGTGCTTTTCTACGGATAGCGTTTCGTTCAATTACTTAAAAAGGTTCCCTCTGCCGTGAAGTTATCAGCGCGAGACGCGAATTTAATATCGAGACCCCCCGCGTCGTCTCTCTTCCTTTTTCTCGCGCTTTTTACCCTTTTGCGCTATAATAATTGCATCATTTGTCCGTTCCGCTGGGACAGATAAGCTTTTAAGGGGAATTAACAGGGCTTTTCCGCCAGCATGAGTGGTGTTAATCTTCCGAGATTAGAGGCCTGCCGTCGAGCGGAAGAGGAATTTATAATTTTGTAATTGAATAGAGTCATTACGCGCAGCTCGCGCAACCGATTTGTTTCTTTTTCCGCTTAGACTTACCGCGGCCGCCATCTTGGTCCCTGCGTAGGTGCGTCGACGATGGTTAAACTGGTTTATTTCACCGGGAATAGAACTTACTAATTACATGTGCCGGTGATATAATTCTTCACTCTTTGACAGACGTTTATTGAAATTTATGAGGGCGATGTATTCAGTTGCGAAAACGTAGATTTATAATAAATAATGCGGCAGGAATATCAAGATAAATCAAAATGCGCGTGGGATGCACAGTCCGAGCCAAAACATATGAAATTCTCGACAAATGAAAAATAACGAAAAAATTTCATCGTTCATGAAACGAGGAGCGGATGAGGGGTTAACTAACAATTCGTGTTCGCGTGGCAGAACATTTGCGGCCACCCTAGGGATGAACGAATTAATGTACATGCCCAGGATCGCGAGGATATTGATTTACAATTTGAAATTTAAGATTGAAAGGAGGTGCATCTTGACGGGATGGGGCGTCTAAGCAGATGAGATTCGCGTTTGATCCTACTGTAAGAAGAAGGATCGGCCGTTATCTTGATTGATTGATCGACTCCCATATAGAGCCACTCGGTTCTTCGCGCAGTTAATGGGCCACGCGTTTCCCCACAGGGTTGTACGAGTGGCTGGAACCCGATACATCCACTGGTAATTGATGGCCCAGTTGTATTAATATTTGTTGGCCGACACGGGCCGAGCCAATTTCGAAAGAATTATGACTGTGGCTAAGCAACACGCGTAACAGTGATACGTGCTCAACGATAACGAATTCGGAAAGGAGACCGAATATTCGAGTTCTTGAAGTTTACTGTTTGTGGAGGATTTTGGGGACTTGGAAGTTTGATGCTTGGGGATTTTAAAGTTCAGAAGTTGGCGGTTTGGAGATTCGAGGACTTCTCGGAGTTATGAGTTTAGGAAATTGGGGATTTCTGAACGCGTCGTGGACAGAGTTTGGAATTTTTCGAAATTATAAAAGTAGAAGACCAGGGATTTAGGGGTTTAATATTTACTTAGGGGTTATGCTTCGCACGGTTTAATGACACTGGAAAATGATAATTCGGGAATCCCGGTAGATCTACGATTCTCTCGAGTTTATAAACAACGAGTACAAGAGTTGTGTAGGAATCTGAAGACAAAAAGGTTTAGCATTCGTAGAATGTAGAAAACGTTAGGTTGGCATTTCGGAATCCACGAAATTATTAATTCTGTGGAGAATCGAGGACAGAGGTGTTGGGAATACAGGAAACGCGCGGGGTATGGACTCGGGAATGGTCGGAATCTAAGAAACACGGTGCATCCCCGATAATCGATAAGATCCGGATAATTTTAATTTCCTCCGGACGACGTCCAATTTAAACTAAATACTGGACGCTGAAAATAGACGGTCCGCAGCGTAAATTTGTTCGGTGTTTCACCCCGCCCGGCCAAAGAGAGTCGCCTAAAGGGGTGCTCGAAACAGGCTTCAGCCAGCGTGTACATTGAACGACATTCAAATTAGATTTAAATCGCAGAGTGAGATTTGCATGGACGCCGAGATCCTTGAATCCGGGGAATAAGAAAGGACGTTTTCGTCTTTATTCGAACGTTTGAATAAGTTGTTCAACCCTGTAAACAGGGATACTCCGACTCGATGGCGCGCGAGGCTCCGTTGAAAATCCGACCTATAAATAATTCACGGGACTAGTGTATTGCTTAATCAAATCGGTGGAATAACCATTCAATCGGCGACTGTCAATGAGGATATAAAACTGGAGATCGAACTAGTCTCGGGGGACAGCAAATTGTTAGCAGAAAAGCTTCTTATTAGGTCGTGTTCGGGAAGTCATTTCTCAAGGGAAAATGAAAGACAATTTTCGAAAATAAAATTTCTGTTGAAAAAACGAAAGTACTCTCTCTCTCTCTCTCTCTCCGAACGACCTAATATTTTAGTTAGTTGATTGATGTCTATTTTCCCGTACATCGATTTCGCTTTCAGCTGCATACGCGTTACATATTTAAGTGGATACTATATCACCTAGCCCGCACAAACATGTCCACCATTTTCTCGTATGTCACGATTCTCCTGCTTCCACCCGACATTAAGAACCTCCGTCAATTCCCAAAAGCGACCTTAAACTTTGGAATCCCTACTGGAGGAGTCCCTAAAAAGTGACGTCTAAGAAGACACCCCCATAACTAGACTCTTTCCATTTCAGGTGACAGGTGTTTCCCCTCGTCCCCGATGATGGAAGGCCATTAGCAGCAGAGGGCAGGGTCAATGGCGAGGAGGGTGTACAACCCGTACGGGTCCGTCCCTAGTTGAATAGTCGCGACTGACATCCTGAGACGTTTCAAAGCGGAAGACGAAGAAGAAGAAGCAGAGGTAGTGTAGGAGGAGGAGGAGGAGGAGGAGGTGGTGGTAACGGTGGCTCCGGTGCCAAGAAGATGTGGGTGTTCGCGTGGCCAGGCAGCATGATTCGCGTGACCCTCACGAGCGATGAATCGTCGGTCAGCAGCAGGGATGTTGGCTCACGCGGACTCGAGAAAAGCGGTAGCAGCAGGAGAGGTAGTATCAGCAGCAGTGGCATCATCATCATCATCATCAGCGGTGGCGGTGGCGAGCAAGCGAGCGAGAAAGAGGGCGCGGGAAATCTCACCTTCATCATCGGCTGGGCATGTACGTCATTTACCCGGCGGACGAGCTGCTGCGTTTCTATGAGAATCCCGATCACGATCCCAGCCCGACGTTGACTGGCGAACGCCGGCCTAGCTATTGTCGGATTCACTTGATCGCCGTTACCGATCAAGCCGAACGGATCGAAGAGGAGAATCGTAAGAGGAAGAAGGGGAATAGGAGAATCGGCGATCTAGCCGCGACACGAAGAAGAGGTGCGCGACGAGGCAGTGGACCTCCGAACAAGAACACTCGTGCACAGGACGCCAGGACTATGCAAAACAGCCGGGGCGTCGGCGACGAAGCCGCCGCCGCCAATCCTTTCAAGGACGTCACGCAGCCCGCGCTCAACGAGCCACTCAAGCAGCACAATGCTGCCACACTCAAGCTTGTGCAGACTGGTGAGTCTTTCGGCTTTATTTTCTTGTCTATTGACCATCGGATGGTCCGAAATTGGCCCATAAACTCGATTCATAAAAGAATCTCGAAACACAGAAGGCATAGAAAATTGAAATTTAGTAACATTTAGCCGTTAGCCCAAAGGAGTGCACAGTTATGGCTTTATCTCGGAAATCCTACAGGATCAAGTGCTAAAAATTAGTGGCACACTTCCAGTGTTGGCTGGTGAATAATTTCCCAGAACCTCTTCTACCAAGTTTCAGCCCTATAACGCGTCTGTAAGGCATCCACAGGTAGCTCGCTAGAGGATTCCAGTGACTTACGTTACAAGGGTTGAGAAGTGGGGAAGGTCGTAGAGCTCGAGACACAAAAGGAAGTATGGGCATTCTGTTGCGAGAGAATAGCACGCGGAACTACAGGGTGTCCCAAAATTCGTGTAGTTCCCGGAAATGGGAGGTTCCTTGGGTCATTTGAAGCGACATTTTCCTTTACAAAAATGACGTCGGTGGCTTTGTTTAGGAGTTATTAACGAAAAACATTGACCAATCAGAGCGCGTCTACAGCGGATTGATTCTGGCTCAGCCAATGACGCCGCCACGCTAAGCGGGACCTGTCGCTGAGTCGGACTCCGTTCGCTATAGCCGTGCTCTGATTGGTTCGTGTTTTTCGTGAATAACTCCTAAACAAAGCCGCTGACGCCATTTTTGTAAAGGAAAATGTCGCTTCAAATGACCCAGGAACCTCCCATTTCCGGGAACTACACGAAATTTGGGACACCCTGTATATGGAAAACAGCGAATATTGTGCCTCGCAGCGTGTCTCAAAGGCTTACGGTGTTAGGGATTAAATAGACTTTGAAGACCAGGGATGAATGCTGTACACCGAGCTTCTATGTTATTGCTAAAACTGAGTACGTTCTAATGGATGTCGATGTATTTTCGATTCTCGTTTTATTCAGCTGTTGTCTCGTGCAATCAACGAAGACAATTTGATAATTCGCAGTCTACTCGTTTCAGGGTTTTATGATTCTGTAGAAGCGAGGTCACCTGTTTCTAAGTACTTTCCGAAAGCAGTTATCCATGTAAGGGTGATCCCTGATTTCAATACATTTCCATAACGTAAACAGTACAAGCTTTTCTCTCCTGTCTCTTTATAAAGTACGCGGACGCTGGCTAATGCCCCCTCGCGCGCGCGTACACGGCATGAACAGCACGTAGACACAATACGCAATTCAGGAGGGGTTTATCGTGGTTCGCCAACAACAGATAGGCTCTGTTAGGAAGCCTGACCTTCCCATCGCACAACTTTTCCCCACGTATAATCCTGAACTGATTAAAATCGATATATCCGCTAAATAAAACACCTGATTATAAATACGTACTTGGAATTATACAAGTGGATAATTGCTGCTCGATTCCGATATTGTATTCTTGTTTTCGAGGTCGATTTTGCATGCGTCTTTTCACCGGTATTCGAAGTATCTTTTTTTTTGTAAACTATTCTACAAGAGCGTCCAATTACCTCTCGTCACACAAAACGGAGCCTGATTACACGTGCCATGGTTAAAGGTCCCCGGTGCACGCGCCTTTCGTGATTAAAGGCTATTTCCCCTCTTATTTAGTAGCTGGTAACGCTGTGCGTTTAGGACACCCTGTTGTTCATTATTTCACCGGCGGAACAGGGTGTAACGCTCTATTCTGTAATGTGCGTCCAGGTTTCGTGCTCCGGTGCTGTAACTCACCACCGAGACCGTCCTCGAACGAGCCACTTAGGTGCTTCTCTTGTCTGAACGCGCGCTATCCTCTGGGGGGGGGGGGGGCGAATCTCTTCATTCCTTTCAGATCATTCTTCAGGACGTTCGATAATGTAGGAAATGTTTCAGGCAGTGCAAAATAAGGTTGAGTAATAATTAGACTGCCGGTCTTTATACAAAATAAAAATGTTCTGCATCGACTGTGGCGGCGGGAATAAAATAGAAATTGATTTCATCCGTTAATGACTTCGTTACATTGAAAACGACATTACAACTGTTTTTTGAAAAATTTCACCCAAACAATATCTTCATAAATGCATAAAGATCCGCAGTCTAGTAGTAACAAATGAAAGCAATGTCATCTCTACACGAAAAACGAAATAACTTTTCGCGAACGACTTAATAATTCATCACTATCTGGTAAAATTAAAAATTAAATCTTCACCACGAAAGGAGTGTTGGGGTGTATACGACCGCGCGGTGTCCTAGAAGATTCTGTGAAATTTTTATGCCGCGGAAGATCCGGATGTTCTTCTGTTAGGGCAGTTCCGTCGAACTGGCGAGCTATGTAGACGGTGTTTTGAAAGTTTGATCGCCGCGTAGCATAAATTCCCGAATGGGTTCCACGACCCCTGAATTGCTCTCACAGCGACAGTGTGTACGCCATGCCAGCGTGGTCTCGGGATTACTATTTCACCGTTCCGGCGTCCTTACAGCCTCGGCCAGCTCTCGTTTCTCTGTGAATTTATCGTTTACAAGCGTCGCGAAAATCCCGAGTGCCGTACATTAAAATCACGATAAAAAGCTCGGACGTTATGGCACCGGCTTTTTGGCTGTGGTAACCGGTGCCAAAATGTCTCCTCTTCCGGTCGGAGCTCCGCGTCGTTTCCGCTCTCTGGCGACCACTCTGTTTCTGTTATACCGGAATCCGAGAATCTGTGATATCGTTCAGAGAATCGCGGGCGATACTTTAATATCCGTCGCCGATTCATGGCGGAAAGTCGATAAATATATCTTCTGGAAATTTGGAACAGCATGCTGAGCCAAAACTTGCATGCGTTTATTATTAATGGACATTTTCAGACGTGATCGCTTTATCGAACGAATTTCTCACTGATATGTAGGTTGAGATTTTCGAAGGTCGTCAAACGAGTCTCCAACTGAAGTACCAAATGTTAACTTTCAAATACGGTGAATCATTTAATCGAAATCTCTCTATATATTAAATACAGTATGTGTTTAGTGCCATATATTGCGAGCACCAATGAATACTATAGTACGATATATATTATGTAGAAGAGGGAAGATTGAACATCGAATTTTTCGGCCCTGATAAATAAATAAAAGGGTAGGAATTTTTCTCGGACCGTAGTAGCCAGGTGTTTTTCCCGGCAAGAGTTTTCTTCGAGTCCAATCAGGACCCCACGAAGATTAATTATTCCGGGAAATAGGGGTTGCCGGAGTCCTTCCGTCATCGGTCTCTGTCGGCAGCGATTTTATCCCTGCTCGCTGCCCGAAACGTCGAACTGATTAACCTTCGTCGAGCTCGATCTTACACACCAGGATCGAGATAATGAATTGGCAAATTTTCATTGGTCGATAACAACCCGTTTTATCAGCCCTATCCGGGCGGTTTCAACCCTCTCTGGTCTGGTGGTGATAGAATCTTTGTTATACTCTGCTTTCTGTGGCGGTATTATTATTTGAAAAAAACCGGAATTTCACCGAGCAATTATAACACGAACATTTGATGCAAACGACTCGGCGAACTCTCGCAGTTGAAAGGGTCAATTCGTTTATTTTGAACACCGCGCCGGTTACTTAATAGTCCCCGAGAAATTGTGATTCGCGTTCACGAACAAATTGCCGGGAAATTGTTCGCGAGTTAGGAGCCATAATTTCGAAGTAATCGCGCGGTGGTGGTCGTACAAACCATGTACGACCACCAAGAGAGGGAGAGAGGGAGAGGAAGAATGAGAGGGAGGAAGGAGCAATGATTACTCGCGATAAAAAAACTCGCGGTGTCACGGTGTGTCCCGGTGACACAAATACATGTCACGCGACCGACCGACAGTCCATTTTCCACGAACGTTTCGCGTTATTGCATTTTATTTTTTCCCCCCGTGGTAACAATTCTGTGCTGTTTCTCTCGCCCCTTTGTCTTTCTCTCTGTGTACGCTCGAACGAACGTTTCGCCTCTCTGCCTGTCTTCACAAACGGCGACAGACGTCGGTCGATTGTGCTGAAACGAAACAATTTTTCGCGAATCGCTGCCGAAACGCCAGGTCTCCGCGCAAATCCGAGGTGAAACCCCCGATGGAAATGAAAATGTTTCTATTGCGGGAGATTGGACTGGGCAATTTTCTAGCAATTAACAGCGCGATCTTTAATTTGTTACTCGACGTTGCTCCACATTTTATTTCATCTGATTCTTGCTCACTTTTCCATGCGCAACGTACGCATTACACTTTCATGGATCGCGGGACATTTTTATTATAGGTATTGCACTCCAAATTCTCCGTTTTGCTAGTAGAATTCCCATAAATGAAATTTTCAATTTCTTAACAACTAATGTACAGTTGCTTTGTAAAAGGTATTCAGAAATTTTATACTTTTATATTCTCTATTTTGACGAGGGGAACAAGGCCTAATACCAAACGTAAAGTGACCGTTTAATATAGACCCAACTATTTAGTCAAATTGAACTGTAAACAGCTCAAATCTTAGCACTGTCAATTTCTCGCTCTCCCAAGTTTCGACAAACAGTCTCAGCAGTAGTCCAAATACTCCCGATCCTAAAACTACATTGTGAGCATCCAATGTTCTGGCTGAGATCAGTCTCAGCAACCAGCAAAACAGCGAGGCGTCAGTGAGGCGGATGCAGACCGATTTTCGCGGAGTCTCGATTAGAGAGAAGGAGAAAGAGAGAGAGAGAGCGCCGAGTCGAATCACGGTGTGCATGCTCCCTCACGAGGAAACGAATTCTCCCCGGAGCGTTTCGCAAGATTACATCGAAGACCTCGTTACCGCGGTATAAATAGAGCTTTCCGGCTGGCGTGGATTCAGTTTAACAGCCCCCGCGGTGCAGCGGGTGCGCGCCCGGTCCAAACAATCTTCTGGCTGTCACGTGTGGTGACCTGGATGCTTATTCAGATCATTGGCGCCGGGTCGTCCCTTTCATTGGTCGCGACTCGCGACCCGTTCCTTCGCCCTTTCTTTCGGCTTTCGACGTCGGTGAATATTTAATTAGCAGATGCGGCGAAATGTCAACTTGGAATTGAGAATCGTCGACCTGGATCGATTGGATCCAAGATCGACCTGGAGCTCAAGAACCATCACGTTCATGGATTTAAACGGTGGCTTCGGTACACTGTTGTTTTCCTCGGTCTTATGGTCTCAGACCCACAGATTTTCTCTCCCTAAATCCCCTCAAACGACTTCGCCAAGTTGCATTCTCAGCGTTCCCGTTTCTCAGAGTTTCCCCATGAAATCTCGCGGTAATGCTAGGTTAGCGTCGAGTATGTCCGCCAGAAAACTGTAGCACCTGTCGCGCAACATAATCTCGTCGGGACGACAAATAACATGAGCAACGGCGTGTAGAATCGAGTTAGACTCTCCCTGCCCGCCGCTGCGCACCTGGAAACTTTCGTAATGCAACTTCGACGCCGGCCGCGGGAACTTGCAACTTTGCGACGCTCGCCAAAATGCCATACAGCCATTTATCGTCGAGATATCGCCCTCGCAACGTGGTCGTAACTCCTAGAAACTTCTCTAAAAAAAAGAACGTTTTGTAAATATGCTTCAGGAAATGTGCTCCAAGGGCTGGTTACATAATGCAGGAACTATTTCCTTTGATCGAGGACTTCACGCTAGCTGCTTGTGAATAGGTAAAGGCCAACTCGAAGCTAATGCTGAGAGACTTGCCGAGGGGTACATCAATGGGAAATAGAAATTGGTTTTCTTGAGAAGACGGAAATCGACTAGAAAATTGCTCTTCTTCGTGACTGAGCATGAAGACTGTCCCATCTCCTGCCTGTGTCTATTTCCAACAGTTGGCCGCCCTGCACCCACGAGGATCGGTGTACAGGCTGGCCGAAAAGTCACTAGACCGTTCGAAATTCGAATTTGCCCATAAAAGAATAACTGCGAATTCTTAAAAGTCCAAAAAACTTTTCACCGTTGTTCTCTTGAATCCGGAAAGATTCTTCTTGGTAACCTGCAGTTGGCAACGGTTTTAGTGGCCCATAGATAAAATTTCATTAAAGTACAGAAAATGTTCTAACATGGTTCTCTTGCGCCTGGGAAGATTCTCAAAAGAGAAAATAACATATAAAAGCACTTTATGACAGTGTCGTAGTTCTTTGAGGGTTAAGAGCATAAAGTTGAGCTTGCGCTGCCGGAGGCAGGATCATAAACATCTTTTAAAAGACAGGCTCAATAGGAACTGTAGAACGTATCAAAGCACTATATAAAATTCAATTCAACCGAATGCGAGGTCGAGTAAAGCAGATGTTTAAAGCAACGAGCGATGTTCACGCTTCCGAGTTAAACGTTACACTAATTAAAATTCAGAACGGAGTATGTGCCATTTCCGTTGCGGACTGACTACCAAGCTGCAGTTTCATTGACTCCGATATTCCAGCATTAATATGCCCAGTAATAGGATTTCATAGGAGTTAGACGCAATTCAAATTGACCCGTTTTATGGCCGCCATGAAAGCTTGGAAATCTAGGGATCATCCGAGCGAGATATTATCCCTATATTCTGTGCAATATTCTGGCCACAGTATGACCAGATTTGTTTTATATTTTTCATGTAAACGACAGTTGGTACGGAGGAAAATTCGCCAAATATTTTTGTAAATAGTACTCCTTTCAAGAAGTTTGTTCCGTTGGGAGTGTCTGCTCCTTGCTGGACCCTCCAGCCAACTCTTCAGGTCGTCTAAGAAAAAACTAAGGGTCAAGAGACGGGCCAAGTAGCGCGGAAGATACAACGTCGAGATGAGGTACACAGGAAGCAGACATCTCCGCGATATTGTAAATTCTCATAAGATGGTCTTCTGTCACGATGGCATTTATTGCAATTTTTCATGGTGGTCGTAACCCGAAGCCATTTGCAGATCAATAACTATACCTTTATATCAAACACAATTTTTTCATACCGTTTCGGGCTGGACCTAAAAAGTTTAAATTACTCTGTTATGAAAGACAGATCCTAACATACCATCCACAACATTTTCAACCCTCTAAAACCTCCTTGCTATTCCCTACGCGCCTACTCAATCTCCCTTCACGTCACCCTCCTACCAAATATGAATTTTTCTACTGTTTATGTCCCACTGAGAAAATTGATATTGGCGGAATTTGAGAGACAGGCTCTAACGCAATATTCAAAATTATTTACAAACATCGACAAGTGAAACATTGTAGAATAATTTTTAAAGTCGGAACGATTTTCCCATACTGGACCTGAAAATATAAATTATTCGACTACGAAAGACATCCACAACAATTGCGAGACCCACCATTCCCGTAGAAAACCCCGTAAACGCTGGCAACGGTCCCCTATCTCACGTAGCCCGACAAAGCCCGTCAGACGGCCGGGTCGTCGAACCAGGGAAAGTAACGAATGTCTCTAAAAGACCTCGAATCGTGGCGGCCGGCAAGGGTGAAACCGAACACCAAGGCCAGGCCCGCCTCTTCCTGAAACCTGGCACCGGGCCGTGTCGGTTCATCGTCCGTGTGCCAAGGCCGGTCGAATCTAGCGAACCTTGTCGTTCCGTCCTCTCCTCGAACGCTCTCACCTTCGAGGCACACGCAAGATATTCTGACATGTCGACAAACAGGTGTTCGACACAGTTGTGTATGTGTATGTGTGAGTGTGTGTGTTTGCGCTTTTGGGAACGCAGGAAACGGTGCACACACAGGTTATACTTAATAAAGGAGTCTGGTTGCCACGGTAACAGTGAGGTGAACGAGCGCCGGGTATTGATTCAGCCCACCTGAATTCAGGTCAGCCCCTGACTGAAACACCTTTCCCCGAGTTACATGCTTTTCCGTCGCGTTCCCCCACATCCTCTACTTCAACTTTTCCTCAATTTTTCCCTCCACGTCCCAGCCACCCCACCCAGCGCACCCAACAGTCCCCATCTCAACGTCTGCCACGCGACCGCCATGCATTATGGATATAGTTCATCTTGATAGGGGATGGTGCTACCAGGCGCATGGTTCCTCAACCGTTCCCCTTAACCCCTGGCAACCTGCCTGTTGTATCTGATATTCAAGGTGCGCGTGGGAGTCGAGCAGGGACCAGGGGATCTAGAAGAATAATGAGCGAGGACTCGGGCATAGAGGGATTGCTATTGTGACGAGTGTCTCTAGGTACGTAAGAGGTTTGAGATATTTAGCAGAGCCGGAGGGGTGCACTGACACCTGGATGAGTTAGCTGAGTACTTGTGCTGGCTGTGTTTGATTGCGGGAGAGGGGTGGATGTTAGTCGAGAGGCAGCAAATTGTGGTGTCATCTTTTTAGGGGATCAGGTCTTTGGAAATTTTTTGAGGTTGGGTGATCAATTGATTTTTAGTGGATGGCAGGAAGAGTCATCGAATTTTTTAATATTATTTTGAATATCTCAATTCTCCATCTTAGATCGTTCGTCCTCAAGCGTGTCGGGAATTTTAAATATTGAAAAACCCATTAGCGAGATTGGGCCTGGGGCTACTTTATTTAGACGTAACCTTCCTCCTAGTTCTTCCAAAAATTTCTGGAGTTACAGGTAGTAATTAAAGGTGAAATGTCACTGGGTCAGTTTGGAACGATCGAGTGGGAAAACAAAAAGGAAAACAAGCTCAAAAGGTCAGCAGGTGAAGTTAACATTGGTCCTGATTGTGTAGCAAATTAAAGGGCCTGTGAAAATAAGAAGGGAAAAGGGCGAAATGTGACTGGGTCACTTCGGCAATTAACCTCACGAGGTATTACATTGCAGCAGCAAAAACATGTTTGTTAACAAAAAATCATTAGATAGTAGATTAGAGGACTTGGAAATGTGTGTTGGAGTAGAAGAGGGTCAGGAGGTCAGTATAGTAATAATTCTCGATGTGTGGCAAACTGCAGGACTTTCAAAACCAAGGTATAGCAAAAGAAGCAGATGACAATGCTTATTGAGCAAGGTACCTGATCAGCTAAAAGATTACAGGACTCTGGGAACAGGAATGAACGAAAAGAATGTACCTAAAACACCCCATCAAAGGTTCCAGGTGTCCTCCAGATTACAGAAGTAGAAAACTCAGGAAGATGCCAAAGGAAGCAGGTCACCAATTTGGCAGAGCATGAACTTAAAAAGAGGGAAAGGGGACGCGCGTCGACTGCGGAGGAGCCTAGGGCCTGCAAACACCTCGAAGCAGCCCGTCTCAGACAGACAGACAGACAGCGAGAGAGAGACAGAGAGAGAGACGGAAAACTATCTCGGAGACTGTATGCTCGAACGCTTCTGAAGTAATCTCCACTCACAGCCCGGTATCTTTAAATCGAGAAGCTAGGGGTAGGAGCCTCAATAGCTTGCAAGGAACTGTGAAACTTCCTTTCCCGGCTTCATCTCGGGGATGTTTAACTTCCTCGATCTATGTTTTGAGATTGCCGATGTCAGCTCGCAAGTATCTGAAAACTCGGAAAACCCTCTGAGAAATTAGCTCCCCGAGGAGTCCGAGATCAACGGCGGTTCCCGAAGCCCTCCACAGGTGTCTCGAGGTATTTGTGAACCCCGAAAGTTTCCCGTAGGTCGTCGCAGCTTTGATAAAGCTGTTCGCGTCCCGTCTCGATCAGCTCGTAACTCTCGGAAAGCCACTAGACAACCAAGGAACCTCAAACTTCCGAATTGAACTTTATTTCGGGAGTTTTCTGGTGTGTCTAGAGAGAGAGAGAGAGAGAGAGAGAGAGAGAGAGAGAGAGAGAGAGAGAGAGAGAGAGTGAAATGTCAGACCTTCGTCTATTCGATTAATGGCGGTTTCGACCCCCCTCCCCCTCCGGTAATTTCCGGGCGGACGTTTGTTTGACGAGTCGTCGGCTCGATGGAAATCGATCGCAGGGGGCAGGATATCCGCGAAATACCGCTTAATTGCTGTCGCCATTATCGTTCACGGATCGATGAACATTTACGAGCCCTGACACACAGGGTCCCTTATCGAGCAGTCGTCGGGGATCTCGTTCGATCCCGATTCGTGAATGCGTTATCATCGAGGGGGGTGGGTTGGACCTGTTCGCCGTTGGCTAGCGGTCGTTAAAAAGTCCTGGTCGTGGTGCCTCGTTATTGTCGGCAATTTTACAACCACTTTAACGGCCGCGGACGACTATGAAAACGCAAACGTAATCGTCGCGAGACCGACTCTGAAAGCATCGGTGGGCAACGGGACGGAACAAGGAAATGGCTGGTCAAAGTGTCTCGGGGGTTGCCAGCTTGTTCGCCGTATTGTACTCAGATGTCTCTAAGGGCTTGCTGGTAATATTCGGGGCTCTTTACTGATCGTAATTCTGCGTGAAAATTCTTCTGGACACATTTTAAGAGCATCTGAAAATGTCAAGATGTTTAAATAGATTTTAGCAGAATATTGAAATACTTTCCATCCGAAAGAATATCTCGAACCTCGTACCTCAAACAATTTTTATTTCAGAAATTTTGTACGAGTTCAAACGTCTTCCTGAACGTGCACGAACGACGAGCGATTTGTCGATTACCAGGGAATAGCCGTGGAAACGTCGACAAATTGCTGACTGCTTCTAAAAATGGCGATTCCGGGCCGGAAGCCGCGGACGCGCGAGACCGCGACGGGGTTTCAGCTTACATGGAAACTCGATTAAACGGTACGGCGAAATAACGTCATTAAATAATACCATTACGGTCGCCGGTGGTCGTTGATAAATCAATTGGCCGCGGTAACAGGTATCATTTGACGGGGCGGCGACGTGGAAATTTCGTTACGATTACAGAGTCCCCGTAGAAAATTCCCCGCCCTTCGAATTCGAACTCGGTTCCCCTCTCACGGTGATCGGTCGAATTTTCAATTGAATTGAATTCCGACCGAACCACCGGAAAAGAGGAAGATACTTCATCGCTCACCGCTCTCCTGGGGCATTTTGTATTTATTTTTCTTCGCGCTTCCCGTATCTTTTCGGGGACATACGATCGTTGCGAACGCGTTCGACGTGGCCTCGCTTTATCTCCTACGCGATACACTACCGTTCCTTTCATTTATTATTCATTAGCCCCGGAGCAACGCCTGAAAAATTTATTGTGACCAACCTGCGGACCGGTTCACTGAATTCAGTTTGAATTTCCCGCCTCGCAACGACGCCCGGGGAAGCCCCGGATAAAAACTTCGAGAAAGTCGGTATTTTATGGTTTTAATCAGTAGTAGTCTGTGCAGGGGTTGTATTTTCGCAGTTTCACGCCTAAGTTCCTGATTTCTCTACGTCGGAAATTACTACGTTGTGAATGCTGTACGGTTTTTACTTTTATTCATAGATATAATTACAACTCTTTCTGCAATGTTATATCAAACTAAGAAAAATGCAAAAGTTGGGGAATGGCGGAAGGAACAAATTCAGTAATGAATTAAGTAGGTTAGTGATAATTAGGATACTAAAAAAGTAGGACAGGGTAGAAATGAGTGAGACAAAGAAAAAAAGGTAATTATTGCGAAAGGTTGTCCATACTCCGATTTTGATGAAATTTAAATATGTTGTGCAGCAACACATTTTGAACAACTTTTTCCTTTTCCAATGTAGGGGGGTCGCTTTTAGTTTTCGAGATATTTGCAAAAAACAATAGTTCTTACTGGCTAATTATAAATTTACTTAGCTAATACTGTATTGAATATTCCGTATTCTAGCACGCTCCGTGGCAATGTAAAGCCGCTCAGGCGCGGCGTCTGTTTACTTTTTTTTTGTAAACACGTTGTGATCCTTTTAATTTCCCATGAGTGGTCGACCGGCCCTCTCCGCTCCCTCTACAACTCATTATAATCGCATAATTTTTGCATTGCAGCTGTCATCCGGAATATGAACTAGTAATGGAAAAATCATCGGAATAGAATGAGTTGTGGTTAGGTCGTGGAGGAGACGACCACACATACGAAAATGACGGGGTAGTCTTTCAAAATTGAAAGCTCATCCTATACATGTATCATACTATATAGAGTGAGACTCTGGTTTCTGTCATCCCCACAACGTGTTTACAAAAAAAAGTAAAACGTCGCGCCAGAGCGGTCTGACATTGCCACGAAGCGTTCCAAAATACGAAAAATTCAATACCGTATTCGTAATAGTTTTTGCGAATATCTCGAAAACTAAAAGCAATCCTCCTATATTGGAAACGGAAAAAGTTGTTTAAAATGTCGAAATATATAACATATTTAAATTTCATCAAAATCGGAGTATGGCCACAATTTCTCAATAATTACCGAAAAGAATGAGAGAATTTATGGACCGAATGTGTGAAATAAGATAGTTTTGTACAGATAGGTTAACGTAAACCAAATCACATTTCTTAGCTGTAAAGCTGAAATAAAGTAAATTCTATTTTCCTTTTCTATTCTTTCTGCTACGTTGTATAGAATTGAATGGGGAATCGTATAGGGATATTTCACAATAGAAATTGGATGCGAGAAAGGTGTTCTAGCTAGAGAGAGAGAGAGGGAGAGAAAGAGAGAGAGAGAGAGAGAGAGAGAGAGAGAGAGAGAGAGAGAGTTCATCTGTCAGGATTGCAGGTTAGGTCTGCAATTGATTGGCTGCAGGGTAACTAGAAATTCGATCAGGGATCGACTGTTCCTCGCTTCTGGCCGGGGTTGCAATCGTTCTCGGGTAATTTTAGCCGAAAGCTGTCGTGCTTCATCCTTGATATTGTCGTGGGGACGAAACACGCCTACGGGTGTCGTGACGGAGACAATAATTATAGATGGCATGACGAAATTCTCATTGGCCGCTGGGGGCTAGCCGGAAACGATAGTTGTCCTTGAAACGGGCTTAGGATCTCTGATTTATGCTGGCTCTGGAGTAACAGCATCGAGTCACTTTTGACCGAACTAAATTCTTGAAAATCTAGGTTTTAGGTTGCGTTGATATTACCGATTAGTTTGATGTTTCAAGTTGGTAGCCAGGGGTTGTAAAAACATGTAAACGTTCATACGTATCGAAGACAGGCTTGAGGTGTCACAACTAAGTTCTTAGGCGGACTTATGCGGACTTAACGACCTCGCATTGACTCTAGATCACGGAAGACACGTGTAAAGGCTAACTTCCAGCAAACTGTATAGTTTTGCTACTTATGCGGACTTGTACCGATCCGCAAACAGTTCTAGGTCACCTGTGAGTGGCGCAAAAGTTTCTGTGTAGAGGATAATTTACGGAGACCTAGAACTCTGGACACGGTTTCTAGTTGGTTAGCACCGCGGGCTTTTGAAGGACCTGAACGTGTACAGAACTTCGTGGACATATCCTAATTGCGGACACCTTATCATTTTCTACAAGTCTACAGTTGGGGGCACAATTAAGTAGACTCTTTCTAAAACTAATAATTTTTTTTTAAATTCTATCACGCGACTCGAGACAGATAAAATATGTTCAAAATGGTGAACGTCACGGTTTTATTCGCAATTTTCAAACAGTTGCAGCTAACTACGTTAATGATTCAAATAATTCAGACACCAGTGTGACATTTCGATTAACTTCGGGTGTCGTCAGACCACCTGTAGGTCTGCCAAAGCCTTAAATATACTTGGTCTAATCTCTCCGACACTGTCACTCTCGGTTGTATGCGTAACAACTAATAATTTGAGCGTAATACGATGACAAGCTCCTGTTCAACCCCTTAACGCTCATACGCTCCTCAAAAATATCTGCATAAAAGAGATTCGCCCATTTAATTCACCCATTTTTATTTTAAACGTTAAATCGACCACATTATGTTTCATTTATAGCGTCACATTTTCAAAGAAATATATTTCACGACGTAGACACAAAAGGATGAATAATTTTACAGTATGTGAAAATGTTTAATGGGTTTTTTTCTAACATGTGAATTTAGTACTATTTCACGATGCATAGATAAACGATGTAGGGAGTTTTTTCCCTTCGATGGAAAATACAATGAAACTTGACACAAGCTTGCACGGCCCTGTGCACACACGTCCGGAGCATGATGGAGCACTTCTGATAGCGTTTATTCAAGAGAAGTCTTACGAAGTTACACGAAGAGCGGAGCTGTTTCAATAAACCAGTGCGCCAACGGACCCGAATCGATTCGGTAACCGTGATCGTGCACTGATTCCGAGCCCCGCGGTATTGCCACGTAAAGGTTGTGTCTGCGAATGCTGATATTATTAAGCGATGCCGGGGCTTTGCTCGCTGCTAGCTATAGCACAGAGGAAGAACGGCTGTGAAAGGGGCTGGGAAAATTATACGGAAGTTTAATGGCACGATAATTACTCTGTCTATCCTCGCTAGCAGCAGCATTAATGGAGCCCCATTAGGCTTTATAATAATGCGCAGTGTAAAGAGACGGTTGACCTTTCCTCCCCCGCGTTGCTCGAGAAATCTATCCATCAGGCAAATTCCCCTCGCCTTCAGGAGTATCACTGCGACCCAATCCCAATGAATTTTTTCTTCTGTTCAGAATCGTGCACATGCCAGCGTCTCTAAAATGGTTAAATAAAAATGAATTCGTTAAAGTTGTCAAACGGGAGCATCCCCTAAACTTGTTCATATGGAATCCCCATGTCCCCTAAGCATGACGTCCCTGATTGATCTGGTCGTTTGAGAAATTTCCAGACCCTTCCCTGTCTAGCAGGGCTCATCCCTGTCCCCGCTGTCCTTCGTCTGATGCTCGGATATTTAATTATAACAAAACGCTCAACGTCTAATCCCACAGGGTTCGGGACCTTCGAACAGACAGAGTTGCTTGTCAGCCTTCCGAATTTAATTCTTCAGCTCCCGTTGGTCTTCGCTTCAAGGCCAGGATAAAATTTGATCGGTTCCAGCAGGTTCCAGCAGGTTCCAGCAAATCCCCAGCGTCGATGAATTATAAAGTTCACGGTGTAACAGCTGTTCGAGACACGTTTTCGGAACTTTGAGGCTTTGCTCACGCGAAACTCTTCACCGACTTTTAATGGAGTTCGAAATTTCTTAACGGTTCAATGGTCGTTTTACGCTGAAACCACTGTTGTCCGAGTTAATTAAACGCAGGTGTCCGATGCGAAGTTAATTAGTTATTGTCCAAACGAGAAAAATGAATGGGGTGGGGAGAGACGTGGGATTTGAATTTAACAACTTCTCGCGTGCTCAACTACGCTGCTGAATATTAATGAATGTCGTCGAACTAATAACTTTCTAGTTTGTTTGTGTAATAAATATGTAATGTAATTCGAACTTCCTCATTTTTTGTAGAATAAATAATAGAATGAATATATAATTCTATAGATAAACGAAGATTGTTTATTGGTGGATCAATTCGGTCGTATACTGAACAGTTTTGTTGGAATTCTTTGCCTCCAGATTGCCCCCTGGAACAAAACAGAGGGGAAAATTTCGGAACTACGATAAAACCGAGTATTAACGGGATCGTTAGGTCCCTAATTTATTAGCGATTCGTTCGATTCGGTTTAACGATGCTCGAGAATGTGGTAAATATTCCGGACAGCTGCTTGCTTAGTGAGTCACGTGTCAGTCCACCCGAAACAGGTGCCATAAACAATTCATGGCCACTGCGAGGAACTCGCGTCGACGATTAGGCAAACCCTGGCCAGAGTTCAAGTGTACGACTCCTACGTTTCCCAGACGCGGGGAATTTACATTCCTCGAGGTAAATCGAGATCTGTTATGCTCGTTAGAAACCGATTAAGCATTTCCGAGTATCGTGTCTCGTCTGCCCTTACTCAATTTTCGGAAAAAGAAAACCAAACATTTATAGAATGGCCGAAAATAATTGTTTAGATCTGCAGAACCAAGTAGATTCAGAAACTGTTAAATTGAACACCGTTCGCATCAGG
>CM052325.1:10641507-10652755 GCA_028455615.1 Lasioglossum zephyrum
AAAAAAACTAAAAAACTACTGGACCAAACTGGACCAAAATCTAATCATCTCTAAGTTACAGCGGGGCACATCGATTGCATCATTTATCATTCTGATCCCATTGTTACTTTTTTAGAAAACGTTAACGAAAAATTTGATATCATAGAAACGGACATACGCACACACACGCACACACACACACACACACATACAGACATTTTGATAAAAATAGTCTAAAATGACTCCAATGACCATGAAACGTGGACATCTGCTAAAAAAATCGATTTTCGATTTTCGGGGTCATTACAATAACTTCCCTATAAAATCGGGAAGTTAAAAAATTGTGCAACATGGGGGTGAAACAAGTTTTCCGAGATAACGATTCTGCCTACGAGAGAGAAGAGTACGATGAGAGTCGATTCGACGAAAATTCATAGATTGCTCCGCGAATTTCTAATTGCTGTCGATAACGAGCGTCGAAGTCTGCGATTAATTGGTGCCGGAGAACGTTTAAGGTGCCGCCATCTTGGGAGGCGTGTAGCGTCAACCTGAAAATTCCTTTTAACGAGGGATTCTGATAAGGCGTTAATCAGGGAAACGAACAACTCCCATTAACAACCGATATCGGATCATTTCGATCGCGTTCGACATGTTTGCCAACGTAAAATCAAAGTATATATTTTAATAAAAATAAGAAAAACTTTATTTGTCGGTTCAGAAATTCGATAATGGTACTTGAAATGTGTTGACGTGTGAAAAATATTTTTTCGTTTCTAGGGGGATGTCTTAATCTCCCCTTAGGCTCATCTACAGTTGTAAGCCCATCGATTGGATTTTATATCCAATCTACCAGTACATACCGAAGGCAACCCCCATAAATGTGTTTCCCCCTCGAACCCTATGAATCTCATTTATCAGCCGCGGCTCTAACGAAACCGTTAGAAGATTCCCAGCGACCCTCTTCTCAAAGAAGAAATGGCTCAAATAAATCTTTCGAAATGGACGCGCGAGCATCTTCCAGCATTCCCGAAGAATTACGACGTAAAACCGCCTGTAGTGCTCGCATCAATTGCTGCTTAACCCGGCAAATAGCACACCGAGCTCCCGCAACACCTCGCGAAAAAATAACAATTTCAAGAGTTTTTGCAGCCGTTATCTCTGCACTTGAAAAATACACTTTTAACATTGTAGAATGCTAGCCGAGTTCAAGGCGAGACCAATATAATATTGTGTAACCTCCGCATGACTTTCGGTATTTAATTAATCTGAAAGAACATCGAAACACCGCAAATATCGAAACCACCCTCTGATCAAACGGTTTGAAACGAAACAGCGTGGATACAACGTCAAGAGCGAAGGGGGTGGCACTCAATTTGATTGGAGCTCGTCAGCGGCGCAATCGGCGTCGGATCGGCTTCGCCTGGCTCAATTAATTAATCGAAACAGTGTTGAGCTGTGTGGCGGAAACGATTCGCGCGTTGCAGCACACGTCAGACGCGGGGCGTCGGTTACACGGGCTTTCGAGTTCTCTTCAAATATTTCGACGGCTGGGAAACAGAGAGAGAAAACGGGACCACTCCTTCGTCGACAAACAATTTACGGACCGGTCGGCCAGCCGTCGGTTAATTCAATAAATGCCGGCCATTGTTTCCGCGGGAAACGTCCGCGGAAGCGATGTGTTCGATAACGGACGATTTTCGGGGAACAATCGCCGTGCCAATTGTATGTGCACCCTCGACGTTCCTCCATGAAGCAAATCAGCGTGTAATGTCCGCGATGATGAGCGAGCCGGACGAATTCGTTGCCCTGCCACCCTCCGAGCCATTAATCGAGTGATTAATCTTTCCAAAAGGAAAGTCCCAGCATTTCTTTTACACCCGTTAAACTAGCGCGTTTTCTTTATTAGCAACAATTTTACAAATTGTTGGCCCAGATAAATTTTTTCAGCTATCCCCTCTTTGTTACGCTTTCGTGATTTGTTTGGCACCCTTGTAGTCATAATTTTGACTGGAAATTTTTCGGAGGGAATGTCTTGGCTCTAGACCACGTATATAAAATGTTTTGACGAGATCCTTATCGTTACAGTGGCGGAGTTCACGGAGATGTTGGGCGCGGTCATGGAGGACCATTCCGCGAACGTCCAACGTCTGGTGGACAAGTTCCGTAGCAGGTCCGAGGACACGAGGCTGGACACCGGAGGTGTGCGACGTGTTTGGGAGAACCTGTTGCGCCAGGTGGAGGCTGACGCGTTAGCTCACCTGGATCTGGCCAAGGTTTTCCAACAACAACTGTCCAGACCCACCTTGGAAGCCAGTTTCTATAGGAAGCTGCAATCTAGGAAGGTGAGTACTGAAGAGGACAGTAATGGGCAAACATTTGATATTTTTACGATGACCTGGAATTTCTAGTAATATTTCTAGCACAACATCCAAACTGGGTTGCACGACATACTTTATCTTTTTTCCAATCGCCATTCGCATAATTAAAGTGCTGCGATCCGAATATGATAAAGTGTACAAGATTCTAGTCACTGATAAGAATAGTTTCCTGATAACCAGGTAGAGATACGTTCCACCTTCATGCATAGAAAATGCAACATTGTCCTCGAATATTAAAACTGATCGCTTTTTCCCCCAATAAGGATCTAAACGATCGAAATTTCAGGTATTCGCTCATCGCGAGGCCTACGAGCAGCTAGTAGCCAAGTCAGAGGAGAAGCTGCAACGTGCTCGAGCGGATTATAAGCGCGCGTACGCCGCGCTGCTGATGCTAGAGGGCGGTAGCGAGCAGGATCTGAAACGCGCTTATTTTGAGGCGCACAATTCATACGTTTTGCAACTGAGGGCGACGAATGCCATCACGGAACGATATCAGACGCGATGTTTGACCGGTATCCTCGGCGAAATAGCGGAGGTCTATGAGGAGCTATGCGGATTGGCCTGCAAATGCGTCACCGGGTTCACAGAAGCTGCCGCGGAAAGATCTCGAGAGCAGGCCAAACGATACCAGAGTATCTCGGAAGAGGCTCAAGTCGTCTCGCCGTTGAGCGACCTACAAGTAGGTTCCTCTCGCTTATCAATTTTCGACAATTCCTCCAGCACTACCCCTCCGGTGGACCTCGCTAAAACTATTGCTTTCCGAAATATTCGATGAAGAAAATCGAATTTTCGGAAAACAAAGATTCGCACAATGAGTTTCCTCGGCCAGATTCTAGCACGAAGTTTGGCGGCGACAGCGACCCCTTCGAAAAAACCAGCCAGACGTCTGTTCGTCGCTCCAGGCCCTCCGGAACAGGTACCAATGGAGAGAATCAATCAGGTACCTGCCTTGAGGGACGAGCTGGCTCCGACGGGAACCAGCACCCTGCCACTGATGGAGGATCTCCAACGGGAACACGACGCTCTCAGCCAGAAAATTTCGGGGCTCCAGGATGCTTTGGATTCACTGATGCGCATGCAACGCAAGTACGTGCCAACATAAACTCCTGAATTCACTGCAATTCCCCCGCGTTTAAATTTTCGTCAACAATGCTTGAATCCCACGAGTCGAGTAAACAATTACCTTAGCACGTTTCATAATTGACCTTGAACAGCGTTGAGAGATCGACGCGGTGAAGGTTCAGCGTGGATATCGAGCGAAATATTGCGAATACTAGTATTAGGGTGAAAGAGGTGTCTAATCGGTTGTTGTGCGGTATCCTCCGAGCTGTTCGCATCCATGAAGGGGTAACACGTGACGAACGGGCAATTTCGCAGTGGTTCTTCGCTCGGTGGAAACACTCGACCCATTTAATCCCCAGAAACTCGAACGACCAGTTGTGAACGGTAGCTCTGCGTGATTACAGGAGCGCCGAAAGCAACCTTTACACTAAAGTGGTCGAGCTGCAGAAAGACATCTCCATGAAGCGTTTCGAGCTTGGCGAGGCGCAGCTGAACCTCGCAGCCGTGCAAGCACAGGTATTGTCAATTTATTCTTAATAATATTATTCCACTGCGACATACGCTATAAAGGGGCAACTCGATTCTCTTGTCGACTCAATAATTCCATTCCGAACCTTTGTTTCTTTTATGAATTCCATCGACGTTTATCAGTCGATATGTAGTTTACTTTTATGTCTTTACATTCGAAAGTTCACGGGAATTCATTTGAAATTAATGGCTATTATTTATTCGACTAATAAATTCATCGCAAGGCAGGAGCTCTCTTGGTTATCTTGGACGGGAAGAATTGTTTCAAGTGGACAAAATGAAGGTGGTTAATTTTTCAAACTTTTATGAATTCTCCGACATCTCTGAAAGTTTAAACAACGTCGTTTCCTGCCAAAACTTTCAGATATTTCAAGTTCCAAGTGTTCCCTTTAAAGCGAGACCATAAAATCTGAAGTACGATTTTTTTTATAGCCGTTTTAGAACAGTTTGAATGAAACATTTGCTGTTGTTCCGATAAAATGAAAATATATAAAGACATTTTTCTCTCATTCCAATCGTACACGAACCTATCTCGAACATGTTATAATTTTGTTTTGCCGAGCAACATTGAGCGTATGTTGCCTTCCTTTTTAGTACATCTTGTATCTTATATTCTCGTTGAAGAGGAAGCTAGGGCAAAAAGTCCGAGGAATCGATGATTCTTTTTAGTCCCGAGGGACACGTTATCCAATCGGAAAGTCGTGGAACGACTTCCCTCCTTTTCCACCCCCAACTTTCGTTTCTTGCGGCCGTTCCGCTCTGGATGAAAAAAGTTTCGTCGAGGCATGTCGCGGTTTTCCGGACCTGGTTAGTCCGGAAAAGTGGCAAGTTTTTGCGGAGGAAAACTTCCATTGGACTTGTCCCTTCAGGGACATTACTGTCGGCAGCACCGGAGTCCCGATAGTTCGGGAAAACCGGCTCTAAATACCAAGTTTCAGTCAATCGGGCAGACGCTCTGCGAGCGGACCCTTGTGGATGTTCGTTTGCTCTTTGAAACTAATGACTGCGCGACACTTAATCCCTGCTCGACATACTTGCCAGCTCACTTCAAAACTAAATCGTGTACCAATTTGTACCCTTACACTCTTCACTTATGTTTCTAATTTTTCTTATTCCTTCGATATCATGATCTCGATCGGATTAGGCCGACAAAATTTCCCTGATTCCCAGATCAGTCATCCATCAAATCATCAAACTAATTACTGCTCGAGACACTTGCCAATTCAGTTCAAAACTAAATTGTGTACCAATTTATATCCCTACACTCTCCATTTATATATGTTTGTAATTTTTCTTAGTCCTTCGATATCATGATCTCGATCAGATTAGGCCGAATAATTTCAAAACTGTCCCCCAATCCTCAAGCTCCCAGATTCCCAGATCAGTCATCAAACTAATTACTGCTCGAGCCACTTGATAACTCACTTAAAAAATCAATTGTGTATTAATTTGTACCTTTACGCTCTTTATTGACGTTTACAATTTTCCTGTTAGTCCCACGATATTATGATCTTAAATAAACTAGGCTGAAAAATTTTCCCACCACCAAAATTCTCCCCCAACCCTAAAGCTATCCCCTATTCCCAGTTGAGTCATCCCCACCAATCCCGAAATCAATTGCACCAACTCGATGACCCGACAGAGCCCCGGTCGAGTGTCTTCGAAACTTCAAGTAGGTGAATCGGCTAACACGTTCGCACAAGCACGTCGACTAAAAAGCGAGCCAGTCTCGGTTGGCAATCGAAGAGAGGTCCAACGGTAGAAGGAAACGAGAGGAGGTTGTCGATCGTCGTCGGAAAGAAAGAACTGGTCTCACTCGACTCTCTCGAGTGGCATCGGGCCGATTAAAATTAGCACGAGCCTGCCATTGTTCCCTTCTACGTAGCAAGTACAATGCACCTGCACGTGCGACCGGGCGCATTTGCGAGCAGTCGACGGCCACTTTCGTCGGGAAACAGAGACATTAGGCAAGCCGGGAGAGCTGCAGTTAACGACTTCGTGTGAGTATAGTCCCCGAACGAGAGAGATCATGCTCGGCCACCGTTGTACAGTTTCTTTCGGTCACTTAGGACGCTTTTTATTCTGGGATTCCCCGCCATAAGAAACGTCCAATTGGTTAATAAAACGAGAAGTAGCTTCCGGTGTGATTTTCTTTTTTTGTCGATTAGATGAAATTCAATTTTTCAGTTGACTCGGGATCCTGTCAGGTTGTGTAATGGACTCGATTTATTCGAAACTTACGGAATTGTTTATGCGTGCACATTATTTTTATGTTGCTTTTCATATTTTTATTTTTATATTGCTCTCCGAAGTGGACACGAGATGCACAGTACCTGTAAAAATTTTGTTTAACTCGATTACTTGGTGCTACTACTAATAATAATAATAATTCCTAGATCGCCCACTTTATATACATTTTTCTATGTTATCGTGTTATACTTAACGTTAACAATATTTATAAATATTAACGAAATTCTCTCTTATAAAACATGCTCTAGAAAATCCTGCGTATCTCCTCCGGTTTTAAAAATATTTTCGTGAAACTTCGTAGCGTTGCTGTGTTAAAAACGTGCTGTTTAAAACGCCGGAAAATCATATTCGCTGAAGAATAATCCGACACGAGTAAAAATGTTGAAATATGCTTCGACTCGTATGGTTTCCAGCAACCCCGTTAATGAAGTGCTTAGTCACCGGGTTTTTTTTCTGAATCCGCGTAACACACGCCACGCGGAATTCAATAATATTGATTTGCATACGACTCTGAAGTATGTGCATGTGCTTGCGCATCGAATGCACCGGCCCCATCGAGGACGATTGGCCTGATTCGAGCGTTCCGCTCGAGCATTCGCACAATTCCTGAATGCGACGTGTCCTGATCCTTTCGGTGGCACGCGGACAGCCCAAATACCAAGGAATACGCCCAGTCGCGGATAAATTCGGTATTCGGAACGACTGTCGACGTTTCTTCCTCTCGAGACTGCTTAATACACCGGGTGTACCCCGACTCACCCCGAAAATTTCACCCACCACCTTCAGATTCCAATATTTCCCAAAAGAAATTCGAGAACCACAGCTATTCTTCAATAAATGAATAAACAATTCTTCTCTGTATCTGTTCTTGTGAACAGTGATGATACACTGAAAAATACACAAACGGTACACACAATGTTTTTCCATCGATCAAGAACTTTCGAAATATTTAATCCAACAAGTTTTTCAACTCCTGTTTCAAGGGCTGTTTGCAAATTGAACAGCTGGAGATATGAAAAATACGAGTGTTCGTAGAAGTCTCTCTTTTTTTAAATTTCGGTTTTCACAAAAATGTCTAATTTAATTAAATATTGTATTACATAGTAGAAATGAATAATTTATATACTGAGAATATTGCACAGATAGAGATTTATACTTTTCTACTTGTTTTGTTGGGGGCACGTTTTTGTAAATTTTTCAAATATTTTGCACTGCTTTGGGACACACGAGGGAAGCGAAAGCAGTGGCAAAGTTATCTCCGAGCTCCCGAGAGTCTCAGACATGCAGATTGGCGATTGAAGCGTCGTTTAATCGGCGTGCTTTCACGTGAGCGTCGATATCAGGGGTTGCGGGGGGTTGGAAGTTTCGCTAAAATTTTCAACAAGACGCGTCCTAATGGACCTTCCGACAGCGAGTAGATACTCGTATCTATGGAACAAGCTGTCCCGCTACCGATAATTGGCTGCTTCGATCACTCGTGGCAATTTCCTTCGTGTTAGGGGTTGACCCATTCTCTACCAGCTTGTACAAGATGACTGTGCATTGCCTTTTGGGACCTCGAGTTCTAAGGAGACGTCACCAAGATGACAGATCATTGCCAGAAACCGATCTCGATGTGTCCCAGTTTCTCCACTACATAATCGCTTAATTATCTCCTGGGGATGAAATAGATCAATTTTGTGTTGATGTCGAGGAAAACTTGGAGTTGTGATTATCACTTTGCAGCAGGAATAAAAATCGTAGGATCGTTCTACTTTTATTCTAATTGATCATCATCTTCGAAAGTGTCTAAAACCACCTCTAAAAAGATAGTTTAATTATCTGGTAACCTGAGCGCTCCAGCAAGAATGTCCGTAATTAAAGTTGCTTCAACGACGTTCAATTTTCGAAGTTCTCCAATCTTCGAAGCGTCAGAAGCTAGCCTAAAAATGTTGCAGGTTTTAATGAATTTCCCTGTCCTGAGATCTGCGTTGAAATTCTCAGTTTACCAAACGAGATTCCCCGGAAATATTCCCCCGAAATAAAAACAAACCCCGTCTGCCTGAAACATCACGAGACCTGGAAAAAAATCTTTTTCGTGAGATTCCGCGCGTTGAAACCCCCCGCAAGTGAACCCCCTCGTGCCAAACCCCCTAAGCCGGCCTCCGGTAAACACCGGCCCCCGAAAACCGCTCTCGCCCGGCATCGTCCGAATAAATACGGCGCGCAATCGCGCGACATGCGCCCTCACAACTGGGTCACCGTCCAACACTCGCGTCTGAAAATCCATTCCCGGCCTCCTCTCTCGCCGAGTCCGCCTTCCTAGGTCAGGGTAGCAGGCACACAGCAGCACTCCTCGCAGTGTCTCGTGAAAATCCTCATCGAATCCTTCGAACATGGGTTGGACAACGTTGCGCACACGAGTCGTTAGTACCTTCAAACCCCTTCAAACGCGAATCCACCATATCAAACGAGGCACAACCACCCTGGCAAGTGACAAGTCGAAAAATTTCGAAACCATTCACCTGGCGTTCTCTCATTCAGCGAGTCGAGTGTTTGTTGCCATGCAACCACGATGCGTCCAGGTGCACCTGGGGGTCGGTGATCAATGTGGGGGAGGGGTTACCGATGCGGTTCCAAATCGTTCCAAACCCCCTCGAAAGTGTCCGTTTGGGTTTTCAGTTATTTTCATGGTTTTCCGATTCTACGGTTGACTCGATGAGATTTGATTTTGTAGTTTTTGTTTTGGTGTGTTTTTCCGAGGGGGTCCAGGTTAATCACGTGATGTTGTCATGGGCCCCCTTGGTGTGGAACGGTGACACGTGCCAAGGGGAGGAGGATGAGGACACGTGGAGCTCCAGGAAGTTGTTTCGAGGAGCTGGAAGGTTTAAGCCCAACGGAATGGACTCTTCTGGGATCGCGTACCTTGCCGGCGGTGGTTCAGTCGCGTGGTGTGATTTTAGAGGATGATGCGGGTGTTTTTAGGGGCTGGTGGGGGTGAGCAGACAGGGGGAGACAGGCCGTTCTGTTTTGTTTTAGCCTTTAAGATAATGGACTGATATTCCCCATTATTATCTTTGAACTTTTGTGTCTGTTTTGGTGGTGGTATTTTGTTTATTTACGTTGTCTCTTGACGTTCGATTTGTAAATGTCAAGTGCCCTGTACGTTTAAATTGTATCATCGATTGTTTCATATTTTATTTTTGTTTCACGGTGGTGTGGGACTGTTTTGATTTCTATTTAATTTGTTTTGTTTTTTTTTTAAATTTCTGATTTGTACTTTTGGACGCGACTTGAAACGTTTTAATTTTTATTTAATTTGTATTGTGTTTTTTTTTAATTTATGATTTTTACTCTTGGACGTGACTTGAAACGTTTTAATTTTTTCTTTATTATTTATCGTTATGGTCTACTGCACTCTTTCTTACATTTCATAAATCATCTTTTTCAACGTGGCAACCATTGCTACCCGCAAGCTTTGATGTTTGTTTTCCGTGCGACGTATTGATCTTCCATCACTTTTTCAAATTTACAAAAAACAACTTTTCTTGTCCAACTGTAGAAGATTAAAATTGTAGAAATATATAAATTGCATTAAATCCACAGTCTAGTAATCAATATTCCCAAAAATCTCTACATAGTTTTCTCTTAAGATATACATTTTTACATAACAATAAGATATTCGACGATTTTCAAATTTTTGAGTAAACACAAATGTCTGAAGATTCGAACACACCAGCATTTCAAAATTGCAACCTCGTACTCAGAGGCGGTGCTCTTCGGCTATTTCAAAAATTGGGTAATCAAATATTCGAGTGGTATGAAATTTTTTTCGATATGAAAAAAGTCTCGGATGCTTCAAATTTGCGCGGCCATATTAATTCTTAAACTCCCGAGAGAGGCCGTGAGCCATTCTGGAACTAGGTCCTTGAAATACCACATGGCTATTGCACTTTCACCCTTCATTCACTTTCCACCGCTTCCCTCCCTATCCTCTCCTCAGTACGCTCCTCCAATATAAAAACAATTAGATGGTGCTATCAGGTTTGCAAATTTAATTATAACTAATAACAAAATCAAATTCTGCTGAAACAAAATTAACATCGGTTCCCGTTCCGTTTAATTCCATTTTCATGTCCACCACTATCTATTTTGTTTACTTGTACGATAAAAGACCTTTCCATCAAGTGACCTATCCAAAGTCTTCTCTTTTTTTCTGTGGCCGAATTTGATTAAAAAGTATAACTTTTTGCTTTCAAACTGAAAGCATCGATAAAACGCGGACAGTGTCATAAATTGTTATTTCCGTGTACGTGTACGCGTGCGTGTGTGAATATTTAATTTTGTTGTCCCTGTGGTGTAGTGAGAAAACAATGTTGTTATTATTGTTGCAATTAATGGTGGACCGCGCTTATTTCCTATTCGCTTTGGTTTGTTCATTTCGACGGTAGATAACCGGGCTGAATAGTGCATTGTTAGGTGACGGTGAATGCAGTTTGTGTGGTCGATGCACCACCGGTGCATGAATGAAGTCGCCGAAATATATACATCTCCCGATACAATGGGATCATACGTAGCACAGCTTGTTTTCGAGCAACAGTCGTCCGAGTTCGAACAGTAACATTCGTCATCGATAAAATAGAACGAACACAGAAAGTAACTTATTCTTTGCAATCTCTGCATCGAATTGCAAAATTCACAATTTATTGCGGTACTGATTTGACAAGAGTAAAATTTCAAATATCTTCGAGGATCTTCCATTAACGGAAACAATTGTATCCGTTCATCCTAATTTTACCACTCTTACGTTAAACTATTTGAAGAAACACTGGAAGGTGGCATTTGCACGGTGCTGAAATTAGAAGTATCATTGCGCAATGTTCGCTGAAATGAACAAGTTATTTTCAACGATCTCGGCAAGTCATGTGTAATACAATTGCACCTTTTCCCCGATGAAATCGTTTGAGACAATAGGAGGATCGAATCAAGTGTCCACAGAATGCACACACGATGCATCGACAACGCACATGCATACGTGTTCACATTCATATATATATATATATATATATATA
>CM052325.1:10652855-10811533 GCA_028455615.1 Lasioglossum zephyrum
GAGAGAGAGAGAGAGAGAGAGAGAGAGAGACGTACAACAATGCCATTTGAACACGTATCTGGACGGACCATCACGTGTTCAGTGTCGAATCCAATTAATGCCGGTTCCTTCGTCGCATTAAAACCGTGTGCTGGCTTCCTCTTCCATTGGGCTGCCTATTTACCAGTTGGTCGTGCACGACCCGTCAAATAAGTCAACCGGAAACACGGCTGTTTCCATTACCGTCAGTCCTCCGAGACCGACAAGAATTTCCGCTTGCCCAATTCTCTGCGACGTTTTTCTCGCTAAAAGGAAATTGGCAAGAATGTATACTTTGAAGACAAATGTTAGTCGACTACATTCCATATCCTCCTCCTACGATTTGCAGTTTCTTAGACATTTCGATAATTTATTAACAACAAAACTCTTTTGTATTTCATTTGCCAGCGCGTTCGCGAGACCCTTCCGATTAAAACAAGCCCAAACCCGATACAATTCGGAGCACGCGTACGTCTTTAATGCTTTAGTAGCACCTCTATTTTCCGAACAGTGAAGCGTAAATGCTAAATCGTGGGTTACTCGTGTAAATATGATGCAAACTGTATCGTGTTTGAACTCATTGTAATCAGGAAAATTTTACGAACATGCTGATAACAGTTCCGTTAAAAAATTAATGAGAAACAGAAACGTTCTACGTTCGAGACTAACGCAAAGGAATTAATGATGTTTGTTCATGATATAAGTAAGGTTTCGGTAGAGAATTTTTCATAGAATTTTCAGACATCACCGTATTGCTTGGAAATGTTAAGTAAATGTGTTGTGTGTGGTTTCATTCGATTTACAGAAAGAGCTGTTCGGTAGCGGAGAAGCCGGTCAACCGGATGGGGTGAGCAGCCGGAAGATGTCGAATGGCTCGACCGGAAGTACCAAGCACAAATGGCTGAAAGCGTTCAAGAGTTTAAAGACGAGCTCGCCACCGACACCTCCGTCTACAGACAAGTCAGTATTTGTGTATGCGCACGTGTATGTGTTCTGTATCCTTGACAAACGTTTCCCACCAGGAGAATTTGTTTTTTCGAAAGACCGACGCTTTTAACAATCGTTTTTAATTCATTTTCATTGCCCGACGTTTCTCTGTTTTTCCATCTGTGACGTTCCCTTTTTTCTCTGTTTTTTTTCCATGTAACAGTAGTGTGTTTTGTTCGCTACGGAATTGTCGTGCGCGTTAGCCAGAGCAATCCGCTTTTCAATAACTGGATATATTGTTTTGCGAATGCCGACTAACACAGAGGAAAACAAGCGATGTACCATGCTGTCTCCACGGTTGTCGCCATGTCCAGGTAGATAACTGATATTCTCATAATTATTACATATTTACTGGTAGACGTTTCCCTCAAAAAGCTGCTACTAAATGTGCCCGTGATTATGAAAGTAGTCTAAGTGAAAATTAACCGTTTGCACTAAAAATTGCTTTACCATTATTCAAAATAATGTTTACATTATTAGATATGTTAGTATCGAATGAATGACTAAACATTTAAGTAATGCATGAGGTATTACATCAATTTTATATTCACGAAGGAATGGTTAATTTTCTAGGTAAACTAGCTCCGAGTGCAAAGGGTTAAAGAAATATAATTTTTCAACATTATATGGAATTCATGTAGTGTTAATATCCTTTTCCTTGAAACATCTCGAAACAAGAATAATTATGGGCACAAACATCGCGAGATAAATATACCACAAATCATCCCTTAAAAAGTAACTTGATCCCCCGTAAAGAAAGATTGCCTAATAAAAACGTCCATATCATCCCCGAAAGTATCATTTCCAAAACTAAAATTGCCCCACAGTTGATCGCTGATAAAAATTGCCATTTTTCCAGGAAAAGCCTGGAATCGGAGGGTGGGCACATATGGCGCGAGTACACCTACCGTAAGATTACCCCCTGCGACGCATGCGGCCAGGTGTTGCGGGGTCACAGTAGACAAGGTGTCAGGTGTCGCGGCTGCAAGGCGAACGCACACACCGATTGCATACACCTGGTGCAGCCGGCGATGTGCCCAAGTTTAGCACCGAAAAAAAGCGGTGGCATCCCACTTCTTCGACGACAGAAGACTCAGACTCAGGTCGACGAAGCGCCGACCTCAGAGCACAGTAAGTATGAACCCAATTGTGAACCCTCCGATGGGTTTTTGGTTTACTCGCCTCTCCGGGCGAGAACTTTTCTCTCTCTTTCTCTCTCTCTTTTCTATCTCTCTACTCTCTCACTCATTCTTTCTCTCTCTTTTTCTCTCTCGTTGTCGAGGATCGTCGATGCTCTCGTTATTAATAGATAAACGGAAGTATCAAAATGAGCTAAAATAAACAGGGAGATGTTGAGGAAATGTTTGACATTTAATCTTGTCGTTTATAGTGCTAAATATATTTTTGTTTTGTCGTGTTTCAAGGTTTTGATGACGTCACAAACGTTTTTAATTGCTTCGCAAACGTTATTCTTTTCTCAAAGTCATTTTTTCCAGAGTGTTCAATAATCTGGAGGATTTATCGCGACTCGAGATATTGTTTCGTCGTGGTTCGAACGATCCACAAGTGGTCGGTCGTCAAACATTTTTCTCGGGAACGTCGTCGGTGTTCGATGTGAATAATATTCAACGAGTATATTGAGCAGAATTCAAGAGCACCGATCGATCCTTCGTACCGAGGAAAAAAAATAAAACGAAGCGTCTCCGGAGGAACAACTTTGCACGAAAGTTTCGTTCTATTCGCATCGCCGTGTATAACGATCGGCTTTTTGACTACATCCCCCCGAACCCCCAAATCACCGCATCAATCGTCTCTCGATAAAGATAATCGATCGGGGATATATCACGAACCGCCCCTAGCCACCAGCCCGTCATCGAATTAACGATATAATCCGCACCAGGAAAAACGAATCGGATCGTTCCTCATCATCGCACCCCTTATACCTAAATGGAAGAGGCTGCAGAATAAGGTCTTTATCTCTGCCACGTGTCAACTCGATGATTTTTTTCGTCGGCCGGCGTCTTGGTTCTTGTTCGAGGTAACTGAAAATAATGATCGTTTCGAGCGAAGTACACTTTCGAATATTTTCTTCGCTCATTCTATCGTCTACGAGACAATTAATCAAATCCTGAGTACATCGCACTGACTGAACATACATTTTCCGCATTTATTATTTCTCGATAGTATTTCGTGCAGTTGAATTTTCGATGAAACTTGAATTTGAAAGCTGAGAGTGAAGTGATCTTGCCGGAGTGCGACCATGACAGAGCCAAGGAGCTACCCTAATGGCCCCGGACACGGTGAACCGTCGCATGAATAACTTGTCTGAGGAGTGGGTAGGGGATGGGTTCTCCGCTTCGAAAATTATTCGAAGGTCCTCGTCCCCGAATTACGCGGCCACCATGTTATATGCTCTTAATCCTTTCAACATGATTTACTTCAATTGACGTCAGCACGTGTCCACCCTCCGAACGATCGATTGCAATTTCGTAACGTGTCCTGGTCACCACAGGCTGTGTCAGTCATTTCCTTGTCAATGATTTCTCACGTGGTGGTCTTGATATTCGCTGTATGTAAACAAATCAACTTCAGTGACCTTGAACAAACGACCTTGACGAGGCGCCAATGTGGACGAAGTCGAGACTGGTCCGTTGAACAACAAGTGTCTTCCAATCAGCATCCTTTCCACTGCTTCTTCTTCAGAACATTAAAACTTCATCGATAGAAACGAGTGTGGAGCCTCTTTTTGACGAACCTACTGTTAACAAATGAATTAACAGTGCTTGAATCATTCATACATTATTCATTCGTATCTGTAAACAAAAAAACCCACTCGCATAACTTCGCCGCGAAAGAAAGTAACTATCGAATGACACGGGAATAAATCATAAATGGAAGAAACCGACCATCGATGAATCAAAACCGCAGGAAGGTGGATAATAAATGACATAATAAAATAAATGAATGACCCAACCGAAGACACTTGCTGTCCAAGTGATCGTCTCGAACAAACAGTTGAGACTGAAGCAAAAGCCAAGAAAATGTAAAAGAAAAAGAATAAAAATTGAAGACACAACAGGAGATCGCTTCCTGTGATGTCTATCGTGTGCTTTCGCATTGCTGTCACTTTATCCCATGTGGCCAGACGTGGACGCCATATACCAGGTGCTGAAGCAGGCAGGCGAGATCCGTGGAAACTCGACAAACTCACCACCTACGCCTCCCACAGCAGATCATCCTCCCTCCGGTGCAGCACCTTCTTCAGCGAGGGCCTCCTCCCACCCTTGTTCCTCGTCCACCTCTGGTAAGGCACAGCACCAACTCCTCTTGACCTTGAAGCAGAACCTTCCTAACAATCATTGGGAGAGATAGTAGCCTGTACTCCTTTGCAATCGCCACTTGGAGAGCTGTTCGAGTGTGTCATCCTGTGCACAAGAAACTAGAATTGTACCTTTCGAGTCGTCCGTTCTGTAGATTCTCAGATTTCGTAGCTCCAGCTAGCAAAAGATCAGCTAGAAGTAGTTTCTCAGGGACAGAGAAAGACTGGTTCCCTTTACGAAAGAATTAGTATTCTATAACATTGTTTTTGTACTTGTATCTTTGGAATTAGAAATTGTACCGTAGGAGTAGATAGATGACAGTGAATATTTGTCCACTGCAACCAAGCTGTGCTTCATAAAGTTTCACATTTGATAGATAAATAGGCGAAGTTACGCGAAAATTCTCGAAAGCTGTAGATTGCGTGCATTCTCCAAGTTTGTTGCAGCAGAAACTTCGTTGACGGCAGTTTCTGTAGATTTAAGTTGCTGAAGGAAGTTTTAGGTGCTCGGAAGCGCAGTTCGAAATATGAGTTTGATCGCTGCACGGATGAGAGACCATTGTTGTGGCTGGATAATATGGAAGCAACAGTTATATAGGACACTAATGGTAGTTGCAGTTTAGTTTAATTGACAAACTTTTGTGAATAGATGGTAGAATTGGTTGCATGTTGATGGTAACTTGACCAGCGATCCGATACAAGATCGAAGCTTATTTTCAGGTTTCTGCAAACTATTCTTTATATTTTATTATGTAAAAATGTTAAACGATTTGATCGAAGTTTGAGAACCTACAGATTGTTGAGTTTACTGAATAGCATAGTTGTTTATCATTTTAAAAAATCGGAAGACCTTCTTTTGCACAGTATCGCACTCTTTATAATTAATATATGATTAAATGTAGAAAAATGTTTAATAGTAGATGTTGCTCTGTCTCGATTGTGAATTGTGGAATTATGTTTCCTTCGAATGCTAGAAAATAGCGCAGCGTACTTGCCGATTTAGCATCTCGTAAAATTGCGTAGCTTTTAAAATAATTAGAAGAGGAGCAAGCGAAATAATTCAAACAGAGGAGATTGTTTAAGATCAGATTTATGTTCCAATTTTGTTGAAACAATTTGCAACATCAAAAGCTGAGAACGCGCGTTATGGTCGAGTGTTTTTACAGCTCCATGAAAAAGCGCGAGGAAATCACCAAATGCACTCAGAAACAGGCTCCATTAATAATGCAACGGAAGAGTCACTGTTTTTCTGCTTCAAGATCCCATGTGACCCTGTTCTCTTTCTTTTATTTATTTTTAATCGGAAGAAGGAATGCTTGTGTCTTCTTCAGGGACATGACTCGTAATTTTCTATATATATACATATATATATCTCTTTTTTCTTCAATTGTCTCTCTGATCTTCTCTCTGGCTCTCTTCTTCTCCTGCTTCATCTTCATTCTTCCCCCTTTACCCATCGTTAATTTTTCTACCGTCTCGACTACCTGGGATAATTAATTTAATGAAGCGTGTATAGATCGACGGTGATCCACGATCGAGGGATCCAGCTTCTCGTCATCTCATTCTCATATTAACATGAATCGTTCATGAAGGAAACAAATTTATTGAAACATTGATGAAGGGTGTTGAATCTCTTCAGAGTACCTCTAATTTCGAACATCGATTAATAATTTTATCTACTTCCTCGAATCGAAAAAGAAGTTCTCGATCGTAAGGTAACGTCGAAAAATAATTAGCGCTCTGGAAAATCTGCATTTGCTCGAGACGGGAAAGCATCGAGGCGCGGTGAATCGACTATCTTCTGAAGGATCTTCGTAAAGCCTCCTCCGAGGTGTCTCTAAGAGCCCACTCGAGGAGCTGAAGCCCTCAAAGACCCGCGATTAAGAATCGACAATCCGGAGTCCGCCATTGTGGCGGCCCACTCGAGGATAGAAAACGTTTTCCCACTTTTCCGCGAGTCTCGTCGCGCAAATGCTTTCTGCCCTCTCCCCCTTGACCGGTGTTAAGTTTCAGCAAAAATGGAAAAAAATTACAATTTCAGCAAATTATTTAAAACGATTCGTTACTGTTGAAAAAATAAAGTTTTACTATTCTTGAGACCCAACACTGACCAACCCCACCGTCTCAAAATCACAACAGAGCAACTCCAGTACGCATCAGCGACTAACAATTCGCCGAAACATTCGAATCGATTTCGAGCAACTCCAAAACCTAAGTGACCAAAGAAAAAAAAAAGAAAGACGAACCAAGACGGTCATCGGAGCGATCATGCACAATCATAAGAGCCCGGAAGAGGCCTACAGGAAGGCTGGCAAGCTGTCACTAAAGTGGAATTGCGCCAACTAACAAACACATACACACATACTTTCACACGCAAAATAACAGAGCCGTCTAACTCGATCGCTTCGAGAGAGAGAAAGCCGGCTTCGAGCTTATGCGAGCGTTACACGCATCAAAGAGTCACCGTGGAATTGTTGCAATTCCATTGAGCAGGAAGAGGCAGCGGCGGATCGATGTCCGGAACCAGGCCGTTCGGGCAACCGTTGGTGTTGATGACCCAGGAGACGCCATCGGTCTCGTCGCCGAAGCTTCTGGGGCCTACTTTTCGCAGTGGCAACCGGAAACGATGACCCGTCATGTGGAGTTGCATCTGGAAATCTCTCGCAATTCCTCAAGTGCTCGCGATCGAAAAAAATTCGTGATCGTAGAAACTGTCACAGTCGATCGATATAATAATTTTGATCGGTTTCATGGTGCTCAAGTATCCTTCGTGTAACACGGAATTGCTGAATCGAATTGGAATTGCGGAGTCTGAACCGAACGAATAGAGAAAGGATTGTTCACGATTGTTACACGGAAAATAGAATCAATGGATTTTCTGGGGAATGAGATGTGGAGTTGCCGAAGTTGTTCTACTGTGATGCTATATTATTTTACTCTTGAAGCTGTATAGTCTGTCCACCCTTCCCCGCGAATGATTTCTTATTCTACCGAGTGTATGTATTAGGAATACTGCGAAGAGAATTTGGAGTTGCGAGTTGCGAGGGATCGCGTACAAACATTTTTCACGCTATTTCCCATCAACGTATGCTGCTGCAATCGGTAGACCATGGAATTGCCACTTTATTTTACATTTATTTAGTCGCTGTTGACAACAAGCTTGGAATTGATTCCAATCACTTGTACTTGTCTGTCCGGGACGACTAGTTGGAAACTAGTTTGAAAGAATCGATTTGGAATTGCTGAATTATAGAATACCACATTATATTTCACATTTTGCCAATGAATTCTCGAGCAATTCTTGAATTCAGCATGACCAAATTATAAAAAAAGAAAAAAAAATAAAAACAAATACCCGAAGTTCCTAAAGCGGTGAAATTGTTTGCAGGACTTTTATTTATTACGTACAGGTTGTTTCAAAAAAGACTATGCCGTAAAGGTAAGGATGCCCCAATATATTATCAAAGTTGCGAATAATCCGCGAAATGCAAATTACAATTAACAGGTTACTTAATCAATTCTCGCGAATGGCACACAGTAACGGTGATACGTATCCGACAGAGCGAAATTTGCATTCGGATTATTTTTAACGATCCATTAAACAAACAGAGATGCTCGAGATTCCCACCGCATAGTTTCTTTTGAAACGAGACTGCTCCGGAGTTTTATCGAATTTCGGATTGTTGGAAAGTATTCGATTGATTCGTGGTTGATTGCGAGAGAAGGGAGAACGTTTTTTTTTTGAGAAACAACAAAAAGAAAAAGTATCTTTCCTGTCGAAACGAACGCTCATCTTTGCGACTCGGACACACGTCGAGTTGTGGATAAACGATTTGTCTTGTTTCCTCGTTAATAAACAAATAAATGCGCTTGTATCCCTTTGATTCGCCGATTGTCGACTTGTCAAATTTACTTGGAAAAATGTAGAACGATCGAAGGAGAAAAAAAACGAAGGGGGGTAAAGCCCGTGGAAAGCCGTCGCTGTTTGTAGTAACACGAAATCCGCAGATCAAAATGCGAACGAAATCCCACCGAAGAGAAGGAAAAAAACAGAAAGACCTGAAAGCATCACAGAGATCCCGTGTAAATATTGTAAATAAAATCTTGTATTCTTCTGCAACCTCCTGCTGTCACTTCTTCTCGCGCGAGTCGTGTCCCATATTTATCTCTCTCTCTCTCTATCTCTCTGTACATATATACATACACATATACTTTTTGGTTCTTTGTTCAGCAAAAAAGAAACGATATAGAAGGAGTACAGTGACGCTTTGTAAAATTCTCTATCTTTCTGTGAATTCCCGGCATTGGTCGGATTTTGTCGCCTGAAAAAGAAACGTTTCTGTGTGCATTCATGGTGTTTGACCGTGTCTATGGTGTCCTTTGTTTCGTGATACGTGTCCCTCCAGCCTCGACGTTGACGCCACCGAAGCCGACCTCGTCGACGAACAATCGAGAAATGAAGAAACGTCGTCGTGTTCTTCTACGGTAGAGACTTTCGCATAACGCGATCAAAAATTTATTTGAAAAAGACTGTATATATGTATCGTATGTTGCAGAAAGTGTACAAGTACACGTTCCGTCACAGAAGATACAGATACACGGTAATTTTAAACAATTTTTCATCGCGTTACACGGCAGTCTACTGTTTTTCATTTCAGTCGTTGAGTCGCGTACCTCCCCCGTTTCTCTTTTTGCGCACAACGTTCACTTGCTTTGTCTGATCGCACTACTAACAAGCGAGCTTTCTGTATCTTCTGCTCTGTTGTAACGACTGTCGCGTGTAAGGGTGCCATGAACATCACCGACACGGTTTCCACCGACTCCAAATTTGACCAACAACGATTTTGACAGACAACGTATAGTATTTTATCCATATAAGTCTCCAGCCCGGGTCTGCCGAGGGACATTTATGCGCCAGGGACAGTATTCTTTGACTTTTGCTGAACGTAGAGAAGGACAGCCGAGCTCGAGACGCCTCGGTCGCCGAGAAATGTAAACATAGCTAATCCAAATTTCCAACTTCTTTATTTTTCATTATTTTTTATGGGACCTCGATAACCATATTTCTAGCATTTTTCTAATTAAGATCATACCAAATATGATATAATTTCGATGATATTTACTTGTGTAATAGACAATTAAAGTTTCGACCGCGAAGAAGGATAACGTATGAGAAAGAAAGCGACGCAGAGAGTCTCACTCGGCGGCACATTTCAAAGGCTCGCCGGCGACTGTCCTTTCTTGCGCCCGGAACTTTAATTGTCTATCACACAAGTAAATATCATAAGACTTATATCATATTTGCTATGATTTTTATTAGAATCGAAATCCCATAAAAAAATAATGGAAAATAGAGAAGTTGGAAATATTAATTAGGCGGGCTCATCGATATATCCGAGCTGCATGGTGTCATATTTCTCGACGACGGAGGCCTCTCGAGCTTTACGGCTCCTCAAGGGGGTAAACACCGCAAGTAGTGGGGATAGGTCTGGGACATTTTCAGGTTAGACTTTTGGGACATTTATGGATAAAATACTGTATTTGTGATCGACAACGAATCTGAAACCGTTGTCGGTCAAATCTGGACTCGGGGAAGTATCGTTGACTTCCATGGGAACCCGCGTGTAACAATACTCGTCGATGAACGCCACATAGTGAGTAGCAAGTTGGTTTGCTGGAGATCCTCTCTTTTTGCTTGACCTGATCTAAGACACACGTGAATGTGTTTCCGCTGTGACTAACAAGAAAAAACCGGCTTGAAACAAAAAAGAAATAAAATTCAAATGGCGTCAACGTCGAGCAACAATCGAGTCTCAAACGCTAACTTGTTATCGTCGATAATTATGGCACATGAAGCGCCGCATAGCCCACAACGTAGACGAGAGAGGCTTAACCTGAGGATGAAGAGCCTCAGCCTGGATTCTCCGGAAGGCACCGCGCACGTTCGCCACCGTTCGAGGGATTACTATACCGGTGGCCAGAGGGAATCCACGCCGCCCAGACACTCCGACAGTGGCAGCATCAACAGATTGTGTAAGTAAACTGCATAGTTAAACCGTGCATGCAACTTGAATCGTTTCAGAGGTACCGCCAATGATCGGGAACGTTTAACTGGCCCGGCCTGCATCCCGGAAATCTGTAAAATTCATAATCATTACATATTTGTGCTCTGCGCAGCTTCCTGGTACACTCGGTGCATTCAACTCGATAAACGCGGCATAAAATCGGTAATTTTATGCTTGCGGATTTTCTGAAAGATCGATCTTGCAACCAAAAATTCTAAAATAATTCGCCGTCGTGGGAATGTTCGTGAATTTTTTGGTAATTCTTTTGTCGAGCAGAAGAAATAGGAATCCAATGAAACGTCCATTCGGTTTGGAGGCATTTAAAGTAGATCGGCTAAGAATAAATAAATTGTTTGTTATTTGGTGGATCGTGTTCGAAACGATATCGTGACTTAAAAACGGTGTTGCAGCTCCATGTAGTCCAGGCCAAGGTCACGGGATTCACAAGCACATAAGAGGGACCACCAGGATGTCAAGCATGGAATTACCGGACGAGAACGAGAAATCCTATTCCTCGGCAAGCACTTCGCCGTGCCCATCGCCGCATACTAACAATCAGAATCACACGAATCCGCCGGGGAAACGTGTCCCGCCACCCAACAACCTCTACGTAGCCCTCTACAACTTTGACGCGCGTCACCGGGACGAATTGGATTTAAAGTAATCATTGAACAAGAACTGTATTACTTAGAACCCGAACTGCGACACACATCTCCCGGAGGCTGATATCCTTAAAAACTAACCCTTTGGCCAACCACCTCCTCCTTCTCCTTCTTTGGTTCTGGTTATTTGATTGTACACGTGTTATACTTTTTGTTACATTGCTAATGCCGGCGTTGTTGCAATGTTTTTGTAGGGCTGGTTATAAAATAACAGTGATCGACAAATCAGAAAGGGATTGGTGGAAAGGCAAATGCTTGGGTGGACGAGTCGGTTACTTCCCGAGTGCGTACGTCATGAGAGTGGAGTCTGGACAGAAGACTCTTCAGGTCACGCGTAACCTCCAGCTTACCGATCAGATCACACTATTGCGTGATCAGGTATTAATCATTTTTTTCTTTCTTTCTCTCTCTCTCTCTCTCTCTCTCTAGTCAGATATCCGCATTTGTAAACCTTGTTAAACCACCTTGCTTTTCATTTTCTTTTTGTCTTCATTTCATCTGCTTCCTTTTCAAACCTCACGGTTTTCAGCTAGATTTCTGAACAAGTCCTCTAACTACTCTTTCATCCCCTCGGTCTCATTCCAACTCTTCTCTGCTACGCGGACCATTATAACGACTGCTTCCAGTCACTCTCACCTTAATTTAAGACTTTCTTTGTTACGATTCTCTTTGTTCCTTGAGAAATCAACTCGGTAGTCTTACCTCCATCCTCTTGCAAAACCAACTCATCAGCTCGAAGCCCTAATCCGTCCCACGTTTCCGATTCTTTGAGGGCTCAGACTAGACCTAGCTCTTGCGAGCACTCGGCTCCTGCGTTACTACTCGAAATGCACCATCTTGTACTTCTTGCTTTCATACACTCCCGTCCATAAGTCAAGCAGACGATTTTTTGTTATCAAAGGACCTATATTATGAAATGAAAATGGTACCTACTAATTTGATTAATAATTTGCGATTCCCATTGCAGATCGTGATCCAGGTAGGCGAGGAGGTGGACGGTGTAGCAATGGTGCGTTGCGCGGCGGACGTTCGTTCGGCTGATCACACGGGCAAGGAGGGCGAGGTCCTTTACAGGGAGACCCTTTGCCCTTTGAAGTACCTGCAAGAGGTGTGACAACAGCCTCGGCAGGGTGGCCACCCTGCGGGCGAGCGTCAGAGTCGTGCATACCCACGCGACCGATTCTCCGCTTCAGCGCGTCGAAACGTGGCCGAGAAGTACTACGACTGTCTGCAGTGTGCAGAGCAGTGTCATCACGCGACGAGCAACGTCGTCACTAGCAACAACATCATCATCAACAACAACAATACGAACAGCACGAACAACAACGTGAAGCAATCGCAGAAAATCACGAAGCCTAGCACCAACAGCCTGGTTCCGAAAAATGGGACGAACAACTACCGAGCAACTAGCCTGAATAGTTCCTCGACGAACAAAGAGAACACCAAGATCTTGTCGCGCCTGAACGACACCAGGTTGCCGAAGAATTCGAAGATCTCGAGCCAGTCGAAATCCCTGAAGAATCAACCGCTGTTGTTGACTCCCGTGAAGAAAAGGTCCTCTCTAGCTCGTCCAGTACGCGTCCACGACTCGTTCTCTCAGCCGAAGAAGCTGATGCCGATGAACTACGCGTTTCAAAGTCTTCAGAAGAGAGAGATGAACGAGTCGACGTACGAGGACGACGAACAAGAAGAAACCAACTTGCCTATCAGGCTCAGGCTCGTCCAGATGTTCGAGCTAACCCTGCCGCAGACCAAGAAGAGGAGGAGGAAGAAGTCGATGAGGCTGATGAAGCAGCAGCAGCAGAGCAGACAGGTTTGCAAGGACACCGAGAGGCTGCTGCGCGTACTCAGCGTTAACAATGTGGACCAAGATAATAGGTACAACGTTTCACGGTGTTCTGTCATGTAAAGACTATGGTAGCTAGTCCCTGGAAGTCGCAGACCGGTGCTCCGCCGAGCCAGGGCTGACGATTGGAACTGGCGATGGTCGATCCTTCTTCATTTCGAACGCTATTCGCTATTTTAAGTTGCACCATCTTCGAATGACGTTCGCAGTGATCCAGGATGATCCGAGGCTGTACGATCGAGTCAGTTGACTCAGCCGATGCTCTCGGCAAGAGATGGCGACTGCGAGTCAGACTCGAAGAGAATATTGCGCGACCTGTGTTCTCTTTTTATACTTAGGAACATTTCACGCGAAGAAAAGCTTCGACGAGTGCATCGAACGGAGTGTCTAAGAGTTCAGAAATTTGTTAACGGGACACGAGTTTATCAGCTGAACTGTGACACAGGTCGATGTGTCAACGCTTGCGCTTTCTCTTCCGCAACATCCTTTTATCTTCTCTTCGAGAAATGTTGTTTGAATGATTTAAACACATGCGGCAGAGACAGTGCGAGCAAATCTGCACGAATCGCTCAGTGCTAATTCGAAGCCCTCGCTCGAGCATCTGTTCCGAGACCTAATCAGGTAGACTCGAACGACAGTATCCTGGTCGAAGAAGACTACGAGAACACGCGTTCCATTTTGTGGAAGGCGTGTTCCATTAAACAGTAAGGAAATTCTTCGTTCAATGTGACTCGAGTCTTTAGTGCTGTCGCTTGTTGAGTTTCGAGGAACTCGTCTCTGCTGACAGAGGGATGGGTGTTTGTATCGTTTTTAAGCTAAATAGAGGCTGGGAGTATTTATGATAACATGCTGGGCGGAAAAAGAAAAGAAGGAACATACAAAGGAAGCGTTGTTAAACGGACTCGCGAATAATCGGAGTATTTAATCTCGATGTACGAAAAAAGAATTGATGTTCGAGTCCCGCAGAGAAACAGGGGCTTCATTCGATGGTTGTTTGTTTCTTGTTTGCGCCGGCACGCAGCCAATCGTGTACACGTGTGCGTTTTTTGAATCGTTCGATATTATTTCGCGATGATCGTTGTTGTACTATGTTTTCTGTTAACCAGTAAGTTTCAGTTTCTCGTTCTTTATCTTTCTTTTTCAGACCTTTTTTTTGTTACACGGCTCGTAAGCGGTTAACGATCGTTACTAATATAATTAAGAGAACTTAAGGATCAAATAAGAAATTGAAACATAACGCGAGCTTGATCGGAGCCCGATCAACGACGAACCATTTGATACAAAAGATTTCGAAGGAATTCGATCTCGTGCACGCAGTGCGAGACGTTTAGAACCAATAGAGGACCCCTTTCACTCATAATCTTCCAAATTTCATCCCCCACCTCAGCTGTAACGTTCTCGAATATAGTTTCCAGCATTCAGAACACTGCTAATACTCTTTCGATTTTTCTTACAGTGAATCACTTCATTTCGTCCGTTTTCTTTTTGTAAAGATATCAAGGAGATTTACAAATACACTTCGAGAAGCATCGTTTCGTTCTCGTCCTCGGTTTGAACACATTATAATTGCCGAACCGAATTAAAGGAAATGCAACCAAGGATTCTAACGTTTACACGCTTGCATTTTTACAACTAATTCCGTCCCCGAATGGTGAACTTTCAACCCGCACGAATTCGCATTTAATTTTTCAACCGGAAACATCTTCGTCTGCGTTGCCTGTTCGGAGAAGCTAAACGAGAAATTTCTATCGGAGAGAATGTTTCGTTGTACAAAATTGATTGAAGTTGTGAAGTGACTAGATTTATAAAAAAAGTTTCAGAGGAAATTATTATACTGAGAAAATGTTATCGACGGCTGAAAATTCAATCGCTGCGAGCATCGACGAGATCCTCTGATTATATTCGCCATTTCATCGACGCTCACCTAAAACGGTCGCACGGAAATGATTTTTACGCATTGCCTTTACCTCGCGAGAGAAAGAGAGATAATAGATAGAGAGAGAGAGAGAGAGAGAGAAGGAACTGATCTGTCCCGCTCGCAGCGATTCGATCGTCAGTCGCCACTATATTTAATGATGCCATATTTTATCTCAAAGTTGACCAATCGCGCGATTTGCATTTACTTGATGTGCATTTACGAGTGCAGACCGTTCTCGAGAGGACATTGTTTGTCGATACTCGAACGGCGAAACATAGATACGGCTGTCTGTGTGGAAAACTGTCTAAGTGGAAAACTTGCAGGGGAACCTTTTTCTGGTTCCCTTTCTTTTCGCAGAGCTATATGCGTGTGTCTTCAAGAGCCTAATCTGCTGACCTGCATCGTTGAACCTCAGAAGTATATATATATACATATAATAGTCGACGTTGAAGGTTTTCATTCCAGTGTCCCTCCGCCTCCCAAAAAATTGATCATACGCTATAGCGGCTAGAGGATATTTTTCTGGGACAGTAAATCCTTTCGTTGGACCGTTGTGGATGAAATCGACAAAGAAAAAACAGCAACCAGACACGTTTCTTCCTAAAAGGGCCCACTATAAAGACGAATATAGGTTTCTAGAGGGAGCGTTCCCCCACACAGTATATTCTCATTCATAGAATGAAAGTCACAAGCAGAGATACATATATATATATATATATACATATATATAACTCCGTACTTATTTTTTCACTATTCGGCTCCGGGGTACGCTCGTAAAACGACGAGCTCTCCCGTCAGACGCGCCTGATAACATGCTTTCAATAACCATAATCTCGTCGAGTGTGTCGTGTTCCTGTTTAGAATCCTTCGATAGTCCTCGAGATAGAATCCTATCTCCAGCCGAACTCGTTCGCGAAACTCAGGATACACAACGCAATTTCAACGAGCCTATTTCTTCGGAAGTGTTCCACTTCTAGCACGCGGAACCGGTGTGGGAAATGCAGGCATTCAACTTTACCCTGTCAACGTTCATTCTTTTCTTCCACCGTACCACCTATTTCCTTTCGATACGATACACGTCCCATGTACATAATTGCTCGTTTCCTCAAGTTTCGGGTCCCACCGGATTACTGGCTGTCTACAATTGTCCCATTTTCCTGAATCGTTCTGGACAGCCTAGGATTCCCACGTATTTCAGGAAATTGAAGGAGTTCGTTACCCTAATCTTCAGGAAATCTAAGGAAACCTGAATAGTTCGGATACTGCGAACGCGGGAGATTATTTTTCATCGTGGCTCCGTCATATCCGAAATGTTTGGCGCCGTAAAAATATTTCAGGACATCCCACTCGGTACCGAGAGCGCTACTCTTCGAGCCAACGAGGTTGCTGATGCTCGATTCACTTTTTCTACGTGTTTCTCCTGATTCGAAAACCGGTCTTTTTACCTATAACAATCGGTTCGACCATGTCGATACAAGAAGTTCATGCCCGTCTGTAAAATACCGTGCGAGAAATTCTAGTTCTTTTCCTGTCGATAGCTCCGTAGTCTTTCGACTCCCCAAACTTGTGAACGAGTTTGCACGAACAATTTGGCCGAGGACCGAGTGTCAGCGTAGCATTAGGATTAAGTATCAGGGATAACGATTGTGTTATTGTACGTTGTAACGCTACACATACTATATTTCATTATATTAAATACCGTAATGTAATGAGTGCCCTACCCTCCCCCCGCCCCTGTTAAAGTGTATATCGAATTATTAACTGTACTATAGTGTGTAAGCTATTCCAACTACCATGCCCAGTATTTTCTAAGTATTATGATTATGCAGCGGGTATGTGTTTGTGTTTGTTGTTGCGACTCTTTCGTGGCCTGCTGTTTCGCTGAATTACCTACGCTACCCCTACAACTGTACAAGAAAACGTGTGGAAGTACCAGGGTACGTTATACTTAAAAGCCAAGAACAGGCGTGGTTGAGGAGCATGTAAAACCCCCACTACCAAGTAATACAAATAGCGGTTCGGTAGTGGGGGTAGTATGCAAATGTGGAGGTGGAGAAGGTTCTTAGGGAACTGGGCGGTGGGGGTTTAGTTGGTACATGCGATAGACTGTGCTAAAGCCAATGATAATCCCCCAATTACATCCGAGGGGGGAGTCATGTCTATCACTACCCTCCCCAATCGTCACCGTAGGGGAGGGTATCCATAAGAGGATTCCCCCACCGCCCTTAAACGAAAAAAGGGTACGTTATACTTTACTTTCAGTAGAACAAAATTCTTCAACAATTTGGTAATGTCTCTCCCGTTTATCAGTTGTCCACAACGATTAGATACTCTCGCGCATAAAGCAGCAGTCTCGAAAGAAGTGACAGAGGTGAACAAAATGCATGATAACGAACGAATGCTGTAGTTCTTCGCCGAACCAATGCGCGCACGAGTGTTTGGTGAATTGTTGTTGTTGTTGTTAAGAAACCATTGTGAGTTCGATTGAAGCACCTTCGTCGATGGGATATATACTTTGAATGGGGAGGACAGAGCGTGGCAGACAGAACTGATTGTACACAAACAGATTTCAGAACAGTTTCATTTCTATGTAATAAGAGTGGCTGCGAATTAGCTGTGTCTCGTGTGCCATATAACTCCTAACGTTTGATATATTTACCAAGTTTAGTCGATTTACAAGGAAACCTTTCGTACACACCCGAGCAAATGTGTTTAACCAAATTCATAGACTGCACGAAATATATTATCTATAAATACAGCTGGGCTCCCTTTACTGAACCAGCCCCCTGAAAGCACCTCCGAATCAAGAAAGACGACAGAATTTGAAAAAAGCAGAACACTTTTATTCACGCGTATACCGTCGATACATCACATTTTATTTACTCTTCCTGTGAATACAAAAAATAGGAAATATAAACACAGTTAGATCCTGAAGAGAGTGAGAGAGCTGTCCAGGAGTAAGTAAAACGTGCAGGAGATTCCCTTTCGACTCTTCTCGGCATTTATCCTCAGTCTCTGGTAATTAGATAGCGGATCTTTATGCAAAATCAACGTTCTTCTTTCTTAGCGTGTTCAACAGGTTGAAAGCAATATAAGTTTTTACTCGTTGTGATAAATCTCGTCATAAAGTCCGCTGTCTACTGATCATTTACAGCTTGTACTTAGCACCCCTGATGATGGGGTACTTGTCGCCAGTGCAGATGCCCCTGAAGTCGTCCAACGACAGATCGTAAATAGCAACGCCGCCGAGCCCTTTGGCCTTGGCGTAAGCAGCTTTGTTTCCAGCCGTGTCAGGGTTCTCGTAACCAACCCAGATGCCATCCGCACCGGTGTCCGCGTCGTAAGCCTGGAAGGCGTAGCTGCCGTACTTCTTGGATGGGTCGTTGACGAATCTCAGACGACCCACAGCACTCTCGGTTAACCTGGTGCACACTTCAGCGTAAGAGAGAACTCCTGGGATGCCTGTGTGCGGCCCTTCAGCTCCTGCTCCATCGGCAACGATGGGTGGCACGCCTGATATCTGGCTGTCGGACGTCAGCTTCCACGTTCTAGCGAACGTGGGGATTCCCACGACGATCTTCGAGCCAGGCGTACCATTGTCGAGCCAGTACCTTGAAGTAGAATTCATACTTTACGGATATTTTTGGCTTGTAACCTAAGGCAGTTACATTTCCGAAGATTCGAAGAAACGAAGCAGTGGCGTAACCAGGATTTAATTTGTGGGGGGCGGGGGACGAGTTGAACAAAATGATTTTTTTTAGCAACGTGTAACCAAAGTGACTCTGCGATCATTGCCAATAAACAAAAAAATTGCCGATATCAGAGCACTATTGTTTGTGAACAGAAAAAATCGACCGCGGGAGCACCAATACTACTGATACGTACACGGCCACAGACGCGCAACAACAGGCAGAATTCAATTCAGTGTCTAGTATCAGCAGTTTTTGCAAATATGTCGGAACCTAAGTGAGGTATGCCTTATATGTATAGGGAATAGTTGTTCAAAATGTTTAGTTTTACATATAACATATTAAAAATTCATCGAAATCGGAGAGGAAGTAGCTATTCTACAGTTTAGCTAATTTTCCCGGGGTTTTGTTTCCTTTTTCATGGGGGGGACTTGGCCCCTGCCCCCACCCCACTGGGTGCGCCATTGGAAGTAAAGTCTCCGAAATTCGAGGCTTCAAAATCTTCGACCTTCTAAGGAAAGTAACAGCCCTGCTTGTAACTCGGGGGAAACGGTTTTTACGGAGCTGTAACTGATCAGTGGACGTGGTTCAAGTTACGTTGAATGATTTTACAAATCGTGTTCTCACCTAGCTGCGGCGTCGACATTGTCCTGAGGAACACGTCCGTAGCTCTCATAGATGGGGGCAGGGTAGTCACCTTCCTGGGGGTTGCGTTCAGGTGTTTTCTGGTCGAAAGTGAAGAGGTGAACGGTGTCAATATTCGGCGCCAACAGTCTGGGATCGTAGTAAACTGAAAAAATCAATTACAATTACGGTCGACCCAACTGCAATTTAATTTCTTCCCTTGATCTCATAATTCCCGTCAGCTGTGTGTGTGCACTTGTGTTTAAATAAACGGAAAGAAAACCATCCGCACGGGTTGTTTACAATTCATTTTCCAGCGAAATCACGCGTCCCGGTGATCCCGGGGTCCGGTTCGGTGTTTGGAGAACGTGACATTGATTGCAAGCCAGTTTACACGCGCGCACACTGATAAAGCATAGTTTATAGTGCTGATCGAAGCACCTGTGTCCCTGGCACGTTCCAAATTTCACGGGAAAGATAGCCTCGTCATTCCAATCAGGAAAGCGAGACGAATACGAATAATGGTAAGAGTTGAACCAACGAATAAATCAAGAATAAGGAATTTTAAGAAGAATCTGGAACGTTCACAGTTACGGCATTGATACTGACCACTGCTGTTAACATGGGGCAAGACGGAGATGGTCAGGGCCTTGAATTTGGGTCTGAGTTGAGCCTTCAGGTCACGGACCAGGATCGTGAAACCGTCGCGGTGCTCCTGTTCCTTTTCGTCCTTGAACTTTCCGTATCCAAACGTCTTCTTAACTCCGTGCCACAAGGAACCAAGGGTGCTGCGTTGCTTCTTTACCTTGACCGGTGGGAACTGCCAGGCCAGATCAATGCCATCGAAGTCGTATTCGACGAGCAGTCTCAGCACGGAGTTGATAAACTTCGACCTCGCCTCAGATGTCTCTGTCTGCGAATCGGTGGAATAAAGTCTGATGGATTGTACGCATTTATCTCAAACAGAAATGAACAGATCAAATGGAAAACGGACTTATTTATTTTTAATCATAGCATCTACAAACAATCATCTGTAGGTTCAGCGTTAGGGCATGTACTTACTACGCGAATGGGTCCGGGTTCAATTCGGACGTGGGTATTATTTTAGTTTTTTCCTTTTTTCCCTAAATTTTACTGTGAAAATACATTCTCAATATGTATATTATTTATAATATACCATAAAAATAACTATGAAAGAGAAAATCAGAATGTGGGCTCTGTAGGTTCGTTTTATAGCACCGTTGGCTTTAGGTTGGGTGTGATCGTTGGCCCAATGTTAGCCCTAACTGTTAGCCCAACTGCAAAAAAGAGTGACATCTCTAACGGTTGTCCAACACATACCGCCAATGGTGGCCCAACAAAACGCCAACCATAAATGTTACTAGGGCCGTATATATGAATGATCAGAATAAGACCCTGTTTTCTCTCTTATCTCCACACCATGTTTAGAAGCAAAATGTAAAGAAACGCCGCGCCGGGACAAGCTTACGTTGCCACGGAGCGTGCAGAAATACGAAAAATTTAATACAGTATTAGTAATAGTTTTTTGCGAATATCTCTAAAACTAAAATCGATCGGGGGTAACATGTATAGGAAAAAGTTGTTCAGAATGATGACCTGGACAGCATACTTCAAGATCATCAAAATCGGTGAGGAAACTCCTAAAGTAAATAATTACCATTTCTTCAACATCCGGAAATTAGAAACTTTTGAAATTTTTATTAGCGGAAAACACAGACCAATCAGAGCTCGATCTAATTGACAGTTACTTTAAATGAAATCGAGAACCTCCAATTTCTGGATGTTGAAGGAATTTTTAGACACCCTGTATATCACTGGACAGTGGATTCGATGTGTTTATGGGAAAAATGAGAAAACTTAAAAATTATTTTGCATATACATCCGCAGTGTAGTCTTAACACACGAAAGAATGTTTGAGTAGAAATACTTACTGCGACGAGGTACTCGTGAGTCTCCTCCGGAGGGTCAGCGTTGCCACCAATGCTGAGGTAAACCTTCAGGTCTGGGAGGGCTTTTTTCAGCTGGGGAACAAGCCTGTAGTAGGCGTAGCCAGCACCGGTGTCAAGGTTCGGGTTCAAGGAGACAACTTCGAACTTGTCAGACGTGATCCCTGCGAATCCGTAGATCAGGTGGGTGCAGAGGGAGAGTGCTGGTCGAACGTCGTCCAGCTGGAACTTTCCTGGACCTGAAATCATTCAGAGAACTATGTAAAAATGTTTTTTTTTACAACACAATTGAGGTTCGAGAAAGTTTACCTAGTCTTTCGAATGCCGTGCTGTTCCAGAAGCACACCACCTTGCTGTGTTCATGGGTATCGACGCTGAGCACCGATTGAATACAGAACGCCGCGATTGCGGCAAGAATGAACGCCTTCATTGTCACAGACTGGTCCTGGAAGAATGCACAGTATTCTATTTCAATGTTCACTACACTTCTACATATCGATTTATCCAAGAAAGTTGATACAGTTGAAATAAAATAAATGAAGAATGTTTTATCTGGTATTAAAATATTGAAAAAGACTGCAGCTCTACTTCTACTTTTTGTGCAACGTATGATCTACGGTTTAATTTAGAGGGATTTGTGTGATTATTAACTTCCCGATTCTATAGGGAAGTTATTGTAATTTATTTTTGAAATTAGTTTTCAAAGGGATTCCCAAGCTTGTATTTTTTATGTTATTATACAATTAATGTTAAACGTCTGTATACTGTCACAGGCATTGCTGTTACTACAGTGATGAAACGAGCGTGTTAGAACGTAAAAGCAGCGAGGTCTTACCGTTCAGAAAGGAAGAAGCAGACTGTCTGGAACAATTTCTTCGGCAGAGACTTTGATACCTTGGCCTGATCTCTGACGAAGTAGTGGGAGACATGTGGATCTTACGTCACCGCCACGATCTTTCGAATACAGTTTATCTCGATGCAAGCGTTGGATTCCTGTTGACACCGAGGTTCGAGAACCGAAGGCCAGGGGTCCGAAAAGTTTCTCGGAACGTCCGATTGAAAAATCACTCGGCGCTGTATGCTCGACGATCAAGGATTGTTTGGAACCTTGGATCTCTTATCGACTTGACGAGAATCTAATTCTTTTACTGCCACCGTTAGACCAACTTCGGCTCGTCGATCGTTTAATTCTATTTAATTCTATTAAGAAATAAAACACTTTAGAAAGTCAGTCTATAAAGAATTTTAGTGACACAGCTGTACAACGGACAGCAATACGTGGCACTGTGTTTGCACAGTATTTCTTCTATCATCGTCCCGATTGGCGGCATTGTAAATATAAATATTGGAAGACGGACAACTCGAGAACGCAGTTTCCATCCGGGCTTGTTTACATCGATCATGTACTATCTAACGTTATATTCCACTGAACTATCGGAATGCCAATAAGTCTGCGTTAATTTGTCGAAGCCAAGACGCAACCTTTCACTCGGGTTATCGCGGTTGCGTCGATCTTCGTCACAAGATTCACTGTTCTACTGAAACCTCCTTCGTCTTGTGTAATTATTCAGCAGAACGTCCACACGTAAACTTTCTCAAATTGCCAATCATTCTTTTCCTCGAATATTGACGAAAAAAAAGAACAATTATACATGATTTTATCAGTTTGCATAATTATATGATCAATTTTACGTCGAACGTCTGAGCACAAAGCATAATAATTTATTATCAACTAGCTGATCCGACAGACGTTGTCCTATCCAAATTTTAATTCAAAAAGCACTTTCATTTTCTCCCTAATTTTCCATTTTTCCGGGCAACTTCTCCAATTTTTCTTTCCCTGAAAAACTTATTCGGACTATCACGAACATTTTTTTTTTTAAATTAGCTAAATCGGTCCTACCAACGAACAGCATTTAATTTTTATTTATATAGATTTCCTGCCAAGACATTATTATTACTCTTCCATGAAATTCAATTTATTTTCACTGTCGATCCATTTATTTATTTATACCTAATAGTATTGTTACATGTACATGTGAGTAAGGTAAGATAAGGAAAACTGAACAAGAAGAATAATGATTATTCAATCATCTTCGGACGTGGAGACAATTTTCTAGCAACTTCTTTCAATTGCCATTTTCCTCCTCTGCGTTGTTGACAATTTTCCTATACACACTCTGTCATGTCACGTTATAGTGATTCATAATTTTCGCGTACTGACAAAACACTGCATCTATATACACCGGACAGAGAAAAACATTTACGAATTTACCGAAAAGATAGTTTCGACTACATCCAATTGAAAGTTTGATAGCGACATGATTAACAAGCTACGTTCTTCAGGATCTTGACAAATGTAGTGAGATTAGGCTAATGAGGTTTTTGCGAAATTCAGTCCTGCCGTTCCAGGAATGATTTATTATAGCCAACAGATAACTGGTATGTTATTCTTGTAGAATTTCCAAGTAAAACGATTTAATGTAACACTGTCCAACAACAGAAATGTTTCTATACAACTGTTGGGTGGATCTTTTTTTACCTTATTTAACGTCGCTTTTTGAATTCTTCTATGAGAATTATTTCGCGACGAGACCTACAGTTTACATTAAAGGTGTTATATCCGCTCTAATTGATTGAAAAATGACTACAAACTTTACAATCTGGTACGCTCCTCTTTATGGACAAATTTTTCACTCAAAACATCTGTTTTAATAAAACTGGCATACAGTGTAAGAAAGTAGAAATCTCTAGCTTTAAAGTGGTTCTATATTCATCAAATTTGGATAAATTTTAGCGCAGTTATAGCAGGTTCAATATTGAGAAAATTTTGAAGAAGCTGTGACCGTTGAAATCGGGCAAATACTTTTTGATTGAACTCGCGACCACGGCATCCGCATTCGCGCGCTCTACCCACTGAGTCACTGCACGCCCAGTGAAGGTGGATGTTATAGAGTTGTGTTCGCGCTAATTCCGAATCTGGTATTAATTTTTCTCTGAAATTTGAATTTGAAAAAAAACGTATTTCTCGACTTTGAACAAATATTTTGGTGTTACTATATAACGGTGCATGGTCGGAGTCTATTCTCTCCCCTACTACCATTTTTTCCACTCCTTCTCTTGTCTCCTCATTTCCTAAAATGTAATCTATTATTGATAAACCATTTCCCCCCACAAATGTCCACTCTCCTTCTTCATCCCCTTTTATATTTCCATTTAATATACCCCATCCCCTCTCTCCTATGAACTTGCATAACTTCCTCCCTTCCCCATTGACTTTGTGATGTTACTATATAAGATATTGTATTGTTCTTTACAACAAAAGATTCTCTAGACTTTCCGGAATCCAGTGATGTTCAATAATAATACATTGTGATTGTTTAAACATGTTTAATTTAAACAATCATTAAAGACGGAGAGACACCAGCTTTGCACACATTTTTGAGGATATTTTTCAATGTATATAAGGAAATAAAGGTCCAGCGGCAAATTGAATTACATCACGCGATAGAGCAGACTTTTATCTTGCGAAACCACCCTGTCAAGTTTTGAACGTCGACGGTTTTACCGAACCAGAAAGCACAATATCTTCTTGGAACACGAGTCGCCGCCAGTGATGTTCACCACTAGAGCGGCCGTCCTCGTAGAACGCTCGTTTTTTTAACATGTTTAAACAATCACAACGTATTACTATTGCACATCACTGGATTCCGGAAAGTCTAGAGAATCGTTTGCTGTAAAGAACAATACAATGTTTTATATAATAACATATTATTTTATTATATACGTCTTTTTTCAAATTCAAATTTCTCAAAAACTGTGCGCGTAGAAGAAAAATTAATACCAGATTCGAAATCAGCCCGAAAAACTCTATAAGGTCCACCCAAAAGTTATATGGAAACATGAAAAAAGTTAAAACTTGTTGAACAGAGTAATCCAATCAATGTATCCGAAGGTGTGTTTTTGAACGTGCCGGCCACGGCAATTCGACTTCCTTCATGCTCGTTGAATATGACCTATATAGACAGACATGATCTCATCTCGAAACATATCGCACAATCGCTTCCAATTACCTTGTCACGAGTCTGCTCACGTACTTGCTAATTCACGTGCGAAAACAGCCTTCAAGAGTTTGCGCGAGTCGTTTCCACATTTGCCCACCTTCGGCTGTTATGCAGAAGATGTAGTCAGAGTGCATCATAAGAGAACAAATCTTTCTTCCTCTCTCTCTCTCTCTCTCTCTCTCTCTTTCCTTTTACAGGAAACAACGAATTCCTTGTAAATCCACTTGAACATTCGAGGAACCATTCGCATGTGAATCGTAATCATGCGGTTAAGAAACATTGAAAACGTTCTTGTCCTCACCAGAATAGCTCTGTCGATGCAAAACGAGCGATTCATTTCTTGTTTTATATCTGATCGTGTTGGACGTAAACAAACTCTAATGAGACCTTGAAACAATATTTCTTAATTCATTCGATCTTCGATGAATCGTTGTTTCGCCATTATTCAACTTTAAAAAAAAATCTTTCGTGGTAAATGATTCGTAGGCTGCGGATACTAACGCAATTTTCAATGTTTTCAGACGAATTTTATTTCCAGTGATATTTGTTGCAGCAGTTTATTTGGGTCCCATGGAAATCACCGACACTTTCCCCTGAACGGTTTTCACCGACACCAGATTTCACCGACAACAATTTTGACAGACGACGAATTTGATCGACAACGAATCTAACATCGTTGTCGGTCAAATCTGTAGTCGGTGAAAACCGTGTCGGGGAAAGTCGGTGATTTCCATGGAACCCGTTTATTTCTGAAATACATAAAGCTTTATTTTTAATTTAATTAATAATCATATTGATTGTTCTTCTCTACTTGCGCAAATCAATTTTTATGTACCGGAACGTGAACTGAGAACAAGAGCGGGTTTCCAAACATTTCAAGCGAAATCTACTTATGGATTAATTAATCCAATGAATCGCATTATAGCTAAATCACGCACTATTTATAACAATATTGATTTTTTCTTTGAATCTTAGGAAAATTTTAAAATGCAACTACGCAGGATTATATGATAATACTTATCGATTGTACCAATAGTATTTTGTACTTTTGTCCCTTGTTTTGTTCTTTTTTTTTGCAGTCTTGTATCCTTCTCTTTTTTTATTTTTTCTTTCTTTACTTTGTAAATACTTATGTAAAAAAGGGCTTCTGCCCGTCTATAATAAATAATAATAATAATAAAAATCTGTCGATTTAAATAATCTACCGTTTTACTGAAAATTTTCGGAAGCCATAAATGCATGAAGAACCGGAGTCTAATGAATAGACAAATATATTTAATAGCGTATGTATTGCAATATGAACCGCACAATATTCAAATAAATTGAGTCTTGTTATTTTTACGGGGCGGCAAGTATGGACTACGTTTAAAGTTCGTTAGGTTCGGCGTTAACGAATGGAGTATTGATTATTTAACAACATTCGCTCGCAATGCCGATAGAAACGGTATCGAACATTAAGAAGCGACTGTGTAGCAGATCGGGAACGATTGGAGGTCTATAAAAAAGTCGAATGTTTTCAATCGTTCGCCGATTATGCAAAGCGGGCAAGCTCCGCGTACGTGATATCATCGAACCGCCTGGAACATATATACACTCTCGTTTTATTTGCGAATGACTCACTCTCACACGTACACGTTACGCAAGCTGAGAATATGATACGGGACTATGGTTCTAGGAAACGATTCGTTGCGCTTCTAATCGCCTGAATGACAGTCGGCAACATTGAAGACATTGTGATAACGCGCATGTTATCACTGTTAACGTTGATAGGGTGAGTTACGATCCTCGGGGCAGTTTGAGCCCTTGGACAGAAGCAATTGATATTTAACGATTGACGACTGCTCGTATAGCTCGACGGTTACTAATCATTCTTCTTCGTTCGTGGGCTCAACTGTATTTATGTACGTAATTGTTTTGTTTTACATAACACTGTTCAACTGTTCAATGAAACTGTTGCAAAATCACGTTTGCTTCGCATGGTTCTCCATTGGATCTTTCGAATAAAATGCAGTTTGTGTGAATTGCTCATTTCTAAAATTGATTAATATAATTTTTTAGTTTCTAGATCATACGTGGTTTGTACGTTGCTGGAATGATTCGATGTATATTGTAATTATTATTCGAATGAAAATTATGATTTCCCTTCGAAAATCTCGAGTAGATGACTCTTGTCGGTTCCACCATATGATGCGATGGAAACAGCGGCGGGAAATCATTTGCTCTGGAAATTTTCGAAATAGCGGGACTAGATTTTACCGACAGAGCAGTCGTTTCTCAAACATAATTGTGGCACCATCTAGCAGAGAAGGTTCTTACCGCTCCCATAGTCCCAATGTTTCTTCTTATCTCACCACGATACACGTTTAATCTACATTGTATATAAAAACGAAGTCCTGACTGACTCACTCACCTATCAACGCCCAGGCTAAACCCTTGGCCCTAGGAAGCTGAAATTTTGCACAGAGGTTTCCTTTATGATCTATACAAGAGATAAGAAAGGATATTTCGAAATTCAACCCATAAGGGGGGAGAAAAGGGGTTGCAACTTTTGTATGAGGAATATTTTATTTGTGGTCGGATTTGCTTGATACAGTATTTTATGGATATAAGTCCCTAGCACTGGTCTGCCGAGGGACATATATGCATCAGGGACACTATTCTTTGAGTTTTGCCGAACGTAGAGAAGGACAGCCGAGCTCGAGAAGCCTTGGTCGTCGAGATAAACACCCAAGTGTAGACACAATGTGATCAGAATTTCCAACTTCCTTATTTTTCATTATTTTTTTTATGGAACTTGAAGTTCCATATTTGTGGCATTTTCCTGATTAAAATCATACCAAATATGATATAATTCCGATGATATTTACTTGTGTAATAGACAATTGTTGTCCTAATATGTCCCTGACACTTGTCCTGAAAATTTGTGATTGTGAATTTTGAATAGCTGTGAAAATACTTGTGAGATTCCACACGAAAAACGTGGAGCGCAAAATGCATCAATTATCTATCGCATGCACCCCACGTTTTTCGTTTGGAATCTCACAAGTATTTTCACAGCTATTCAAAATTCACAATCACAAATTTTCAGGACTATTTGTACGAGGTTAGGAATCTTTATGGCACTAGGAAAAATTATTTTATACTTTTTAGTCCGTTTTTAAAAACGTGGTATTTTTAAAAATTTATTTTTATTTTTTATATCTTGAAGTCGATAAAAATAGTCCCATTTATATTGTGTTTGTACTTATTTTACTCGGAAGAATCTCGAATGTTTATTGGTACTATGGGTACATAGATAAGACGGCAATTACTCAAATAAAATTTTTCACTCGCTTACTATGCTTCAATTTTATAAATTGTATTGTCGTTTTGGGTTACGATCATTCCACAAAATATGTTCACATTATATTGTGGAAATGCTTAATAAAGAAAACTACATATACAAAAGAAAAACTTACCTATTTTTCATGTAAACGAATTTAAAAATGGTTCCGCCTTGCTTGTCTCTTGTACGTTATATGAAAACAAAAAAAAAAAGTTTAAATTTGTTGGACAGTGTAATTATATAGAAAAGGTCTGCGTACTCCGATTTTGATGAAATTTTAATACGTTATAGATTTCGACATTTTGAACAACCTTTTCCTTTTCCAATATAGGGGGGTCGCTTTTAGTTTTCGAGATATTTGCAAAAGACTATCGCTAATACTGTATTGAATTTTTCGTATTCCTGCATGCTCCGCGGCACCGTAATCCTCTTCCGTGGCCGCATTCGTTTATTTTTTGTTTGTAAACACGTTGTGAAGATGAGAAGCGACAATACCACACACACCCATCCAGTGCTTAACATGCACCCAGTGTTTCTACAAAGAAGGATTCCGTTATGAAGTTGTAGCGGCCAGCTGCACGTACATAGAAACATTTGGCGTGCAAATGGTCAGGACCGTTTACGAGGCTAGCAACACTAAAGCTATTTTTGAGAATGTCGTTTTTAGTAAAATACAATTTAGACGTTGTAGACAAGGTATGACTTGTTCCTCTAAATCTTCCGTTGCCGGCCTCAATAGCTAATGCTGGTATCATAAACTCCCGAGTTTCCGAAGGGTCACGCCAACCGAGGTCCGATGGACCAGCAACGGCTCAATGGCAAGTCAGACGACCGAAAATAATCAAACATCTCAAAAATTGAGTTTCGTATTTTCTTGCGGAAATTAGTAGTATAACTCTACAAAGTCGGAGGTTCGGGAGAAATTGGTGGTTCAATAAACATGTACGCAGATATGCTTCATGAATAGATTATCTTTATTTATTCATTGTAACTTAATTTAATAATTACAATTAATAATTAGAATCGATAAATAACGAATAAAAAACAATTATTAATTAAAATTGAGGACTGAATCGACAGAGACCTTTGTTTTCCAGTGTTGATTCGTCCGGGATAAGTGAGGAATTGTGTCTGGAGAAACATACAACGATATATTTGTTGAAAGATTTATTTCTAGTATTGGAACATATCATCCATACATAGCACGGTCGATACCGATCTCGCTTTTGTTTCACCTGTAAAAAAGGTGGAAATAAAAGTAATATACAACAGACAAAGGGCTCTTCCTTTCTTTCAGCATCGCTCGTTAATTCGGCGAAACGTCTTCGTTTCCGACTTCTTTACATTTTACAAGAACCGAGAAGTGAATAATAAAAAACGGTGACTCTGTACACGCTGCCGGGAAAATGATTCTCGTTTTATTATTTAAGCAAAAAGAATCTCCCTCCGTTTCTCTCTCTCTCTCTCTCGCTCAGCGACGATATCTGAATATCGCGATAACACAAAGGGAGCTTCGACGTTAACGATTAATAATGGCGGCCGTCGCTCTTCAGGTTGCGGAATATTAATCGTTGAAACAGTTAACAATCACGAGCGCAATATACAATAATAATCATCAACGGAACAGCTTGCAAAAAACGAACGCTCCGAGGGAAATATTTTCTGTTCCGGACGCGTGAGATGCTCTTTCTCTCTCTCTCTCTCTCCCTCCCACTCGTGAGAGAAAGGAAAGAAGAGAAAGGACGCCAGTCAATCAGAGAATGTTTTTCCTAGTAATCGTGAATAACAATATGGCTACCAGCAGTCATCCGGTCTATGTACACACAGCGAGTTGATCCTCGATCATTTCTCACGGATCGATTCGCCAGAAAGAAGATCCGGAAACGACATAGTGTCTGTCCGAAAAGAAAAATACAATTTCTCCTACCCTTTGAACAGGGTAGCAAAGATCAATCTACAATCCTCTCGATAAATATATTCGTTGCCGTTTCCAAAGTTTATTTCATTGTTCAAACTGAACTTTCATCATTTTCGGAAGTTTGTGTTGTGCATTGATAATTATTAAAGATTGTCTCGAATGTTTTTGCTGCATCGATCTTTCAGTTTAAACGACACAAGGGCTGAACAACTGGACGAATAAATAATAAAATTGGTCGACCAATCGGATGTTTCGACAGAAGGAAGCTCCCATTTTCTGCTCCGCCATCGCGATTCATTAAAAAAAAAAATAGTCATCTCTTTATAATGTTTCTCTCGTTCTCTCTATCTCTCTCGCGTTCTCTCGCTCTCTATTAACACTACACCCTGATGCCCTTTGCATGATCGATTATATGAATTTTTTTTTATTGCGTCCACGAGGTCGGATACGTCTTTGTAGTCATATTCTTTTTTATCCCAGAAAAATATATATGTTTATATATGTATGAATACACGTATATATTTATTTATATACACAACAGAGCCTCGACGGAGAAACATCTCGATTTTGCAAAGCGGAGAATCAACAACAACAAAAAAGTAATCAGAAGAAGAAACGTCAAAATATATCTTCCTTTTATCGACAAAACGCGCAACTGAATCGTTCGTCGAATTTACAAAACATTTAAACACGTTGGTTTGGGAAACTCTTGGTTTTGTGGGGTTAAAAAGATTATCGCTCAGCCCGCGTGTTTATGGTTTTTGCAACGAATAGATCTTGATCGAGGTTGCGTGTACCAAAATGACGTTGGTGGATCTTCTTTTCGGTCGATCCTGCAACAATGCGCGGCAAATAAAAACGGGAAAATAGAACTGGAGAGGAACAATGTACAAAGCTAATTTACAAAGGTGTCGTTCGGTTACCGTCTGTATACTCCACGGCTCGTTTCTTCGTCCCTGCGATAGTATTTACACAATATACTGTTCGTTCACGTTAGAGAGGGACCCCGTCGCCAGTTTCTATTTATCCAAATTTTCCCAAGCCCCGGCAGTACCTACATAATATTCCATTTCTACGCACAATTAATTTTTCTTTCAATTCGTCGTAATATTATTTGCAGTATCGCGACGGGGTCCATCTACAAAATGGACAGACAATAAATACTCTGTTTGAACTCTATGTTTCTGTATCATCTTCGTCTATTTCTCTCTCTCTCTCTCCCACACGTGCATCACATGCATTCTCCGCTCTTTGTCTGTTTCACGTAACTGTATTGGTTAACAGAATTGCGACGTTCAAGATCACCACTCCCTCCAGTCGTTCACGCGTGTCACGTGGTATCGCCGACATCTTAGGTGTCCCTAACCGATCATCCTAATAATTTCACCAAAAGATAAAAGAATAACAGAGCAAATAAAAGAATAGGACTAAAATATGGAACAGCCAGTTTAATTAAAATTTTCAACCAGACTTCGAACGTTATTAACGCCTTTCTAAAAATCGTTTTCCGGAAGCTGTATAAACGATTCTAACATGAAATTGTTAAAATTGTTGATTGTAAAATAAATTTGTTCTTTAACCGTACTCCCACCGTTAAACAAGATGTACTTTACACAGCGATTTTACTGAAACAATTTTTTAATAGTTGACATTACAACGATTATCACATCTATCCATCTTTAACAACGAATCCTTTGTTTCTTTATCTGTGGAATTCCTATCACATCGTTTCATACTTGCAGAAAAGAAAAAGAGAACAATACCAAAGGTAAAAAATATAAATTTACTATCACATCAAGCAATAGATCGATAAAACCGTTTCATTCGAGACTATACCGAAGAACGGAGGTGCATAAAGAAAATGGCGGCGGACCTAAGACAGCGACGAGCCTAAAATGGCAGAGGGAACCCGGCGAGTCTCGAAGGTCACAAGCTATCCGATCGCTATAATAATTTCATTCTGTGTCAGCTCGATTCTTACTCTCTCTCTCTCTCTCTCTCTCTCTTTCTCATGTTGGTACTGTAGCAATTTACTGAAATTTTTGTCGCCCTCCCCACCCTTCGCAACCGCCCCCCCCCCAATAAACCCCTCTCTCTTGCTTAATCGAAAGGCTTGGTACACCGTGTAAGAAAAATAAATTCTCTCCTCCGTACGATCGTGTTAGCAGAATAAACTTTGAACGTCTCTCAGATTTTCAGGAAAATAAATACTCTCAACGCTTCCCCTTCCTCGCCGCCCCCGAATAGAGTTTGTTGTTTCCTTTCGCGTAAGCATTCCGAGTCTCGAATCAAAATAAAAAAAGGAAAAGAAACTATGAAATTCGAAAACGCAAAGATTGCACAAGACAAAAAATATTGTCGAAACGGTACGTGACCGTTCCGAACGAGACTCAAGAGAGATATATAATACCGTGTGTCTCGGAAAAGACGAAATGACCGTTTTAAAAATTTCTTAAAATTCTTCGTATCGTCGACACTGTCGAACGCAAAAGCGAAAAGTCGACGAATTCACCGCGAAAACGTCCTCTTCCCCTATCCTCCGTCTATATATTTGTCGCCTCTCTCTCTCTCTCTATCTCTCTCTCGCTCTCCTCTTTCTCCGCAAAAAAATACACATCGACTTTTTTTTCGTTTAAAAGACAAATACATATTCTCTCGTCCGGTTCCGCTAGCTTCCGGTTTACTCGACTGTACAATCAGGACTCGTCTCGTCTCTGGTTCGCAATCTCTCCCACTCTCACACACCGTGTCTCTCCCACTTTCTCGTCTTTGTCGTTCTCGTTCTCGCCGCTCGTGACGAACACTGTCGCGTGCGCACGACGATTCAAATCGTCGTCGCAGTCGGCAATTAAAATTATTGTACAGTATTTAATTAGTAGTCGTTAGAATACAATATTTCTTGATGTATAATATGCCTCCTCGCATGCCCGACGCGGGGAACACGTGGTTTGACTAGGTACGCGCAAATACCGGGCGAATCCCCACTCGTTCGTCGCCATAAACTCCCTAAATGAGACTCGTAAATTCCCCAGGATCTTGTTTTTTTTCTCGAATACTCCGACCATGTTGGATGTTCAAATACAGAAGGATTCCCCACTTATTTGTCACGGGGAATGTACTGGGAAATTTTCTAAGAATCTTCGATCACTGTTTGAAAATTTTTTGGTTACGCAAGCTGCTCGAATGTAGGGGAATCCTCCACTTTTCTCTAGCCGATTTCCCAGAGTCGTTAAAATTTTCCAGGGTTCCCGAATAAAATTGCGTTTGCAATATAGTTTAAAATCCCTCGTTGCCCCAACGTCTACAGGTCGTTCCAGACACGAGGTACCAGTTATAAAAATGTTACCGAAACACGGATCAACAAATAATTCAGATACGAATTACAGACTTTCAAATTGTTTATGTACAGGGACCAGCGTTCTTGTAACATTTTCCACTATTACAATTCGCACCTCGTTCGAAACACGCTGTAGCTTTTGCTCGAGGGGGTTCCCCTAACGTCGCAGTCGATCCATAGGGGATTCTAGGGACATTTAATCAGTGGAATCGCAGAATCGACAGAAAAGTGACTAGACGCTCGATTTAAAGCTTGAACATTGCAGATGTCGATACTCGTGCATTTTGTGTGTGTATGTGTTTTTTTATCTTAATTTAAAGCGTCGACGATTTTGGATTTCAGGGAACGAAGGGGAACTTCTCTGTTCCCCGATTCCACGTGCCGTTATCTGTCTTCACGGAGACACGAGTGTCGGGGAATTTTTCGTGTTCCTAGTGCAGAGAGATTCTTTCATCGCCAATCTGGTGATTTTTCGAATTCTGATCGACTGCGACACTATTCGCGCGTGCCTAATGAATATCTACGTCATGTTAACTTCTATTAAACGCACACGGGCGAATTAAGACGAACCGCACCGCCGCATTGCTAACCTTGCAAAAAAAAACTTGCACCTGCGCGATCAAGCTGTTTTTTCTTCGCATTCTTCTCTCTCTCCCGCATTTTGGGCGGAGTGCACGCCGAGTCTTTCTCTCTCTCTTTCGCTCTTTTTCACTATCGCTATCACTCTCTCTCTTTCTCTCTCACTCTCTTATTCTCTTTCTCGCAAGCCCACACGCATGCACACGTACACAAACACACAAAAACATGCTCACTCTCAGTTTAGTTCGAACGCAACCACTAAATTTGTTTGTACATACAAAGTATTTGTTGCCAATTTCGAAATTGGCGCGTCAGTGTGCGCGCACGGGCGTACCTGTTTTCTCGTGTATATAGACGCCTGTGAGCATAGTGCTGGGAATCTTAATACATTCTCCTCCCCCCTCCCCCCTCCTTCCAACGAACGAAATTATGCAAATTTAGAACAAATTTCGCTGATCCTTCGCTCTCAGAAAAATTTCTTTAACCTAGTAATTTTGTAAATAAGCTTCGAGACTACCAACTATAAAATCCGAGACGCGTACCTTTGAGCACCAACAAAAGGGATTTTTCACTTTCAACGAATAGAACTTTCAATTTCGAAATCTAATCGAGGCAATCCAACGAACCTACTCTAAATAGAATCACAAGCAGCATCTCTGCGAATTTCAATTTTTTAAAATTTAGTTTAGTAATAATTTAATGACGACCGTCTTTTTAGAAACGTAAATCGGGGCGCCAAAAATTCCCCTAGATCTCTCCCTATGTCTCGCCATAGGCGTAGCTACGTCTGTCGGCGACTCAAGGTCTTCGAATATCAACGTGGCCATTTTTTTTTATTTTATAAAATTTCTTTCCTCGCCCATTACCAAAAACTAAATTTAACCATCGATCTAAGGTAGTTCTTATTAGATAAAAATTTTTATACGACACGAGAGATTAAGTTAAGTTGGGTTAAGTTTTAATTTGGAGTGGGGGATGACCTTGAGCAGCTGAGAGAACGCGTCCACGCTATAGGTACATCGAATCTTGACGAAATCTGAAAACAACGAGTCTGGAAACCATTTCCGTAACCGATTCCCATCACTGTACGCGAAATTACCGCATGTACGTGTATACGTGTGAGTGTAAGTGTGCAACCTAGAGGATATACAATACGTTTGTATATTATATAAAACGCTTCAAATAGAAATAATACGTTCACCAATTGTCGATCGAATGAGGACATCTCGATATCTCCTCTCGTTTGAATGTGTTTTCAGTTTTCGTTATTTTTTTCTTTTTTTGCTTTTTCTTTTCTCTTTTCGCCTAAAACGTACAACAATGATTCAGTCTAATACATTCCGAGAGCACCAATTCGTTATAGTTCTTCCATTCCAATATGACGAACCCGCGGGGTCCTGGAGTATCGTACGTTTTTTTTCAAAAAATTCCGAAATCGCACAAGCCTCTGGGGAAAAAAAGATCCGAAAATCCGAAAACGTCTGTTTTTTCTCGTCCTCCTCTACGGTTGTTTTTTCCCGTTCTCCCGCTTTTCTCGCACACGGAATTATTCGTTTAACCATAAATTTCGAATATTTTACAATTAGTATGTATAATAGTATCGTAAGTAGACTCTAAGAAAAGATGCTAGTCGCGCTTCTTTTTTACTTTTTGCTTCGCGTGTTCTTCGAACTAGCGCACGCTTCGTGCTGTCGTTGATCGAACGGAGTATAGCCGCTTAGTATAGTTGTATAGTCGTGAGCCGCGATCTTCCGGTTCTCTGTCTCTTAAAATACAGTATAGTTCCTAACTTTACGTGTTACTCTTCGTAACTGTGTGTATCGACAATAAACAATAATATCAACCATTGCTACTGTATCCTTATAGTTATTTATAATCCACAGTAAAACTTGAAGCAGTGTTACCTTTTTCTGTATTTCACTTGAATCCTTTTGACGGAGTATACGTTCAAGCAAAATTTTGTACCATGTGAGCCAGAGACTATAAAATCGTATTTCATAGTTTGCAGTTGCACTCCAGCGATTGAATTTCTTAATAAAAAATATTCAAGCTGAGACCATGCCTACCGAATCAGCAACTATGCTTTTATAGTTGTCCAATGTGATGGGTAACTATCGATCACAACTGTCACTCTTTACCACGATCGAATGTTTCAATACAAATATTGAATCGTAAACAGTATGTATGTATATACATATATATACCGCAACTAAGCAACTATACTTTCGCCAACGACCAATGACCGTGTACAGTGTATAGTCGTCTACATTTTCATCTCGTGTATGTATGCGTGTTTGCGTGCGTAACCCGTGTGTTGCAAGTACAAACGTGAGAGTTAAGTATTAGTAGTAATAGCAGCAGTAACAGTAGCAGTAATAGTAATAATAGTAGTTAATAGTAGTAGTATAGTAGTAAGTCGACCGGGTGCACATCCGACGAGGGCAGGTCCTACATTGACAACCAACGGGTATCTAGTCATCTTTGTCAGTTGCCAATTACATATAGGGCAACTATACGACGCTATAGTGATTCTAACGTGACGTTTCCCGCCACGCCCCTTGCCACGTTACGCTTATTCGCGCGCCTGCCAGGCGACGATTTACTCAATGAACGCATTCAATCGTCGCCTTATCGAACGAGACCCTTAACTAATATTTTCTCCTCCTTCTTGTTAGCGGTGGCAGCCCCGAAAATTTTATTAGTCTATTTGTTACACACTATCGTTATTGTTATTAGTCGGTTAGTCGATTGATTTACCTGATCTCGGTGAACGAACGATCACGATGAAGACCGCTCTGATTTTCGGTGCATCCTTCACGACAAAATCTAGGGAGTTTTCGTATCCTCTAGAGAACGTTTCAAGACCTGTACGAGAGCAACGATGATTTCAGAATTTCAAAAACTTTCACAATAAATTCTTCTAAAAAAAACCAAGGGAATTTCATTATTTCTTTAATACCGGTCGGTAAAATGGCAATTTAAAAATTCTCAGGGCTCCTCACATTCCTTTTCTCGCTGGACACGAAACATGTCACATCCTCCCCATCGCAAATAAAAACAAAACAAAAATAACATACGAACTACCATAACAAAGTATAATCATTTAACTTTATTTATAATAATCTTCAGCTGATTAGCTCCCTCCGTTCAGGCTCTCTCGTAGCTTTTTCTTATTCTTTTTCTCTTCCACAGCTTCGAATAAATTAAAAACGGCTCCCTCCTTTGTATCTCGCGATTTAACAACAAGAACCTTTCTCTCCCTCTCTCTCACTCGCGCACACTCTCTCGCTCTCTCTCTCTCTCTCTCTCAAACTCTCTCGCGGGGCCGAACAAGTCGTCGACCAATAAGAAAATACCGTATATCTCAACCGTCTGTCGGCGAATTACGAACGCGGGCCGAATTAAATCGCTTTTCCCGTCTGGGCTTCGCAACAAGAGTGTATCAGGTTGCAGGCGCACGGGGTGACCGTCAGCCGTTTACATTCCGACAGGCCCAAATACCCATTCTCGATCATCGATTCTATTAACAAACGCAACGACACCCGAACACAACTAGGGACTCGATCGGAGCTGCTAATGGTTGAAATTGGTAGCACTAGTCGGAACAGAGGAGGCCAAGTTGTATTGAGATTGAGAGCTCTTGGATGGTTCCAAGAAATAAAAAATGATTTAAAAGACAAGAAAATTTTAGAAATCTCCTGGAACCTGTACATCGACTTTACAGCCAACTCAATCGAGCATTCTGGATCTCTCCGAAGGACTTGTGCGAGGACACAGAAGACTTTTACGAGCCCACGAGCCCATTAACTTGGCAATAAATGTGACCCAGGTAGCTTGTAAAATGAGAGAAACGTTAATGGAACCCAGCCAGGTCCCCGACTAAACAGCTCAGGGCCGTGTGCAATCTCATCAGAAGCCCCACTTTCATCCAAAAACTAGATTTACAAACTAATTTTCGTGTATAAAGGAAGTCTCCTTGACCAAGCGAAAGGCCTAGCTCACAAAGTTGGGGTCAGTAATTTTGACAAAATATCTTTATAATGTTTTTGTTAACGTTTGGCGCTGCAGTTTAAAGCGACCATGTTTTAGGGAAATTGCTACGGCGCTGACAGAGGGCCTTAGGAATTCCCTGCGTAGAGAGTGGTCCCTAGGTGTGTAAAAGGTGTTCGCGTCCAGCGAAAAGAATTTTACGAGTTAGCTAGCGTCGTCGAACCACAGGGGACACCTGCGTGTAACCATTCGAAGGTGTTAGGTCTATAATCCTGTCCTTTAGCGGCCATTAAAACAGGACCATCACCGTGGCTGTCAACCCGAACCCAAATGTAGAAAATGTCCACAGATAGACGTCTCTGATTCCAACAATATTCCGAACTGCTTACAGGGTCATCGCACCGAACGAAAGTTGTCATACATTGACTTCCAAAAATTGATACAATCTTAGAATTACATTAACTTCCCTATGAATAGGGAAGTTAAAAATTGTACAATCTTGACGATTATACAGATAATTTCGCATAAGAATCAAAATAGAAAGACTTCGATGCCCACTTCGAATGAACAGCTCAACCAGAACGATAGAAATAATTTATCTCGAGCGAGGACCCAAACTAGAAATTCGAAAATTGTTATAATCACGGGCGGCTGTTAATGTACATTTACTGCGAATATTTACACATACGTATCTGCGTCTAATATTATGTACATATAGGCAAAAGAGACTCCTAGGAGAAACAGACAGATCAGGGTACCCGGGCGGACAAACAGACAAGAGAGATTCGCGGCACGATGCGCACACACATATCGTACATAATCAGCGAGCGTGTATACGTTCATGTGTCTAGTGTGTCTTCAAAACGTCAGTGTATGTGTATGTGTGTGTTCGCGTGGAAATGCATGCGTGTAGATCGGTGTTCGTGTATGTGTGATCGACACATATATTTCGGAAAAAGGAGTATTATAGTTTTGTCACCTTAAAAAACACAGAAACTCGAGAGTCTACGCTTGGCAGTATCATGAACAAATCGCTCGCTCGTCCTCGTCAAACGGCAATTCGAAATCGAGCGGGCGGCGGCGCGAGTGTGTTTGTATAATATAATCATAATCAATAATAATAATCATCGATAATCAATAATAATATGTATACATATATACCGAATATATATATATTTTTTTTCCTCTCCGTGATTTTATTATTATTATTATTATTATTTCTTTTTTTGTTCTTTTCCAACGTTTTGCTGATCACCCGGTTCAGATTGATCCCCGGGTTTCGCGCGGCTTGGTAGTGTGTACGTGTTCGCCACCTCCTTCGTCAACTATTCATCGTTATTTAGTAAAATCGCGTCTCGCTCGAGAGCCACGAGGGGAAAAAGAACGACTAACGACACATTTAGACAATGAGAAGATCGACGTTCGACGGTTAACGCCCTTGGCAGTGATCGTAGAATTGCGTGTGTTATCCTTGTTTCGTTTCTTTTTCTCTGTGTGCTTGTCCCTCTGGGCGATGGTGTGTGCCTGCATCTGTGTGTGTATGCGTGTGTACGCGCGTGTGTGTGTATGTGCCTGTGTGTATGACTACACCTCCCTCTACTCTCACAAACCCCTCTCCCGCCATCCCCCCACCCGAAACGTTCTCTCTTTCTCTCTCAATCGCTCTTTGTCACACTCTTACCGGAGAGAATGACCGGTTTTCGATTTGAAGGATGCGGTTCACCTTGATTCCCGAGCGTCCCCTTCCCTCTCTACGGTCCCCCACGATCTCCTATGGTCTCCTGCCTTCAGGCGATCTTTCAAGAGAACGTCCACTGTTCCTTGGAACGTCAGGAATCCCAGGACGCAACGGAGAAGCCACAAAACGCGGCCTGTCAGGGGCTAACTTCTAAGATGACGACCTGCCGTCGACGGTCCGTGACGATACGGAGACGAAGGGGTCACACTCCCCCGCCAGGGAGTGCTACAGTGTAATCGCGCTGGCCCTGACGCGCCGACACACGTCTCTCTTTTCTCTGAAAAGCGTTTTATTGCACGATCGCGTTAGATCCAGCGCGTCCGAACGCTGAAAGCAGCGTTCCCTCCGAACAGGCGCGTCCTAGGGAATTTTTCCTAACGCCCTAGCAGAAGGGTGCAGGGTCCCAATGCTACTGGGATCTCTAGGTTTTAGATTAAAATCGTTGCAAATGGACCAACCTGTTCGGATAGAGAGGTGGATCTGTACGAAACACGTGTAGTCGAAGGCGCGTCAGGGCGCAAACAGAGAACAACTGATTACGTATCTAGACAGTGGTCTACCTAAGGCGAGTCGAAAAGGAAGTCTCGAGAGCAGACGACGTTGCAAGCGGTTCTCGTGGTTTTACACTTAAACTTTAAGTCGATTAAGAATTACAATTTGTTGTCGAAACGAACGGGTGTTCCGTGGTGTCGTCGACCCGACCGACACCTCTGCTGCCTGTGTCTCGGGTCGACGACGCGCGCAGAGCCTACTCTTTAGAGATGTATAATAATAGGCAATATATCGTCGCAATGTGCTGTGTGTCTTTAAGAAACTCCTGCTATAATTCTCTTCTGTATTCTTCTTCTATACTCAACATTCACCTTCTCTCATTCTCTCTCTCTCTCTCTCTCTCTCTCTCTACCTCTCGTTCGATCTCACAAAAAACGGCGATGCCTGAAAGCACTCTTGTATGGTGGATGCGCGAGTGTATGTGTGTGTTTGTGTATGTGTATGTGTGGTATAACAATGCGGAGTACTGGTGCGTGCTAGTATCTCGGTGTGTCTCTGTACGGGGGCCCCTGTGTCTCGTCGCGCTGATGAGCCCATTCTCTGGATCATTGTTCGCCCGTTTTCCATTCGTTGACGATGCAATTCACCTGGAGTCCTCGCATTATCTCTGTCTTCTGTCTTAGCACTTTTGAGAGATACGTTGTTGAGTGTAAAGGTGATTATCAAGGGACTTCAGGTGACCACGAATCTGAATTCACGATCTCGAGTCGATGGCTGCGATGATAACCGAGTTGGAGGAGTCATCCCTCACGAGCAAAGACGATCATGCGATTTTAACTAGATCCGACGATTACCATCGAGTCTTCAGGTGACCACGAAGCTAAATCCAAGGTCTCCAGTTGATGCTTTCAATGATAACGCGATCCAAGGACTCGTCTGACATTGGGCCGGTGTTTCTAAGGGGTCCTCAGCGGCGACAGGAGACAACATCCTCACTTTCCAAGAGTAGCTACGTAAAAACGTGTCGATGGTAGATGGCGGTGACGGTTCCTCTTTTCCGATCCTCTTCCGGTTCATCCAAGGTGTCTGATGCACACTCTGCGGTCTGGCAGTGTCCGCCTTACGGCGTTTTACCTAGTGTACTCGTGGGGCCTGTAATCGTGTGTTTCCATTTCCCGAGGTGTCGTCGTCGCGGTGTAATAATGATTGTACATCCGTGATCTTTCGGTGCTTCAGACCTGATCCGCAGGTCTTAAACAATTGAGAACACGACCGACTGGAACCCCCGGGAACAAAAAGAAGCACTCGCGCGCACTTTCAGTGGGCGCTCGGCGCTAGCGCGTGTCTAAACGGATAGATTGATTACAATAGTAAACGACGATGTTCTCCAGCGTCCGTCCCCCCGACCCTCGCTACTATGTATGGAACTGTCGCTGTCATTCCTCTCGGAACGACAAAAATTGCCAGCGCCGTTCGCAACACACACCAATGAACATTACCGTCTCATTCGATCGGTAATCTACTACGGAATTACAACTGCGTACGATCAGTTAATAGCGATTAGAGTTTAACACAGTGTTATACAACATCGAGAATCTTAGTGTACATGTACCTCTGTCTGTGGTGGCGGATGCGTGTTGTTACTCTTTCATGTTCATTCTCTCTTTCTCTCTCTCTCTCTCTCTCTCTCTCTCTCTCTCTCGCTCTCAGTAACAGTGTCGCTGTGTACCTCGTGTGTCGTTTTTTTAGTGAAATCTGTCTCAAGGAGCAGAACCTACTCGCCTGATGGTCTCGACCTTCTCCAACCTCCCATTTTCACGGCAGAATGTCATTGGAATTCCCCCTTCCCCACAAACCCTTTTCCGCGTTTCTCCGTGTTAAGATCTTTACTACCCCCTAAACGATCGCCTCTCATTCTCTCTTTCATACTCTCTCTCTCTCTCTCTCTCTCTCTCTTTCGTTCGCTCGCTCGCTCATCCAGGGCACAGTTTAACGATAAACTCGACTCTCTCTCTCTCTCTGTTGATTTCGTATTTCTGCACATTTTTTTGTTATCTTTTTATTAAAAAATTAAAACGGACGGTTAAATTTCATGGTTTCGTTTTGTCGGTGAGCCGATGTCCGCTGCTGAAGGCACAAGGCTTTGCACTTGAACTCGGTCACCTAGCCTAGCTTCGCTGACTTACTACGAACCTACTACCAAACTAGCCTCGCTTACTTACGGTTTTTGTTACTTACTTCCTACAGTTTTTCTACATTATTCTCTCTCTCTCTCGCTCTCTCTATCAGATTCACTGTCATGCCACACACATCACACGTCCCAGCCGATGTTCGCGAAAAAGAAGGAAATTCCGGACAGCGCGCAAATGCCAAAGCCTCGTCTCCCGGGGAAACTCTGTTATCGTTCCTTCGACCTAATCTCGACTACTAATCGTCCTAGCGAATTTCTCTTTCTCTCGCACACACGTTTTCCCATCCGTTTCCCCTGCTCGTATAAACAATGTACATGCTAGCAATATATTATTATGCTATGTGTGTGATATAGACTCTATGGTATCCATTATGTATAATCGTATCGTTTTTTGTTATCATCTTCTTTTTGTCTGTTACGCCTCTATTTCTCTATCCCTTTCTCTTCCTGTCTCTTCTCAAATCGCGAGATTCCAACGGGGGCGCCCGCTGCTCAACAGCCGGCCCTGAGCTTTTCTCCATTCTCCCTCTCTCCCTCCTTCCCCCTTATCACGGCACGGCGGCGTCTACAATGCAGATCTTCCTCCCTATCGTCTATTCCACACCCTCTCCCGCTTCTCTCGCGACCTAATTGCACGCATACGGTACCACAGTCACACTCTCTCTCTCCCACTCTCTTACTCTCTTTCTCTCTCTCTATCTATTTCCCTGTGTCCTTAGATTCGTAGTTGCTGTAACCATCGTCGTACAACACGCCTGCCTTAACCGTACCTTATACATTATACATTAGACATTTACATATCGATTCCGGGAGTAGCCAGGTAGAGGATATAGTAATAACATAACTGTAGGTAGCTCCTTATTACAGTCTCTGTACTGTCTCTACGTATCACAGCCTGGGTGCCTCGCCACTGCCTTTTCTTTTCCCCCATTTTAGATCCTCTCAATTTCTCATGTGTCCCATCATCTCCTCTTGGAACTCGCATATAGTTCCTCGATTATAAACCCGGGTCTCCCGGCACGTCTATGGGGCTCATCCAGGCGCCACACGGAAGTCTTCGAGTTCTTCTTCAGGTTCCTGTCTTCGTGTTCTCCCTCAGGTTTTTCTTCTTCGTCCTGGACCACAGAGCGCGGGTCGACTCGCGACGCTGAGGCAGTGGCATGCTGGTGCACTAGTACAAGTGTGTGTTATATCCGTGTGTGGTTGTGTTCTTCGTCCTCTCCACTTTTCGTCGCTGCGCTCCAGCGTCGTTGTCGTCGTCGTCGTCGATCGTCGATCGTCGTCAGTATTGAAATCCGGTACGGTACGGTACGGTACGGACTCCGGTTGAAAACACTGTTTTGTTTTAGCCGATCGGCGCGGGCGCCGGTGACCGGCTACGGGGGAACTAGGGTGTCACGTCCCAGATCTCGGCGAGGAAAACTGGCAGCTTTTTGTTCTTGAACTTCAGACTGAAGCACATCTCGCTGTTCTGGTTGCCGAGGGTCCGCAGCTCCGTCAACACGGATAACAACTTCGCGAAGATCGTGCCCGACTTCGGCCTGCGACGGTTGTCCACGTACGCCTTCAACGCCTCCAGGTAGATCTCTTGGATCTTCTCCACCTTCCAGCCTTCCAAGAGGTTCGGCCTCTCTGCGCAAATACAACCGATTCTTTATTACTGAAACACGACTTCAGAGGGCAATGTTGGTCTGCACAAGTTACCGTGTCTCGTTCTTTTAACTTAGGACTCAATGGGACACATGTGGCTTTCTCATCGTTCCCCTCAAAATTAGCGCTTTGCGAGGAGTAGAAGGGGATACGTTTGGTTCGTGTAGCTTAGGAACACAGGGTACAAGCGATTTCCATGCCCCAACTATTTAAGGTCAGCAGGTAGACTGTTAATTGGAAGCTAGTTTAAGGGAATGTTCTGTTACCTGAGAATATGACGATGGCCGTCAACAACGCATACTCCGCGTTGTTCACTTTCATGGCGTACATCTGCCGACAGAAGTGTAACAGATCCTCGATCGTCTCGCCCATGCCTGCTACGTTATAGCTGTCCCTCGTGTACGGCTGGTTGTTCGCGAATATTATGCTGTCCGTTTGCACGTCGTACTTTCTCGCCATACGGAGCATCATCACCTCGCTGGAACAGGCTTTCAGCAGAGCGATCTGATCCTCGCGCAACAGCTCGTCGAATCCGGGTAACCTCTTTGAGAACTCGACGATTAGCTGTACGGTCAGGATCGTGATCTCTGTGATGTGCCTGAACTTGTAATCACTGATGTCCTCCCCTTCCGACGGGTGGTTCTGCAATCAGACGAAAACATTTAGCCTGTCGTCAACTTACTCGAACACGTGTTTCCACGATAAACTTCGGGTATGGGGATTGTCTGCGTGCTCTTTTGGATAAGTTCGCTGGTAAAACGTGGGACTTACTGTGATCCTTTTCAGATCGTCTTCGGTGGGCTGCTCGTACTCGTTTTGGAAATATACGAGCCTGTGTATCAGCTCTTCTTGTTCAGGACTGATGGGTTGCACGTAGCTGAAGGAGCTGACCGGCAACAGAATGCGACTAGTGCCGGACGTGGACAACGATTCAGCTTCCGCTGGTTCAATCTTCACACCCATTTGATCGGTGCGTGTCCCACTGCTCGGCGACCCGTTCATCGTTGTACTGTTCGGTTTATCCTTCTCCTGCAACGGGAAATGAACCATCTGAGGATAGAAAACACACATTCTGTCTAGCCAAACGTTTCAACCCTTCGCGCTTCCTGGCTGTCTTAATCCCTGGCGGACTGGCTTAGTTATTTTATAGCCGTCACTTTTGGCTAGCCAAAGGATTAGAAGACAGGCCAGGTAGCTAACGATGTTTCTTCCTCGTCTCGACGATGGAGATACACCCGACGCCCGAAATAAGAGTACGTACCTTCTGCGCCTTCTTCTCCTTGCGCTTGACGGCGCACTGGTACTCCGGTACCACGCACTCGGGCCTCATTCCGACGGTCAAACACTTCTTCAGCCTGCACTCCTGGCACTTGCGTCGCATGTACATGTCGATCTCGCAATTGTTCCCGTATTTACACTGGTAGACCGCATTCTTGGTGATGCTACGCCGGAAGAAGCCCTTGCAGCCCTCGCAGGTCAACGCGTTGTAGTGGTAGCCGGAGGCACGGTCCCCGCAAACAAGACACAGCTCTTCTTGTTGTCGCGGCGTAGGACCTTTCTTCTTCCTGGCGTCGCAACCATCGCCACCACCGCCTCCGCTACCACCCCCGCTACCGCCGCCACTGCTCCCGTACCCGTTCAGAGATCCAGGCTGCGACAGTTCGTCCCTGGCTGAAATCACAAGTTCAGGATCACGTTAGACATCGGTTCAAAGTCATAAAGTAAGCCAGTAAATTTACAGACTTTTCCACATTCGTATCCATCCAACAAACTTTTCAAACCATTTTTTTTGCGGTACTCTAGAGATTAGAAAATTGAATTCATACTGTAAGAGTCACAAAGGATCCTAGTAACCGTGGCCCATATGGGTCGCAGCAGGGTAACGTGTACTAGTCAGGGGCGTAGTTTATGATTACGGTGCAGACGTGACTTCAGGCTATTTTTGAGATTTAGCGGAACTTTCTGTTTTATGATAATTTATTAGGGACTTCGTATCTTAGCTAAAGGTCTCAATAGCCGTTGACGTACCGTAATACATCTGCAGATCATGTGTTAAGGATCAAGAGCCTTAGGTAGGCAACGAGGACTCAAGGCGAGGGTACCTCCAAAAGTGGCCAGCTTCCCTCACCTTGTCGCCTCTTTAAGGGTGTGCGTTAGTTTTAAGTTAAGGTATGATTGGTTTGCGGAAGTAACCGCCTACGATGCGGAAACGTATAAATGAACGCAGCAAAGAAGAAACGGGGTTGTCGTTATAGCGCGCACAAGATATACATATATATTGAATAAACGTTTATTTAATATTTTTTTCGGACATCCTTACAATACGTTGATTTATATTAAAAACGTATTTACGTGGGTAAGAAACGAAGGGCAGAGAGGATTCACGGCGAGCGCAGTGGAGTGTATCGCGCAGCGCAATTTGTCCAGGCGAGTTCCTCGCGAGGTTTCCGGCGATTACGAGACGCGTTACGCGCAGCGCGACGCTGAGAGCGGGCGACCAAGCGAGCGAGCGAGCGCGTGTAACACCCGGTGACTCGGTTCGAGCCGCGAAGGAAACGGGTTCCAGTAACCTACGTGGCGACATCGCCTCTATTACCCTCTTTATCTGCAAAACTCGTCGAATGGAACGCCTCTCGGCCGCAGCCGCGGAGAACCGCGCGCGGTGGAAGTCACGGTCGGTGAAAGTACGGCTGCACGCGCCTTCTCGCAGCGAAGCGGAATCGAACTCGCCGCGGATGGAAGCCTCGAGCGAAACTTATGGTGAACCTTCCAGCTACTACAGGAAACACGAAAAATTCTCGGTGATTTTGTTTAGACGTCGTGTGCCGGAGCCTAGGTTATTCTTTGCAACAAATGGCCCGACAGAAATAGTTTAATTTTCTTTTGTTACACGCGTACCATGTTCTCAAGAGCTAGCGGAACAACACTCGTTCGAAAGTTATGTTCATATTTATAAAAGACGCAATTATTAATTTTCTTGATGATCTGAACATAGATCGAAATGTCGAAATTTGAATTAGATAAATTGCAGAATTGTTTCTAAGCAAAAATTGATCGAACCAGTGCGCCGAGAGCATCAATGCATCTTTTGTATACAAATATACGATCGATAAAAAGGAACATTTATTTATGTTCATAGTTGTGTGCACTCCTAGGTGTTTGCAAGGTTAACTGAAAAGGAGAAAGATAACTGTGTAAATAGTAGTAATAACAATAAACGTGATTCGATCGAGAAAAATGGGGAAGTTGAACCGGTGAAGAGGAGCTACAGAAGAAAGATGGGTAATTAATTATATAGAAAAGGTCTGCGTACTCCGATTTTGATGAAATTTTAATATGCTGTACAGCAACTAATTCTGAAAAACTTTTTCCTTTTCCAATATAGGGGAGTCGCTTTCAATTTTCGAGATATTTGCAAAAGTCTATCGCTAATACTGTATTGAATTTTTCGTATTCCTGCACGCTCCGCGGCAACGTAAGCCTGTCCAGATGCGGCGTTCGTTTACATTTTGACGCTGTAGAGATGAAAGAGAAAACAAGGGGGCGGAAAGGACCGGCCTAACACCATACATACCCACCCAGTGTTTCGAAATTATACTCTAGATTCTTACGTATTTTCACGTGCTGATTACGAATATGATACTGAAACTTGGCGCAAATGTTAACTTCATAACGGAAACCTTCTTTTTAGAAACACTGGGTGGGTGGATGTGGTAAATACTGACGCTTCCCATCTTCACAACATGTTTACAAACAAAAATATACAGATGCGGTCGCGGGATAGGTTTACGTTGCCGCGAAGCATGCAGGAATACGAAAAATTCAATACAGTATTAGCGATAGTCTTTTGCAAATATCTCGAAAACTAAAAGCGACCCTCCTATATTGGAAAAGGAAAAAGTTATTAAAAATGTCGAAATCTATAACATATTAAAATTTCATCAAAATCGGAGTACGCAGACCTTTTCTATATAATTACCGAGAGATGTACCCTAGTAGAGATGAACACCCGGAAGTACTGATCGCCGTGAAAACATCCGCCTGGAACAGTGAGACACTGACCGTGCTAGGTGGTCACTCGGTTATTACCCCTACTTCATGGCCGAGGCAACTCGACTGGCAATCCTTTCGCGTGTGTGATAACTTAATTCCAGCTCATCTTTCTGTTGGTTTGCTTTCTCCGGGAAAGTCTACAACTGTGTTTGTTGTCCCTGCTCTGTTTGCCTAGTTTCCGAAGCTTTTCGTCCCGGAACGTCTCCTGCCATCTCCACAGACTGTAACGACTAATTCGCGTCGTACCAGGTCGTCGATTTGTTCGTTCAACATTAGTCTCTATGCAGATTGCCGTACGAAAATCAAACTACCAGTCATGAATCTCTCGGATCGCATTGCCGCGACAGGTCGGTCTGTCTACAATGGCCAGGAATCGTCGAAACATCGGGGCAAGTTTCCAAAAACGATGCGAGGGGACTGGGGAAACCGAGGCTCGATAAATCAGCGGAACGACTTGACTCGCTGAAAATCGATGCCGCGACGAGGAGTTTGTGTACATTTTGGTAAGTAGCACATAACCATTCTATCTAGAGCCGAACGGGCGGTTATGGTTTCCTAGCTCGGACATCGGAAAGCATCTTCCTTCGGTTACACCGATCCTTCAACGCTTCGCTATGATGCAGTTCATTCGCTGATAAACGATCATTGTATAATTCAGTGCGAAATGTGTAAGAGATGGCCGGGATTAAAACGATAAATGCAGTAATAAAGAATGATCTTTATTTTAAATGTCTGTTTCCAGCGACGAACCTGACGAAACTGTTCGACGTTCGTTTGTCGTTAGCAACGAACCAGTTTGAGTGGCGTAACATGAACAACGGCTTACAAATGTTTAAGTGGCACGCTCATTAAGAGCTGATTTCGCTTTCAAAAATTGATAACTGTATCCTAAAAATGGATGCACATTAACATGCGGATACGTTGATAAACGCGTATTTATCAGGTCGTTAATTATGGAACTTAATAAACGTGGTTTTGTGTTTTATTTGACTATTTTCATAGTTAACGACCTAACAAATACACGTGTACCCGCGCACATAAAATGACTCGTAGCAAAGTACGTGAACGTGAAATAGGAATGTCTGTTGAACAGGCTGAAGGAGTCCATCGACCGGCGCAGGACCCAAAATCCTAGAAGAGAAAGGGTTGCAGGCCGATTGACTCCGCCGAGTATCGCAGCCAAGTTCATCGAGAGCGATCCCCGCGCAAGTGTGTGAGAGGTTTCGAGAGTCTGTGTACAGGGGTTAGTCTGTGCACACACGTTCTATACTCTACGCAGCAAGGTTTCCGTGCTAGTTAGTAGCTCTCTCACGGCGGAGCAGTGAGCGGCCTTGACTCTGGCTCGCCGAGTGGATGCCTGTGTAGCCCGCGGAGAGCACAGGTAAAGTATAGAGAGCCCGTACACGTTCCCCTGCACGTGTCCTTCTCGTTCACCAACAGACAGCGAGTCTTCGTCCTCTCTCTTCGGCCGGCCAACGTGTCTCTCCCCTCTCTTCTCCTCCCTCCCCCCTACAGCCCCTCCCTTTCGTCCCCCCACCCCGCGCACGGTTTTATCCGCCACCTTTCGCCCGATAGGCCGTCTCGTTTGCTCGCTCGCGCGAACGTCGAGAGTCTCTCTTTTTCCCGTGACGATCTGCGCTGTCGCTCTTGCCAAGAGAGGAAAGCTAAAACGGGCCAGTGAGCACTGCCTCTCCGGTGCTCTCCGGCGAGCAGGCGAACCAAGCTTCCTCTCCGCGAACAAGGAGAACGGGTCCTGGGATTGAGCCCGAGACGCAAAGCCTTCGGCCGACTGGGCTGACCGGGCTCTCTCTCCCTCTCCCTCTGACTGGGTTGAAAGGGTTTTTGGCAACGTGGCGATGCTCCCTGCTCTTGATTCTTTGAATTTGTTGGGTTTCGCGAGGATTTAAATGTCTGTCGTAGAGGACTGAGACAGGATTAATTTGAGATGCTTGCGAGAAACGGTTATGGATTCCAAGTAGGTTCCAGGGTTTTAAAATTCCTATACGCTTGAAAATATGTTCGGAATTGCAAATTCAAATCGTAGCATTAAGATTCACAACACTGCTCGTGCCATTCTTATTCCACGAGATGTTACATCACCGCCATTTTCTCGATTACCTCACAAATCAGACGATAACGATCTAATCCACCTACAAAACAGTACAAAATGGAAATCCCTTGGGTAACATGGTAAACAATTCACCAAATTTTTGACCAATTTTAAGAATCATTTTCTACATTCCCATCAACGTTTGATCTGAAATAATTGTGCTATTACATTTGACTGGGTAAGCTCGATGATGATCTCCAGAAGGAAACTTATTGCAGCGTTGACTACGCACCCGCGACAAGATGGACGACTAGCGGCACATCGCTCTAATGCCGGTGACTATCGTTCAAGTCTCTGGAAATCGCCGTATGGATCGGCGCGACCGCCATAATTCGCAAAGCATCGCGATCCGATCGTCTCCTCCATTCCCGACACACGTTTCTCGAAATTGAAATTCCCCGGCGAGCATGGTTTCGGCATTGCGAGCCTAACTCCAAAGGAATTGCGAGAGGCCTAACTCTCGAAGCGAACCCGATCGACAACTTTCCAAATCGTTTATTCGACGAGATATAAATTCTCGATCGAATGCAGTCTTATTTATGTGGCGATAAACATCATTCGATTCGCATGAAACGCGAAATACTTGAATATAAATTATTAAAATGATTTTACGAATTTTCTTGTTACAGTTGGATTGCTTAATCATATTTTCTCGCTATCGATTTCTCGTGTAAATAGCAAAACAACTGCAACAATGAGATCGCCGGCATTTTATCGGTGCATCACACATAAGAAAAAAAAACGTCCGGACGTCGAGAAAATTGCAAAACGCGTTGGGAAAACTAATCGGCGACCTTGCCCTACCCCCGGGGTCCCTTTAAATGGCGGCACCCAGCTCTCGGCTGTCCGTCGAAGCGATACACGGACGCATACGTAACTAATGGATGTCATATCCGGTCACGGTACGCGATTTGATAAGATCTGAAAACAAAAGGAGGAAAAAAGGCGAGCACGACCGGCAACACGCAACGGCCATATTCGCAATCGGAAGATAAACATGGGCGCAGTCGCTCCAGGACAAAAAGAAATCCTATTTTGCCCAACCGTAGTTCCCCTTTCTCGTTTTTCGATCTCTCGTATCCAAAAAATTATTTTACATATTATATCAAGATTAAAATGTAAAAGACATTTCCACGATAAATCACAATAGTCAGTAATCATTTTTTCACTCGGAATGTATTAAGGTCCTCGGGAGAACGTTCCGATAGTAGTATTTTTAGATTTTTTTTTGAGGATCACTTTTTGATGATTAACGAATCGCGTCACGATCGATTTCTTCGACGTCCATTGAAAAATCACCGAGCACAAAGGGACAATGGATGGTCGACGAAGCAGAAGAGGAGGAAGACGAAGAACAAGAAGAAAACGAGGGTGAAGAAGGACAAAAACGAGCACAGGAAATCCATGAATCATCGGCGACGAATTTATTTTCGTTGGAACGATCCTACGCAACGTGGACGATTTCGAAGGCCTCGGGAACTCATTCTGTATTCACCGTGGACCGCTTGCATGTTGAAACGACTGTGAACAGGACTTTAATCCAGCTCGGTTTCACGGATTTCGTTGAAACTGCCTTTTCGAACCGTCAACCGCGACTGCGGTCACGAAAATCACTTGTTTCTCCCTGACCGTCATTTCTAACCAGGAAACGGAATACGTAGAAAAATGTCTCGTAAAAAACTGAACAGAAATCACCTGGAACAGTTCTCTCTACGAGCCACGGTTTTCGAAAGAATTCCGTTTAAAGTCGCTCAAGCCATCTCGAGCAATCTCAAGCGAGCGAGTCAATTTCAAATATTGTTTACTTATTCCCGTAATAAGAGAAAATACACGGGAGAACATTCCTCGGAGCAAATTCGAGTGTTTTTGAATCCGCGAGGTCTACGTCGATTTAGTCGAAGACTATTTGGTCCTAGAGAAAAAGTTACAACACGCTGTTTGTACGTTTTTCATGGGGAATCGGATGGCGTTGGTTAATTTCAGAAAACTCCATTTGGAGGCACCGGTTGATTCGCTTCGGAAGCGGTCGAACCGAAGGAAGGTAGACCGTCGCCGACAAAAACGATCATTTTCCCAGGAGCAGCGCTCATTTCCGAGTAATGGAAGTTAATGGAACAAGATGATTCCCAATGTTTCCATCGCGACCGTCGACCACTGATCCAGCTGAGCGTGACATTGGCCGGCAGCTCCGGATAGGATTTATCCTTGAACCGGAATATGGCCGTCGATCCGACAAAACTGCGATCTGCCGAGTCGTTTTACAAAGAAAACTGCCCAACTTTCAACATTATTTAATCCGATGAAATTGAAAATACATCATCCGAGCTGAGCCTAACCCCATAGATTTTCTTCGATATGGCATGCCGTAAATAAGTCGTATGTCTCGTATGTTCAATATGGTATGTCGTTTTCAACGAGACTTTCGCGATTCGCGAAATACTTTCCTGCGTGCATCCGATTTACTACGATTTGCAAGCTGATGTCGCAGATCCTCGGAACTCTGTTACGCGAAAGTCGCCACGCGGACGCACCGGATACGGTACTTTTACCGGAGGGAATGCCACCTTCGTACCAGCACAGAGAAAACGCTGACACAGTCCTCCGTGGCAGCGTTTCCCAACTCGAGGATCTTCGGAATCACATCTAATACACACAATGAAACTCCCACCTCCCTTTTTGCGCAACAAAAATCAATAAAACCATATCAAATCTTTCTTCTCGATTTCTCGTCTGCGTCAAACTATCACCAACGTATCAACGGCATTTTTCCGATTACATACAACGAGCACCCACATGACACAATTCGCGGAACATTTGATTCCGTAATCCATGATTCAGTGGAACCTCCACTGTCCGAACACGATCTAGGTTCCATTAAACATGCTGCGAAGCATGTCATGTGGGTACTCATTTTAATCGGAAAAATGTCAGGAACATGTTGGTAGCGGTGTCGTTCCTTTCGAAACTTTCACAGAAATTTATCGATAAAACATATGTCGTAGCGATTAGTTCTGAAACGCTTTAGTCCCCGGAAACAAGCGACCGATTCACGGATGCACGGACGCGACATTTCGAAGGTGCTGGCGAGCTGCATCTGAATATAGACTAGCGTATTTTAACCGTAGGTACTCTAATTATTCTCCGCTTGATAGCCGGCCAATTTCAATTTATTTTCACCTTCAATTCGCCGCGAGTCTATCTCGGATAGGCTATGAATCAGAGCGTTCTCAAACACTCTCGGACACGCACCATCTATCCTGAGTGCCATTTTACCGAATCCTCTCAACCTGTCTACTGGAACAGCTATCCGTCACATTAACCACCAAGAACACCCTAATTTAGAACATTCGTTTTCAACTTTTCTTTTATCCAGACATTTCTGTATAATCGAGTTAGGTTTGCGACGATAGGGGGTTCAGGTTGCGAGACACTGTCCCCACAGGTTTTTGATATCGTTCCCCATGTACGTGGCTCGTTACTATTCCACGCACCGCTCACTAACACACGACGACTGCCGCTTGACGACCACCGACGACCCACTTCTCTCGCTCGGCCGGTCGTTTTGTTGGTCGACGTTTGATCCGAGGCGGTTTTCCCGAGACCGGGAAAAGTTCCGGCGGATTTAGCGATCAGCGATCGCAATACGCAGCACCAGGCGTCATTTCTCACTGCATCGCCTTGCTACGCAAATTTTCTTCGGTGGAACCAGAAAACCTTCTGCTTCAGCACAGATTTTATCACCGTTTCTCAATGAACGATACAGAAAAGTGAAGTTAAAAGAAATGCTTTTAATCGTTTTCAGAAGCGAGGAAGATTGAAATAACCGTAAATCTTTGGGAATGGCAGCCTACGCCACGCGTGATTATCAGACTGTAGAGGTAAATTGAGTTGGGTATGCTAATGGCGGTAGCCCCAGAAGCCTCGATTTACGTCAAACTCGACCAACTTATAAGGATCAACCTGATACACCAGATTATAGTGGCTAGACGTTCGTTCTACGCGATCGAGTCTCTTCTTTCTCGAGTGAGAGTGACCCACTGACCTCTTCCTGCCTTTCTCGCTCTCTCTCTCTCTCTCTTTCTCTCTCTTACTTGTCGTTACCATCTGCCTCTCTCTTTCTCTCTCTCTATTCCTTTTCCGTTCTTTCTCCAAGCCCTTTTCTTTCTCCTCCTCTCTCGAGAGACGAGTCACCTTGGAATTCTTCAACGAAACCACACGTGGAAAAATGGACGAAGATACCTTCTTCTCCGGTATCTCCTGACGTGAAACAGGTGGGCTGCACGTAATACTTTGATACTGTCGTAAACATCATCAAGAATCGCGTTTGCAAAAACATTCTCGAGACGCTGCTTTTGATAAAATAAAAAACAACTTTCATTCGAAATAGTACAAGTATGACGAGTTCGGTATATTCAGGATATTTTAATTAGCATCGTTTTAAGCGATTTCGATAAGCGATCGTCAAAGAATTTTCCGAGAACGAATCTCCGGCAGATATTTTCCGAAAAGAAAACAGCTCGCGGCATTAGCCAGCAATGAGAACGGAGACTTCAGCGATGTTAATTCCTTGCAAATTGCAGAGTGGTGTAGGATAATTATACGGGCTCGTAGCGCAACATCGGTGTGCTGCTGCTGCTACTGATTCTGACTCGCTTTGCCTCGCCACGTTGCAACACAGTTTATTATGAGGCAATGTAAGAGAAATATTTGGATTTAATTCCCCAGGGGAAGTTCGAGGGTGCTTCCCGCCCCTTTGTCGAGGGAGGAAAGACGGTTAAACGAGCTTTCGACGATTCAACGTTCCGCTTTTATATTAACCATTCTATACTAAACCTCGAGCCACTTGTTTATTTTCTGTTCGTTCGATTCGAGTGCTGTATTGTATTCCGATTCGCTGTGTTTCATTATTTAGACGATTATATGGCCCATTATTTTCCCCGTTCGTTTATTTACATTTTTCTGTTTTAACCCTGATTTGGTGAATCTCATTATTTCAATTTCGCGCTGGTTTGTTTTTAGCCGTGATTAAGATGTTCGGGAGATTGTTCGGAAAGAAAGTTTTCGATGGAGAATTATCATGGTTGGATATAGCGTATATTGACGCAGAAACGAAGAAAAGCATCATCGCACCAGTCTCGCGATTTCGCAACGGGCTCGCGTAATTCTTTGCGGCCGGTGACGAAAGTTTCCGAGCGCGGAGCGACGGAATGTGAAAGGACGTGCAAAATTTTTGCACGTTTCGCGCGGTTTTGTCGCCGGGACTCATTAATTTCAGTTATTTACTCGTCCGATTCGCGTGTCTGGCTGCCTCGAGGGGAACGCACTGGCGATAACACCTCGTTCCGTAAATATTACAAACTCTAATTACCGTCGCACCTCTAATTTCACGGAGTTCTCGAACTGTGTCTAAATGACGCTATTATGAACGCGATTAAACTACTGTGCCTCCGTAATTTCCTTTTCCTTTCCGATTTACTATCATTGTTCAGCTTATAAATTTAAAAAGGAAAATCTAACATTTATAATAAACGCGTTTCTCGCTAAACAGACCTGCCTGATCAAACGAACTCAACTCTGTACAAACTATAGTTGCCGAGAAAGCAAGATCCAATCGTGTACACCAGTAAATTTCCACAACGTTATCCGGGTATGTATCTCCGTCGTTCTAGGAAAGAAAGGAACCGGAAAACGAACTTCTAACTCGAAACGAAGGAGACCTCTGCACGTGTGTTCTTTAATTCGAAGGCCCGGAGGAACGAGTTCTCTTCGTAGTTTCTTTTTCGGACGTGTTCGAAGCCAGTTCGACGAGCGCGCGGATGTGACGGTCTAACGGTTCCTCGCCGAAAACCGTGGCTCGTCCCGATCGCACCGGAATATTTACGAATGGATTATGCGTGTTTTCGTGAGAGTGTGCGTCCGTGGGTGTTCGTCTAGCGCGTCTCGTGGGGCCGCATTATCGTCCAGCCGGAATCCGATGACCCATTTCGGCGTCGTACCACGTGGAACCTGAGAATGCCTTCTCTCTTTCGTTCTCTCTCTCTCCTTCTCTGTGGTATCCCGACCATGCGGAGCACTGCATCGAGCACTGCAGCCCACGTGCAGTCGATTGCATTCGACATGGGGGAGGAGAGCGATGGCCCCCTGGGGTGGAAATAGAGAAATTGTTTATCCCTGATTAAATTCGGGATGATCGATCTCTATATTGTTGAACGCGTCGCGGGTGGTTCCAAGTTCAATGAAAAAAATCAGGAAGCTTTTTCAGAATGAATAAAATTAATTATAGTTGAAATAATTACTGAATTTATATAGAAAATTGATTAATCTTGAGGGTAATATTAAATTAACATGAAAAATTTTCATTTATTGAAATTTATATAGAGCATAACATGCACTAAATGTAAAAGTCCGTCTAAATGAAGCAATTGAAAATTAATGTTTCGAGTAATATTTGATTTTATAGAACGATTGCAATTAAACCTCCGTGAACACCACACGGTGTTTGCAAGTCAATGAAAAAAATAATATATAAATGTCAGATTTCGTACATCCCCCCGTAACGATCAAGATTTTTTAAAAAATAGAAATGTTCAAAGTTGGACAACTTTTTGCGTAAATGACTTGATTTTAAAAAGCATACTACACACGAAAAGAATTTTTAAAAAAATTGTGTCGGGAATGTCGCTTTGAGCGTGTCCGATAAAAGGCGAAACAACCCTAAACGCAATGCCAGAGATGATTGATCCCGTCCCTGAATTGATCTCGCCCCTTCCTCTCCGCACCGCGTGTCCTAGCTGCGATAGATGTTCGTCGACGCGCGATGTTATTTCCATCTTACGCGGCTCTCTTGGGTTTATTGCATCCGTGTGACGTCCGTCGGGTGCAGCAGGTAGATACACGTATACACGGCCGACCGGTGGCTTTAAATAACGCTATGCGTCACGCGTATGTGTCGGTGCGATGCACGCGGTCGACAGCCATTGTGTTTTCGTTCGCGGCGAAGCACAGCCGCCAACAGCATGGCAGCAGAGCAGCACCAGCGCCAGCATCAGTCGCCGCTCGCTGACTGCTGCACGGTACCGATGACCCGGAAACTGGGTCACGGTCCTCCGGCTTTTTCCCTCGACGAATGATTCACGGTTGCACCGGGAAGCTGCTGGACGTACCGGCTCCCGCGAATTCTGGGAAGCTTTGGTTAAGTGGCGGGAACGCTACGTCAGGCCCACGAACCTTTTCACACCTGCGACACAGTCCTAGAGCTCGAGCCGCGATTCTAAGATCTTGACAATTGTGTCAGAATCAAAATTGGGACTCACGACGAATTGGTACTCTTACAAGGAGTGTGCAAGAACGTTGCTACACCGATTTAGTTGAGACAATGTATTAGTAATATATAGTTAAAATATATTCTAACACGTATTATTCGAAAGAGATTATTTTATAATATTTTTTAGTTCAAACCTCATTTCAATATCTCAAACGGTTCAAAAGTTATGCACCAATGTCCCTAAATTTTTCGATCCGGCCCACTGTGTGACGTGGCGACCAACGTGTTAAATCGATTTGGAGTCTACGATAAAATTGTAGTATACGTATAGTATATATTTGGGGCACACACACACACATTGAGAACAGTGTATTGTAAAGTCCCAAAAATGTTTCGGGCCTGTCGATCGCGATGTTCCGAGATATCAGGCATTCCTCAAGGTTCCCAGAAATCGGTATTGTAGACAGACCCGATTAACGCGAAGATATAAATGGTTGGGCTAGTCGGGTCCCAAGGTTGGTGGAATAATGAATTATTGCTCGTTCGGAAAGAGATCAGACTTTCAAGCAGGGCCCGTTAACAGACCGAGATTAGAGGAATTTAAAATCCACGGGTGGGAGGATTGGATTCGGATAGTAGAAAGAGGAGAGGGCTAGAATTTGTGTCAGTTGAGGTGGGGGATGATATTATGGGGTCCGGGCTTTTAACTCGACGACCGTAGCAACCGACTCGAGAGATCAGAATTAGGCAACCAAAACGATTATACGTGCGAGTGATCGGTCAGGTGAAGAAACTTTTAGCCATTATTGTGCGTACGATGAATTTGAAATAAGAAATCGATCGTCATCGAGAATGAGTAATAAAGTCTAAAATTTCGAAGATACACCGTGTACTCCTACGTAAAATTCCAAAAATCAATTCCTGACCTCGACAAAAACAGGCAAAATAAATATCCTGTTCGTCCGTCTTTTCGGAACGAATGTATTCACATTACACAAATCTAGTTTCGAAAAATGATACCTGACTGAAAAAAAAAACGCAAATTAAATTTTATCCGACATTGAGAAAGAATCGTGATCGATATTACAGAACGGCGTGGCGTGCACGGAAACCGAAGAAAACCGACGAAACATCTCGGAAAGCGAGAAGGTCAACTCCCCGCGAGCCAATAAACGACCTTTAAAGGTGATCGACCCACAAGATCGACCGACATTTCGCTCCCAGAGCTGGGTGCCGGTGTCTTTTTTTTCGAAATGCCGCGTTCGATTTTGTCCACGGTGAAATTGGGTCGAGGCCGAGCCGACTGCGGTAGAGGGGAATCGACAGCCTCATAGGACCCCGTAAAGGCGTTCGTCATCGATTGCGCCATGTTGCACCATACCTGACACCGGTTGCGCAATTCCAGCATTTCCAACGCGTGTATCCCCCCATCAGCTTTATTATTCGGTCGCGACGCGTTGACCTCACTGTGCTTCGCAGCCGTCATAATTAGTGCACACACGCTACCTATTTATAATCTATCTCGAGTGATTTCTACGTATTTTCGGTGCTAGACTCACTCCTTCCCGATAACAACGATCGCTGCGTCGTTGTCGAATAATTTTTTAATAACCCTTTTTCCTGTCTACCGACACCAATCAATTCGTAACGTGTAAACATTTTAAACGATCACAGTCGGCTGCAATATTGCGCAGTACTATTAAGAGGAGTCGAATAATATCAAAACATAACAAAAATCTGTTTCGTTGCACCATCCGATTTCCTCGACGAAACTTTTTGCATTGCAGATAGCGGTCGACTATAAACCGAATACAATGTAGATAAGATTTTAAATACACGAATGCTAAAACATTCTCGACTTACTCTAACCGCGTCTTATCGGTCGAGAGGAGAGATAAACACCGGCTGTTCCCTTACCGTACACAAGAATCCAGTTGTGTGCAGTCTATGACTATTCAAATATCCGGAGGAGTCGAATGCTTTAACGACACTTAACCATGGATACCAATAAACACACCTAATTAACTAACAAACTTTTAACCTCAGACTCGCGACGAAGATTCGTATTTATCGAGATAAGAATATTCTACCTGAATTGCAACAAATCGTGATGAGACACCGAATTGCCTTTTCTTACAGAATACATTTAATAGGTTGGAAATAATGTAACAAACAGTATTTTTACGCGCCTTAGTTTTCCCAGTCACTACATACATATTTAGATTATAGATGTACGAAATGCTATGCGACAGATAAGACGCATCGTCTAAGTTCTCCACTTTCTGTCAGCATTCCGTTGAAGCACTATCGTCGTTCGGACTGCGCAGCGAGATTCAACTAAACTGTCGGTTTCGTCACGTCGCCTGATAGAAGCGTTCGACTTTTCCTTGCAGTGAAATTAGACATAGCGGTTGGTTAGAAGAGTAGGAGAATGACGTAGTAAAGTTTCCTAAAACGACAGGGTTCGCGCGTTCAGAATGAACGTACATCCACGAGACACGTCTAAAAGTATAAAAGTCAACCTAACCTCGACCGAGCAGGTACACACCCGCCATTCAAGAGACGTGAAAGAAACGTCGAAAAGCAGCACGCACCTTCAACAGCGTTAGCGAAGGGCGACGCAGGGTCGTTTCCGGTGGGCAGGACAGTGGTGGTCGTGGCGGTAACAGTGGCTCTATAGTGTTCACCGTTTCCCTGGAGTCCTCTGTGCAGATCGAGATCCCACAGTTGAAGATCCTCTGTCCTGACCGCCGAGCTCTCCGGGGTGGAGGGTTGAAAATTCGGCGGGGGTGATAGGACCCCGCTGCTGGATACCTCGGGGCTGGACTCCTGCAGGTTGCCGGTATGCCTGTTGCCCCATCTTCGTCGGACCCCGGCGACGGGTAGACGGGGCACGGTCTGCAGCATCTCGCCAGCCTGCTCCACCTTCTGGACCAGCGTGGTGTGTTGTTCCTTGGGCTCCACCGTACAGAATTCCTTCGAGTACCGTCTCTCAAAAAATTATTCCAGCTAGGCACCCGCGAAAAGGTGCCTAGGAAAATCAGCCGAACAGCAGCCCCCCACTCGATATCCAACAGGTACCGACACGAACAGTTCTCTCTAGCCGGCACGGTCGCGGCGCACTGTTTACGTCGTTACAGCACGACGGCTGGCACTGCACTAGTCGTTGACCCCGATAATTCGTTCGTCGACCGAAATCGCGGGGAATACGAGGTCAGGGCAGCATCGATTCACTGTCAAGAGTCCATGGTCCCCTCGAGAGGCTCACGCATCGGTCTCGGTCGGCCGCGTCGCTTTTCCTCGTTGCCCCTCCTTCTACTCTACTCCTCTTCTTCTTCTTCTTCTTCCTCCTCCTCCGCCTCCTGCTGCTTCTGTGTCCCTCTGTAGCGTGCACAACGCGGCAACCAGGCGAGCGAGCGAGCAGGCAACCCAAGCACACACACCGTACCAGAGCACAGACGAGAGGCAGCAAGCTCTCGTGGCTCTCGTGACTCTCGTCTCGCCTCGGCTGCTCTCGTTTCTATCTCTCTCCCACTCTCGGTCGCGTCCCGCTCGCTCTAATGGCGGCCGGCCACCGGAGTGTCGGTCATCCAAGAAACGGGGTCACGATCGCGCAAAAGGGAACGCAGCGGGTTGGGGTAATGGGGTGGGGTTGCGGGGAGGAGAGGGGTATCTCGGTAAAGGGGAGGGGAGAGAGCGACCAGACGCAGAGACCGGGCCGCCTCGCCTCGGAACGTCAGCCAGCCGAGCGGTCGCGGTGGAAGTGCATCATTTTCACTGGCGAAATTCCGGCAAAGCCCGAGGAGGAGGCTGCGCGCACAATCCGTCCGTGGATCGAGGTCACGCCGGCCGTGTGTACGATCCTTCCTCTCCTCTCGCTCCACTTCTATCTCGCTTCTTCCTCTCCTCTCCAAGATCTCTATCTCTCTTCAAGCTTTCTTCGACAGCCACCGCCGCCGCAGCCGCTGCGTACCCGGCCGAAGTTTCTCGGTCGGTGTCCCTCTCTCTACTTTCTCGGTTTCCCAACGCACACGCACACACCACGTACACGCATACACTGTCGCGAGCGCGCGTGATCTCTCAGCGACGACGATCAGCCCTACGGAACGAGGCGAACTGCGTCGACGTCGACGTGTCCCGCGCTTCAATCGCTTGCTCTTCCATCGTTCGCAGTGCGCATCCTCGGCGAATGGACTCGGCGCGTCAACGAATTTTGATTTTGACCGCGGTACACTTGGATTCGCTCGAATGCACGCGATAATTCGTTTCCGTGTGTTGTCGGTAGAATTCGGATACTCCGACGGTGTGTTTACTGGTGCTCGGAGATCGCAATCGAGGAATGACTAAGAACACGCGCGAGCGCCACCGAACGATGTTACACCGTCAGCGGTCCGCCACTCACTGACCGCGTACGGGCGGCAGCGCGGGCACGAGGGCCACCGCCGCCAGGCTCCACTGTACCTCTCGGACCACCGACAACCAATCAGAAACGACGCTGCGCCTACTTTCACTGTCGCGCGTACCCTGCACCGTAGGGTGCCCGATACCTGCGCAGTGCAAACGCACTGAAAACGGTGCGAGCCACTGAGTTCCCCCTGGCCTCGCCGATTTTTTCAAAGAACATCTCAACTGTTTATGACGTCCCAGGGATGTCCCCGCTACATTCCTTCAACGGATATCCGACGGTTCCCGACGTTTTTCAAGTATGTAACAATTTCCTCCACACGCGTGGAAAATTCGTGTGATTCGTTACCGACAATTGTCTCTGTTCCATGTAACCTCCAAGGGGGCGGATATGTTGGATATTGTGGTGCGATGGTTCTCGCGGATTATCCCTCGTGACTGGACACAAATCTAGAGCACATGCCTTCTACAGATCTTTTTTTATCAGGCTCGCGATAAAACTGCGAATAACAAAGGCCTCCGTGGCACGGGTCAGGACCGGTGACTAACAATCAGCCATGATAATTCGATGGGAAGAAGCAGAGCGCGTTCGAACGGAATCTTTTATTACCGAAGCTGTTCGTTATTGCAAGAAAGTAGGGTGGATTTGCAAACCTAATTCTCAACCCCTTCGTTTCCACGAACACAAACACTGCTCACATTTACTTTTAATCTTTTCATCGATACGGCCGTCTATGGGGTGAACAATTATTTCACGGGAGCATCTACCACGTGTAGAACGAAAAATCGGAGAACGCGTCTCTCCGTAGTGGAATAACCCCGAGAACCAGTTGCCAGATGTTGTAGGGCAGGTTCGAGGGCATGAATGGCAATTTCATTCGGCTAACGAGCGTTTTCTTACGCTACAGAAATCGCGAACGGGTTTTCTCGGTCGGTGCATATTGAACTCCGGGTACGAACTTAGAACTCCGTGGATCTAGAATGGGCGCCGATTGGCGGCGGTGGTGGTAGGGGAGATAGCCCTTTTGACTCGTCGAGCGGCGGTGGGGGGTGGGAGGTGTTTGCGACCCTAGCCGGTGACGTCATCCACCTGTTACACCCTGAACAGACACACGCACGCACGCACGCGAAGAACGCATGCGCACACCGGCACACCGACACACCTGGAAGACGCACACACAACACCGACGCAACGTCGGCGCCGACCTCGGTGCCGTTTTCACCGGGGAAACCACGGTGAATGTCGCAGATCACCGATGCACAACCTGTGGCCCGTGACCTCGTTTTCAATGAAGCCGACGCTTTTCACTAATTCCGACGTGGGTTCCGAGCCCGGGGGATGAATGGGGGTCGGTCGAGCCCCTTTGCCAGTGTATCGTCGACAAATTCAAAGCCGCGGCTACCTTTTCAAACTGATACGAATGCGTAGGAGATAAGCCTTAGCGGTTACAGCGAGGATTCTTGCGAACCTGTCCCGGTAATATCCAGTGGGTTGCTTTCGAATAGGAATGTCCGAATATGTGCATCGCAGTTGATTTTATGGGATGGAAATGCAATAAATTCCTTCTCGAGGTCGCTGGTTTAACGGGACTCTAAGGTCACAGGTATTTATTTACTGGAATCAAGGGTTGCAAAGTGGAGAGTGGATCTTTACGCAACAATAAAAATGTTCTACTAGAAGTGCGATAAACCGTAGTGTCGCTTCGAAGCGTTGATCGAGAGAGTAGTCGTTACATCGTCAGCGTGTGCGTGGGTGTAAGTTAATTAAACCGCAGCAGTCGGATGAAAAATTCTTCTTGACAATGTAAAGCATAATTCAGCGCAAACACGTACGGATTGCGTCAGCAAATGATCTCGGTGTAAAAAGATTCGCGCGACACACAGAGGAAGAAATGGGAGAGAGAGATAGAGAGAGAGAGAGAGAGAAGAGCGATGGTTCACGGGACGTCGAGGGCGCGTGGGAGTCACATTACCCAGCCAGGGCTATCGGGGGTGGGTCACGGCCAGAGAAACGGGGACAACCCTCGGCTCGCTCTGCCGGGCCTGGAAGAGTGGTTGAATTTCCAAACCTCGACCCTCTCCCCTCTCTCTCCTCCCACACCCTGACGGTCAGCTGTGTCGGCTCGTTTGCATCCGACAGGATTCCTTTTTCTAAAAATAGAATACCAGGATATGCCAGGGTTGCATGGTTGTCTGGGGTGACAGAGGTTCAACGACAGAAATCCTTCGAGGAGCCTGTGCCCCACGCTCGTGAAACAGTGTATCGACCGACCAAGTTTCACTTCCGGAAACGAACAGGTGTTCTAACTTTGACCTCGAGACAAGGGTAGTTCGGCAATACTTCTCTTTCTCTTGCTTAAAAATGATCCTACAGACGAAACGAATTCAATGTAATTTTTTACGACATTGGGAAAAATGAACCGTTGGATAATGCTTGTTTATTCGACATTATCTCGAAACAAGAAATATATGACTTAGACCACTTTCATAATTATAGGCACATATTGCGGTGTGTTTCGTGAACAGGAGGAATTAAACAAATGCGTTCCTCCGAATTTTTGAAAGATTTAAAAGTGAACGAGTATTTATGGAACGTTCTGCCATGATACTTTAAGGGAAAATTTTCCGTCGCGCTTGTAGTAGGAATTCATGTAACAGATATCCGAAGTGAAATCGCACGGCGTCCTTTAAAACCCGCCGCTGTTAAAGCCTAACCTGGATACGTTCGACTTCTGTGAATGGATTCCTAGGATCTCGCATGATTCTTTTTACGGCGGTTGCTATTAGTCACGCATCGCGCTCACCCTGTAATAGGCGTTCGTTTCAACGTCTTCCGTTCCTCTGGGTACATGTACCTCTCCGGCAAAATTACCATTCGCCGGGCAAACTATGCCGCTTTATATTTCAGGGGATTTTCGAAACGCGAATCCGAGTCGGCGATAAACGCACCGATAAATAACGAAGCGGGAGGGCGTTCTCGTGGTTTTAACGACCGTTAGTCGATTCTCCGTGAAAACCCGAATCGAAAATGTGCGAGGCGTTCCTTTCTATAGCGTTTCGTTTCCCGGCAAATTCAATCCGAAAGTGGGACGAGCGGCGCGCGTTCGTCATCGATTTCCTCGGGAACGGGATGGTGCAGGCGAAAATATCATTTTACAATTTCCCTTCAGTTTTCCACGGAGAATATCATAAAAAAACTCTACCAATCTGGAAAACTCAGTTTGGCTCGGCAGAAGATGAATATAACTGTACACTACTAGTTTCGACTGAAACGATCTACAACTGCGGATAGTCGGCACAATTTTTCACGATAAACAATCATTTCTGCGACAAAAGCATGCACAAAGTTTCATCCGAATTCATCCCGCTGACCACTCCGTTAAATGAAATTCCCAAAACTTCCCTCCAGTGGCTCCTATAACGAATAATACCGTTCCGCGACTTGTGCATTGCAAACTCCCACGCTAATGGCCGGGAAACTTGAAACGCGTTAATTAAAATGCTGGACGAGGGGCACACGAACGGAATTCCCGTGGATTAGCGTCCCAGGAAAATATCCAGCTGCGGACGGATATGATAAAATTATTTTTAATAAAACGCCGTAGCTTTTTGGAATCCGCCAAAAATCGTGGAGAAAATTGTACGGAGAATTACGGACGCACGTGGAGAGGATTCGAAATACGAGCGATAGTTTCGGGTGGATTTGCGGGACCGCGTGGAACTGGTGGAAAAAATAATAAGAGGTCGGTGATACGCGGAAGAGTGGTCAAAGATCTCGGGTTTTGCGGCCGGGGAACGAGGAAACGAGCACCGCAACGATTTCGCGGCCTCGTCGGATCGTTTAGCGTCGTTCACGAGCGAGCCTTAATCACGGTGACCTCGTGCCACTGTTTACGAGCCGACACAGCGCTGATTTTACGTCATCGATTTTACCTTTCGTCGGCCGAGCCTCGCGAACACGCAACGCCGACGATCTCGTTTATTATTAACAACGCACACACGCCACCGGGCTGCACAGTGCACACTGAACACCCTGAGATATGCGCAAACTAGAAACAACAAGTGTAAATTGTCTGAAATCGAAGATACAGTTTGACTGTAGTGAATTCTTCTCGACGAAACCGATCGAATGAACAAATCACAATGGGTGCAGAAAGTTTTGTTTGAAACTGATCAGTGAACGAATACTTTTTACGCCCACTGTATATTAACGCGTTACTGACCGGCGATTATACATAATTTTTAAGTAATTACACGGTCCAACAGCCAAAAATCTTTTCGATTCTCACTATGCAATTCTTATAGAGTTTTTCGCGCTGATTCCGAATCTGGTCTTAATTTTTTCTCCTAGACGCGCAGTTTTTGAGAAATTTCAGTTTGAAAAAAACATATTTTTTGACTTTGAACAAATATTGTGATGTTATTATAAAAGATATTGTATTGTTCTTCACATCCAGTGATGTACAATAGTAATACATTATGATTGCTTAAACATGTTTAAACAATCATTACAGACGGAGAGGCACCACTTTTGCACCGTTTTTTGCTGATAGTTTTTAATGTATCAGGAAAAATAAGAGTCCAGCGGAAAATTGAACTGCACCACACGATAGAGCAGACTTTTATCTTGAGAAACCACCCTGTCAAGTTGCGAACGTCGACTTTTTTACCGAACCAGAAAGCAAAATATCATCGCGCAACACGAGTCGCCGCCAGTGTCGCTCTCTATTAGAAAACGCAAAATGCATCAATTATCTATCGCATGCGCCCCACGTTTTTCGTTTGAAATCTCACAAGTATTTTCACAGCTATTCAAAATTCACAATCACAAATTTTCAGGACTATCTGTACGACGTTAGGAATCTGTATGGCACTAGGAAAAATTATTTTATACTTTTTAGTCCGTTTTTAAAAACGTGGTATTTTTAAAAATTTATTTTTATTTTCGTAATCAGCACGTGAAAATACGTAAGAATCTAAAGTATAATTTCGAAACACTGGGTGGGTATGTATGGCGTCAGGTCGGCCTTTTTCGCCCCTTCCAGTTTCTCTCTCATCTCTACAGCGTCAAAATGTAAACAAACGCCTCATGGGAAGAGGGTTACGTTGCCGCGGAGCGTGCAGGAATACGAAAACTTCAATACAGTATTCGTGATAGTTTTTTTACAAATATCTCAAAAACTAAAAACGACCCCCCTATATTGGAACAGGAAAAAGTTGTTCAGATTGTGTTGCTGCATAACATTAAAATTTCATCAAAATCGTAGTACGCATACCTTTTCTATATAATTACCGAAAACTTCATTGTGAACCAACAAATCACCCTCTATAACGTCATCTAATACTTTCGCTTAAGATTGTAATGTAAAAGAGAATTTCTATGCTCTCCTTTAGTAGAGCACAATTATTGAAAATCCTATTTAGGTAAAGTGTTAAAATGATCTCTCGGATTAGCAGTTTCGCGCGGCGAAATCGGTAGTGAGCGTGGAGCATCGTCGGCCAGAGTAGGAAGACGGAGTAATGGGTCAACGTCAACGGAGGAGGCGCACAGACCGCAGTCATTGATATAATCTTCGAAACGCGTCGAATGTCAGCGGCGGGAGGCAGAGGGAAGGCAGTTGGTGTCGGCGTCGGGCTGCTGATGCATGGCAGAAGGCGTAGGCCTTGGCGGTCGTAATCGTTAGTCACCGATAATGCCGCTAACGAGGCCTCCGCGTGTATATTCATACGAGCGAATGCGACTGCAAAAACACCGTCTCTCCCGTGCTCTTGACACTCGGTCACCCCTTCTGCCGTTGCACAATCACAATCATGTTTTCACCTTGCAAATCCTCGGCGCGGCGCGCGGCATTCGATTTCCAGAGCGTGGGAACGTTTAAGCAGTGTTTTCTTTTCTTTTTCTGCGTCGTCGACGGTCGCTAATTACCATCCGAACGATCTAGTCGCCCCCGAGGATTTGCATTCCGATCGGACATCTCGAGACTTAACCGTTCTTTCATACGCTTCAATGCTGCACCGTTTTCCTGCATCTGTCTCCGCGAATCGACGTATGGTCACATTTTCTTAGAATATAACTGCTCGAGCTATCGAAATGGGATTCTAACTGGCTTAACAGTCATCGAAAAATATCTAACAGTCCCCGAACAACCGTGCCAGTCGACAAATGGATAACGAAGTCCAAGTAATGGACTACAGTACACACAAGCGATCAAACGACGCACTGCATCGATCGAATTAATAGTTCCCCATGACGTAACGGAATCTGCTACAATGAATAATGAGTAACACGAGAGACACACCTAGTAATCCTTCATCCGCCTCGCGATTCTTTCATTACTTTGTTTAACGAGACCATTCTAAAATTGCGAAAAAATCAAAACATCGATCCACTCGTTTCCCTACAACATCAATATTTTTTCTAGTCAATTCAGAGAAGCATCACGAAAGGGATGTTTGATTAATTTTCAGACGTATGTGCGAGGCAACGAAGAGAGATTTGTCGACGAATACGACGAAGTTCGGTTACGCAGACGCGCTTCTTCCCTAAATTTTCCATTGCACAACAAATAGCGCAGGTGCTTGACACTCGCCGGACTGCATACTGCATCGGATCTCCGCGAAAAGATTACTATTGGCAACCAGAGTCGCTTATTTCTGGAAAGAGGCTGCCCGATGAGTCATTTTTCAGCAAACGACGCGTCTCGGTTTAAGGTTCATTCGCATTTCCTCCGTTTGCACACGTGCGAACGTCGACGATAGACGATGCAGGTCGGCAATCGGCTAAAACGCAACGCAACGTTTTCCCCTCTCGCCCTTCCACCCTCTCCTCTCGCGCACCGCTCCGGCAACGTGACATCGGATAAATTAATACCGCGGTATTTTTAGACTAGCGTTCCATGTGAATATATTTTTTCGATTTTTTATAGCAGCATTTTCCGTCCACTCCCTTTCGTCGCTAGTAAATCATCCATCCTGCGACGAATGATATCTGTTGGTAATCAAACTGGTCTTATCTCTGGCTTATACTTGAGAAATTGTATTATATAGTATGTATTATTCAAATTTTATACAGTAACGTTAACTTAAATGTACCATTGAAATTACCGACACAAATTTCACCGACAATAACTTTGGCCGACAACAAATTTTTCCAGCAATGATTTTAGATTCGTTGTCGGCCAAAGTTATTGTCGGTCGAATGTCTGGAGTCGGTGGAAACCGTGGCGGGGAAATGGTGTCGGTGATTTCCATGGTACTCATCGTCATCAATAGAAAACAGCGTAACTATTTTCCGCGCAAATCACAGAGCCATAACCTGGCAAAATTGCGAGGTACTATGATTGTTAAGTAATACTGCACGTCATCACTGAATTCCACCCAGTCCAGGTTAGCACGTGCGTAACCGAAGAGGAAGTTACGGGGCTCCCGGGACCCTGACCCATGTATAGTCGAGCTCGGCCCGAATCCGGGGTGACAAAGGTGTCCTTCCCCGTAGCTCCTAGGCACCGGGGTGAGAGGCACCTGAAGAGAGAGCGCGTTTCGCGTCCCTCGGGCCAAGGTCACAGGGGTGAGAAGTTGGCCGAGGCTTTCTCGCCAGCCAAGGGAGAGAAGGCAGCTGGCGCGTGCGCCGATCTATCTATCCGAGGATCACAGGTACAGGGACCAGGTTCTAAAGAGAGAGAGAGAGGGGGGGGATCCCAGCCCTAACCTCGATTCGAAGGCCCGTGGCGGGACAACACCTGACCCGGATCAACCTAGAAACCGAGGCGGCCACGACCGCCATACGCATTTCGGGTTCAAGTTCAAGGCTGGCGATACACTACGAGACCCCCTCTCTCTCTCTCTTCAATGTTTTCATCCCTTGATAACTCTTTTTCAGATGATGTCGATATTCGATACTGATCGATAGACTACGGACCTATATCTATCTATCTTCTATCTATATAAATAAAAATGAAATGCTATTCGTTGGTAAGCGCATCACTTGAGAACCGCTGCAACGATTTGGCTAATTTAAAAAAAAGAGTTCGCAATAGTCCGAATAAGGTTTTTCGGGAATGAAAAATTGAAAAAGTTGCCCGGAAGAATGGAAATTCGAGAAAAAATGAAAGTGCTTCTTTGTATGGATTTTTTGTATGAACTCAAGACTATAACTGACGATTCGAACGATGGATATGCGTAATTCTGTTTATTATGGAAATTTGGACATTTATAAAATTGTATGCATCTACTGCAAGAGATAAAAACCAAACTGCATGTTATTTCTTCCCTTCCCGATTTTTATAGAGAAGAAATCATATATTGACGTCTTCAATTTGAAAAATTCTTCAACAATTTGGAATTTCGTCTACTCAATTTTCCCATAAACGTATAAAGATCCGCAGTCTACCGATCGATGATAATTCAGGGGTTTGTGATTTTCGTCGGTGGTTTCGCGATGTTTCATGTTGTAGTGATTTCTCGGAAAAAATAATGATTTCTCTGGATAAGTTGAAGAGTTTGTTGGAACGAAGAAATGGTTATTCGGTGTCAGCCGTCGACAAGAGAACCCGATTCAGGAAATTCCAGGAACGAAAGTAAATCGAAACGTGCAACAAAAAGGAAATGCAAGAAGAGAATGACATCTGCTCGCAATACACAAGACCCTGACCGCTGCTGAAGCTGCCACATCCTCGTGCCTCCGCAATTACGTATTGTGTTTCCCAACACAAAAGAATGCGACGACGACGCCCCAGACGCGTTCGTTACCCAAAAGCCTCGCCGCAACTCGTTGCTCTAATTGTTTTCGGGTTTTTGGCAGTGACGTGACAGCGCTCGTACACTGCCTACCAAAAATGCTCGAAAATAACAAACACAACCACACACCTCTTGCCAAACACGTTTTCATTTTACGGCAGCGAGCGGTGTTGCCAACATTTTCACGCCGATACAATTCAATTTGATTCAACATTTTTATGCAACTTTTTCGCTCAAAATTTTTACACAAAATAAATTCGGTATACTACTATGGAATTAATTCCACTTTCTCTTTCAAGATATTTAAATATCCCCTCATAGATATGATTATTTCACCCCCTCTTTTTTTAAATTTTTATATTACTGTTTCGGTTAAAAGTTTTAATATGAATATTATATTAATTTCGAGGATGGATTGTTATTTCGAACTCGCCGAAAACTGTGCGTACAACCGACTGCAGAGAACCAGAACATCGAATGAAAAATGCGAATCGGCGCTGCACTAGTGCTGCAATGACTGGTAAAAATACCGGTCGGGTGAGTAATTCCGTGGAAGAGGAGGCCGACAGAGAGACAGGCAACTCTCGGTGACAAAAGAAAACGTGAGTCGATCGGTTGCACACGCATTGGATGGCCTTGAACAATCGCTTCCCAGTGAAACCGGCTGCTTCTTTTTTTCTACAAGCGAAACGACCGGCCTACCGTCCACCGACAAAAGTAACTTCTCGTTGCCACCGTAATTTCGAACAGACGAGAGTACAAAAACCGAAAAATCGTGTATGTACGTAATTCGAACACCGATAAACAACACCCGTAAAGTTTGATTTTCATATATTACAGTATTTTATCCATAAATGTCCCAAAAGACTGATCTGTTAATGTCCTACGTGTATCCTCACTACTGTGGGGTGTACCCCCTTGAGGGACCATGAAGCTCGAGACGCCTCGGTCGCCGAGAAGTATGACACCATGCGGCTCGGATATACCAGGTGAGCCCGCCTAATCAGAATTTCCAACTTCTTTATTTTCCTAAATAAAGAAATTTAAATGTGTTTTCGGCGCAACGGTTCGATACTTTGAAACACATAAAGCAATTGTACAAGTTAATTAAACTTTCAACGTTTCGATAGTTATTCCTATCATTCTCAAGAAAGACAAAAAACTGCGTCTGAAACATTTTCAATATGAAGAATTATATACGATCAGAATTGTGATTAATAGATCAGAATTCTTATTGTATCACTGACCTGCTTTATATAAAAATTATTAAACACTGAATTGAATTTCGAAAATAACTGTTGCTTTCATGGTGTCTGTCAAGTCACTGAGGACAAACATGAGATCGTCGAGAAACGAAATCAATAAGAAAATCGATAGTCAATGTAAATACATCCCGTAATTTGACGGTTGATTCAAACTTATGAAAACATTAATGTGTTAACTAAAGCAATACTTATTATAGAATTTGTATAAATTGAAAAACGAAGAACAATGACATAATATAATTCAAATTTAAAATTTGAATGTAGATTAAATTAGGAAAATACTTTGTTAGAAAGTCTTTATTTTCCATTATTTGTTGATGGGACTTCGATGGCCATATTTGTGGCGTTTTTCTAATAAAAATCATACCAAATATGATATAATTCCAATGACATTTACTTGTGTAATAGACAATTAAAGTTTCAGGTGAAAGCAACGAGAGTCGCCAGAGATGTGAAATGTGCCGGTGACTGATACTGTCTGCGTCTCTTTCTTTCCCATACGCTATCCTTCCTCTCGCGGCCTAAACTTTAATTGTCTATTACACAAATAAATATCATCGAAATTATATCATATTTGGTATCGTTTTGCAATAGAAAAATACCACAAATATGGTCATCGAAGAAAAATAAAGAAGTCCGAAATTTGGATTAACTATGTTTACATTTCTCGGCGACCGAGGCTTCTTGAGCTTGGCTGTCCTCTACGTTCGACAAAAGTCAAAGAATACTGTCCCTGGCGCTTAAAAGACAAGGATCGAGTGTGAAAAAATATCGTACCCGAGAACTAGTCGTAGAAGATCGATAAGATCGCGATCGTCGGGGAACAGTGGCGAAGAGGCTGTAATTTCTCTGGTTCGAATCGGCGCGCGCGCTCAGCGCACCGCGTAAAATGGTTTCGCGTCGCCTAGCATTATCTCTTTTTCCGTCTTCCCCCCCGCGACCCTCAGGCAATCTACGCGCCTAATCGCGGCGCGTCGGTGTCTCTGATGTCTGCTGGCCGCGCAGAGAGGAAACCGGACATGATTACAGAGTCGCGTGAAGCTTCGTTGAGCACCGCGAGGTCTCCGCCACGCATCAAGGCTCTTCTCCGTCTGTTTTCGTCGCTCCTCATCGCCACCCTCGCCGCTCTGCCCGCTCTGCCAACTTTTTCCCTAGTTCTATATAACCCCCCACCCTGCCCTTCACCCCCGCGGTCCACTATACCTTGCTTTTTCCCCTAGCGGTTTTATTTTTCACGTCCGAGCGTTTCTCGTTCAGCACGCTCGCTTTATTAACGCGATCGCAGCGCGATGCTTGTAGAAAAAAACATCGATCACAGGCTGCCCCGGTGATTCATTGCAATTTCGCGTGATACTACACTGTGCATTCTGGTTCAGAATCCATGTGGCCTGATAAGAAACGTTCGAGCAGTTTTAACCGTTTGTTATTAATTCAAAGCGTCTCTACGAGGCGATTCGCGTTGCACTTTCGTATGTTGGACAGGCTTTCGAGAAGCCACGCGCAAAAGTTCGATCTGCTATAATGTCTTTGAAAAAAGTATCAGGCGAAATGCCGTTTCCTTAAATTTTTTTTAATTATTGCGCGTAATTAATACTTTTCGTCAATTTTCGAGGAAGTATAACTTTCGTTAGAGATTTTTACTCACCGAATCAACACTACCATTCTCTCAAACAAAGTCAGTGACTCACCTGAAACAGTAAAAGAATAGATTTGATTAATATTTATCACAATGTTTGTCTTATCTCCTACCGAAATCGATGTGTAATTAATTAAGTCTGTTCGCGGATCAAGATTAATTAAATATGCGTGCCTTATTATGGCTTAAACGTGTCCGACTTATCACGGCTGTGGTTAATTAAAATATCTTCTCGTTGCGAATAAGGAAACCAAGTTTCAGAATTTATTTATAAGCTCAAGAAATAAAATCGAAATTGATTCGGTCCGTCTCGTTTGAATCGTTAAATAAAAACCTGTGGTTAGCTCGCCGTTTCATTCGATCGAATTAATTAAGAAGAGGAATGTATTTCCAGAGGCCATTCGAGAATTACGTTCTCGGCCACCTGTTGTCGCTTCAACGCACTGTCGCTCGCCTAATCGTCGCTGTCACCGTCGTCCTACCGCATCGCCTCGCACGTTCACGACACGCCACTCAATAATATTCCATAAGTTTTCATCTTAGTGGAAGTATAAATAATTATTTTCAATCTAGAGACGAAGTTCTCGAGACTCGTACAAGTTTTAAGTAATTATTTCCACATTGAATACGGATTTTTGATAATGAATCTTCAACTACGATCAGAATGGCGAAATATTAAAAATGTTGCTCTTCATTTGCTAATTTTAATATTCTTTCGGTATGATTGAACAACGGCACGATGTGACACCGGCCATCGAAGCACAGCAAATAAAGACGCACGTGGAACATACTTCTCACAGATTTGCACGTGGTCCGTTCGCGTGAAATTACGAAACAGCCTCGACTTTTGTGAAACGCTTTTGCCGAGCGTTTGCCATTACCATAACAAAATGTGCTGATTGCGGGAACGAGTCGAACTGGACTGACTTGAGAGAGAAAGAGAGAGAGAGAGAGAGAAAGAGAGAGAGAGGAGGGGGGTTCGGCTTGTCAAACAAAATGGCTTCCCCTTCCGTCAGTTTTTCGAGCAGTTGTGTCGCCTTGCATTCTGAAGACATGCAGCTGCCGAAGAACAGGTACAATCGATTCGTCGAATCGAATGGTTTCCTGTCGACCCTTGCCTATGGCCGGGTCAAGAGTAACTCGGGTATTAATTGTAATCGTATATATGCAAAAATATCTACGTACAATGTATGTGGTGTATATAAAAAAATGTAAAAGGTATTCCTCTGTTAATTGGTAATTTCTCTCACGCTCACAGCTGAGTTACTCGCGGATTTCTGTTTTGTCAGCCATCCCCCCTTTCGCTGGACTATACTGTAGAAACGAAGAGCCTCTTTCTAAACGTGATCAGAACGCAGAGAGGGGACCCAATTCGTAGAACCGGGGCCCTACAAGAAAGTTTACGCCTTATTGGCATACAAAGATTACTTTCGAGCTACCTCGCATACATTAATTCAGAACGCGTTAATTAGACTCTTGAATTTTTATGCAGATTCGCATTTTACGGGCTGTTTTATTGGAGTTGAATTCAGTGAAAAAGTTTCTTTGGCTTGTTAGGCGATTCGTCGCGGTTCTCACCGGGCAATAATAGTAATTTATACAGTTTCTGAGTTTACCAAGTTTAAATGTTTTACGAATGGCGTAGAACTCAATTTTATACGAAATAAGCTCGTCAGATATTTCTCTCGTATATATCCATCGCAATTCGATATTTAAACCAACTTAAACAATGAAATCGGATACTGTCTCTATTATTAGATCTTTCGTGTTTCCTTTAGATTTTCATCGCGCATCCAACGAAGGTATAATTATTAATTATTACCATATTTTCCACGGAATCGTGCAGGCATGAGGCAGAAACTTAACGAACGAAGATCAACGGGTGAACGACGGACGGAAAAGTTTCGAAAGTAGAAAATCGTTGTTGCCTCCGCAGATTTTGCGGTCCCAAGTTGAACGACTCCCGGAAATTTCGCTTGAATAGTATGCGCGGTGCCCGCAGCGGGGACATAGCAACCGAAAAGCCCCCGTATACCTGCGAGAAAATGGACAGCCACCGTAACATTCCATGGGAGATCAGACTACCTGTCAACCTCCGCAGGAGTTTAAAGCTTACAATTTCGTGAACAGTGCCGAATCCATTTTGGACAGCCTTTTTGTGTCAGACCTTAGGTCCTTTTTCTGAAATTGTCTGTGTAACTATCGCGATGATTTATCATCCGTTATTCATAATAAATATTTCAAAGTTTCAAACGATCCTGCGTCGCTAACGATCAAATAAAATATTTTAAAAAAGAGTTCAAACAGTCGAAAAATATAAAACGGTCGAGACACCATCAGAATTAAGATGTCTAGCCCTATTTCCACGTGTTTCCCGTTTCATTCAACAGGCTCTCCGCCCCACACAGAAGAATCAAATGCGCAGCTTCATCTCAGCGTGAATAGACCAGTCGAAAGTCGATTTAAAAAAAGGGATGACTATTCGCGTCAGAGAGAAAGTCACGAAAAAGCGAAGGGAGGCAGGTCAATACCCTTAACGGTCCTAGAGCAGGGAAAGAAAAATCTCTACCTGATGCAGCTCGAAATAGAAAGGAAAACCCAGGTGAAATCGAAGAAGGGACAAAGATCAGCTATCTGCAGGCGAATCAGAGGGTAAACTCGAAGGTGTCACAGCCTTTGTGTTCTCATTTCACTGACGGACGAAGGGCAGGCCCTTCGAAATTGGTACATCCGCGTAAACGGATAATGAATGCTCGGCGTGAGTTTGGATATTGTTTAGGTTTCCTGAAATAAGTTATACTGTTCTCATATATTTGTATGCAGGGTAAACTGTACTATTGCTGACATTGCAGTAGTTATTGGCACTTCTTGTTTAAACAGCAAATATTAAGAATTTCTAGTATGGAAAACCATTTTTTAATTGCTTCTTATTTACGTTTCGAAGCAACATTGTAAGTTTTCATAACGGAGTTCCACATGTGACTGTTAGCGAATGTATCAGTAAACTGTACTATTTATCTTACAATTGTTATTCACTGAATATATTTTAGGTAATTATATCGAAAAGGTCTGCGTACTCCGATTTTGATGATATTTTAATGTTATAGATTTCGACATTTTGAACAACTTTTTCCTTTTCCAATATAGGGGGATCGCTTTTAGTTTTCGAGATATTTGCTAATAAAGACTATCGCTAATACTCTATTGAATTTTTCGTATTCCTTCATGCTCCGCAGCAACGTAAACCTGTTCCGGGGCTGCATTTGTTTATTTTTTCTTTGTAAACACGTTGTGGAGATGAGAAGCGACAATACCACACACACCCACCCAGTGTTTCACACGCACCCAGTGTTTCTAAAAAGAAAGTTTCCGTTATAAAATCAATATTTGCGCCAATTTTCAGTATCATATTCGTAATCAGCACGTCAAAATATGTAAGAATCTAGATTATAATTTAGAAACACTGGGTGGGTGTGTGTGGTGTCAGGTCGGTCCTTACCGCCCCCTTGTTTTCTCTTTCATTTATACAGCGTCAAAATGTAAACAAACGCCGCACCGAGACAGGCTTACGTTGCCGCTGAGCGTGCAGGAATACGAAAAATTCAATACAGTATATATAGTCGCGATAGTTTTTTGCAAATATCTCAAAAACACTAAAAGCAACCCACCTATATTGGGAAAGGAAAAAGTTATTCAGAATGCGTTGCTGCATAACATATTAAAGTTTCATCAAAATCGGAGTACGCAGACTTTTTCTATATAATTACCATATTTTATAATAAAAGATTTAGGACACGTCTAACTGTTTGATTTTGCTGATAAATCTGAATTAGCTTTTAACAATAGAAAGTTAAGCTCGTTTAGAAATTTGAAAAAAAGAGATAAAAAGATTTTTAATACGATTTTGTCTTAGGGTGCCAATCATTGTACAGTTTACTCTATATCGGTACGAGACATTGTACAGTGTTCGAGATCGAGAGCACGTGGTAGCCGTTGTAGGAAAGATTCGCGTGGCGCGACCTGTATTCCGCGTTTAGCATACCTTCCTTGACATATCTCGCTCTTTCTCTCTATCTTCCTCCCTCTCTTTTGCTGCTCTCCTCATCCCTCGGTTTCTCACGGAGAACGCTCAAGGACGGGAGTGGGCGCGGACGGCACACCCGAGCATGCTAATACGCGACCCTGATCGCCGATCGACGGATGACGTTGCTCGTTAAGCCGGGTGCACACCGCGGCTGCACCGGCTGAGCTGTTGATCGAGTGACCTGTCATTTATCCGTCTCTACACGTCCCTCACGTTCCACTATCTTGTCAGGTTTTGGTCCCGATCCAGATCGTTGCTTCGCCGAATATCGCTATGATTCATGCTAGCTTTGACAGGTACAACAGCATAAAGATGTTCTAAATTTATATCTTGATGTTTTATTCTTTCTGGATAATATTTGGTTCATTCGTTTATCATTTCCGATTCAATTTTTACGATCGGACTATGGTGCTGAAATTTTTTTTATGATAAAGAATAAGAAAACCAATTTTATTTTCTGATGTTACGATACTTGCCGAGTTCGTCTTGATTATTGAATACCAGCTGACCCGACAGACGTTGTCCTGTACAAATTTCTCTAAATTTCGTTGACGTCAATAATGTAAATTCCTATTGATTAAAAGCTGCGACATACGTCTTTTGTTGTATTAAAATATGATTCAAAAAGCACTTTTCCAATTTTTCTTTCCCTAAAACCTTATTCGGATTATTACGAACATTAAAAAAAAAATTAGCCAAATCGGTCCAGTCGTTCTCAAGTGACGCGCTTACCAACGAACAGCGTTTGATTTTTATTTATATAGAATGATATAAATGAGTTGACAATGAAAATGAGTTGACAAAAAAATTTGCTATAAGAAAGTCCTTTCGAAACCATGCTGTATCTGGTAAAAACGGTTTCGATCGGACTGCTGATAAGAGTCGTGGTTCACCCTGTATAACAAAGATAATGTATAAAAAGCAGAAAGGATAAACGAAGAGAAATGAGGTAAATATAAGAAGGACGTCACGCCGCATCGTGTCCTCTGTTGTAAAAGAGCGAGGTTCAACGAGAAAGTCTCTCCTCCGGTTGAACCAAACCCTAAACCCAGAATAACCGGTGTCGTTCACTACGTGTGACGTACCACTTTTAACCCATAAAATTCTTTTCCGCAAGTTTCTATACCACTTTGCTAATTTTCCTTACTCCGCTTCCAATTAATTTTAATAGAAAAATAGACGGAGTCGAGTTTGATTACAACTTGAGCCGGGTTAGATTGTTCGGGTCAAGTTAGTCACAGTTGACGGTAGTTGGAGCTGAGTATGGTTTTTTACAAGGCTGATTATAGAACGGCACCCACTATCCTTAGATTTACAATGTCACATCTATCTTGTACCTCAAGTCTCGTAATGAACAGTGTCCCTGATCCACGCCTTCCCTATTCATTAACACCGTCGTTTTAATCAGTCAAGCCCACATTTCATACCAAAGTCTCACAGCTATAATTACTTCACTTAGCCCTCTCGTTCACATTCAACTTCCGGTTCAACAAATACCAACGAACTCCGTCGAAGGTGTAGGAGTTATCCTGTTGAAAATGTTACAGAGAAATCAGTCCATCGATCATTCTGTAAAACGTGAGAAGAGAAGAAGAAGAAGAAGAAGAAAAAAACACGGTGTTCTACGCCAATGTTAGCACAACCGGAGAATAAATTCTGCACGGTTGGCTCGAAGGTCGAATGTGGGCGCCGAAGATGACGGTATCTAACTACGACTACACAGCGATGATGAATTTACACGATCCGCGCGGCCTATGCAGTTTCAAAATGGCGTGGGACTCCGAAAATACAGTGGCGTAGGCAGCCGCGTCAACGTCACACGCAAAATCACTGAAATTCTCGCGGTGAAATCGAGTTCGGTCTCTCGAGGGCGAAAAAGAATTCAGTGAAAATTAAAGAGCTGTGCTTGAAATTCTTCGATCGTCAGAGGTAATTTCATGAAAACTGTCAGGATAAACGAACGATCGGTACATGAATAAAAATTGTTCTAAAACCGGAGAAGAGGTGAAAATTCATCGGGATGACGGTGAGAGGATTAATCGACGCGAAAGGTGTTGACGTGCAGCGACAAAAAGAAAAATTCAAAGGTCGTCACACACGATGACGTGATCGAACCTCGACGATATATTTATTTTTTTTTTCGTTCGCTTCCCCCACTTTCGTACGACATTTTCCCGCCCATTTTTATCGCGCTTAATAACAGGCTCGCGAGACGGCTGCGACCGGCGGCACCGTATTATTTTTAGCGAGGTATCCTTTCGCGATTATTATATCACAGCCGATAAATAATTATCGTCGAACAAGAAATTATTATGTACCAGTCACGACAATAACAAACCAGACCCTGGTGGCCGGTGCTATTCGAATAAAAGTAATGATCATATCAATCGGCCCACGGAGATTGTTTATACGAGACCCGGCTCTCGGTAATCACGGAATAATAATTCTATTAGTCACCGTCATTTCCTGAAAATCGTTCCCTCTTGTTTTCCCTCGGTTCGTATTTTCCCGCTTACAAGAAAACCGCAACGGCTTTCTAACGACCGCTCTCGACGACAATTTCCATCGTTTCGTTAATTGTTTCCTTATGAGGACCGCTTTGTTAGTTCGTTTCCTCGACGAAGTGATTTAAACAATTTTTCGTTTCGTCTCGAAATGTTTTCTACATACTATATTATCGATTGATTTTTATCAATTCAAGATTGCGAGCGTTACCCGAGTATATGTTTGTTTCTGCAATGTATTTTATAAATATAGAATTTGATTATACGAATGTTTACACAGAAATAAGTATTACAGTTTGTTTATTCGCGCGGATATACATTGGCCAGCGTAAGGAGGAAAGTTTTTCCAGCTCGATATCGCGGAGACGCGCGAAAGGAGCCGATCCGTAGAAAAGTAATGCTGACCTGCGCACTGAACGAAAGATAGAACGGAATGGTGGTCAGCGAAGTGATCGGGTCAGGTCAGGTCATGGTCATTGGCCCTAAGCGCGGAGAAAAACGATTGCCGCACTATTAACGCCGTAATCGGGACAAAAAAACACTCATTAAACCGTACGGACTAACTATTATACTGTGACTCGGACTCTTGCTGGGAAATTGTAATCGAGATTATGTAAACATTCATTACCTAACCTAATAATCCATTTAATTCGCTGACAGGTCATTTACGAAACCTCGATATCACTCGGGACTGTGTTTACTAAATGGAGTAGAATTTTTATCGAAACGAAAGTACATAATCGGGCAGTGGATGTTTCATTAATCGTTATAATCTGTAGAAATCCATTGGGACACCAAGGGACATCTAACCTGTTTTCAAAGCAACGTATAATTCTGCCCGACTCGCTAGCAACATGTGTCTTTAATAGATCACGCACAGACCATGCTGATTATTGCCGATCCAAGAAATGTTTAAGCCCCGCCCACCAGGGGCCAGTAGCCCAACCCAATTGACCAGCTCCTGGACAGTTGGGTGACTCGATGGAACGGCGTTCTCTGCAGATTGATGGCTGGTGGTCGTAACAGAACGGAGTATCGGAAAGGGGCGAAGAAAGGGGAGAAGAGCTGGGGCATTAGAAGCATCACTGACCTAACACGTCACGCGTAAAGGCCAACCGTGACGCGTGCCGGCGGGAGATCGCGCAGATCGGGTCAAGGTTGCATACTTCACGACAGGCTCGCAGTTTCCACGGCGGGAAATAGGGAAAATAGGGCACCGGTGACGAAAGCAACACGTTAATACCCGAGCCGTGACGACAGCGAAAGGACCACGCTTCGCTGGAACTATTAGCGCGGCTAATGCTACTCAAAGGCAATTTCCGATGGCTCTCGGGGACTTTCTAAATCTAGCTTACTGTATTTTTGCTCCGATTCCACTTATAGACACCATTTCACCGTTTTACCCGAGGTCCGTCCGAGAATCGACGTACACTGACTCACCGAAGAACGCTCGCCGCGACGCTGCGATCATTGCGAATTTATTTCGAAATGAGAACCATTTTAAAGCCCCGATCGAATCTAGTTTGTCCGCCCCGTGCGTGGACGAAGAGACTCGCAGAGTTTATCGGGGTAGAGTCATTAAACTGTGCCGCTAAATTCTTCATTTATCTTCGACCGGGTTGAATTACGATTCTATCGTATTTCGGATCTTTGGTGGATCCCGGTTTAACGAGGCATTTCTGGGATCGACTTGATTTAAGGTGACCATTAGCGGGGAGGTATCCAGTAGCGGAGGAAGATTTCTTGTCCATCTGGAAGCAAAATGGACGACTGCGGACCCAGGCTTTTCGTTGTCTCGAGCAAATTTCGAAGGCTGCAGCACAACTCCATGGTGGAACGTGCGTAACCCAGTTTCCAACGGGCTCCAAGGACACCCGCGACCCTGACCCGACACCCTGCGCATTCAGCATCGCCATGGAACACGGCAGGAACGCGATCAGAAACGAACAACTCGAAACTAATTCAATCGAGTCTCCTGCAACAATTACTATTTCGCGTGAGCGAGTGCCGAGATATTTTTTCCAAGTTTTCATGGTAGCCACGCCAGATTTCAGAATTGTTGTACAAATTTTTTGGAGAACGCTGGAAGAATCGTTGATGGGATAAAAATTTTAATGGAAAAAGAGCAACGTGGGCAGAGCCAAGCCGCCGAGTCCTCGCATTTCCACGCGCGAAGGACGCATAAACTGCATTAGGATTATTTTCATCTGTCACTTTTTGCTCGGCTGACCTTCCGTTCCTGTTTTTATAGCGGGTTTCCGTTTTCTCGCCGCGTTCAACGTGTTTTGTAGCAATTAGACGAGACGTGTTGTAAACGATTTTCATTTAGCAAGAATGTTCTGGAAGGTTGAAACGATGATCGTGCGAGAGGAAAATCACGCATTGTTGATAGAAGTTGTTACAGTGGCGTCAGACTGCTGCGCGCCGCGATTTCCCGGGAAACTGGGATAACTGGGTCATAGTTATCGATATATTTCCCTTTCCCAAAGCTCTGGTCGACCTCCCGCCACGCCTGCGGTTACCCTCGACCCTGCTACGGGTCCATTACACTCTTCAATTTGGCTCGGAGACCCGAAACTTCGTCGGCATTGAAGCCCGAAGCTTCAGCATTTATCGCGACAGTTGCGAGGAATGGTGTTAGCTGTCTCGCGAGAAACCGTGATCTTTCAAAAAACAATCTGCCACGCGTGTCCGAACGACTGCGATGCACCACATTTTTTATTTTTATATGAAATCGCACGAGAGAAGTGAAGCGTAATTCGAAAATTTCTCGGGGTGGAAACACTCGTTCCGTTTGTTTATTATCACGTGCTATTAATAACGCGACCGGTGCACCTTGATCGTATACTCTCTGACGTTTATAATAAGCCGGGGAGCGTTTTGAGCCGCGGTTACCCGGCTTCTCTATTGACGCATTGCCGTTTGTCAATCAAGTCATCAACCTAACCGGTCAAGTGTAAAGGCCAATCGTGACGCGAATCAACAATTCCAGACGAGTCCAGGGAAAGGTTGCAGGGTGCATGATGCAGCATCTGCGTCAGAAGGGTGCACGTCTGACGAAAGCCAACCCTGAAAAGTGTTCGAAATGTCACGAGTCAAGGGACGATCGAATTTACTTCGAAAAACAAGCAAGACAAGTTCGTCAACAAAAAAAATTACGGAGAACTGACCGAAAGTCGGCTGTCTCGAATGCAAAAAGTTTCATTGCAAAATGTTTAGAGATTTCCTAGAAATAAATTCGCAAAGATCACGTTTCTCCCTATTGCTCGATAAACCACAAAAAGCTTCGTAAGAACGTGAAAATCAGCCTTGAGTCGGTGAAAAAATGGCCGCGCGCTCGTCTGGAGGACAATTTAACACCTTCGGACCTGAGTGTTCGCAAGATCCCCGTTCCGGAAATACCTAGGCGAGGGGAAACCGTCTTGAAAGCGGCCTCTCGCCGCTTCTATTCCCACGAATCGGTTCACTGTCGCGAGCGAAACCTGGCGTAACAGCAAACACTGGCGTGTGGTCGCGGTACAAGAGCAGCTAATTGCGTTTTTCTTGAGCAGCCTGAGCAGCCTGAGCAGCCAGCGATTCCTTGAGAGTTCGCAACTACTTGTGAACACAGGGAGACGTGAAATTAACGCGAACACGCTCGTGGAATTGGTATTCCGCAACTTTTCCGAGAATTCTTTAGCTGAATGGGTCATCCTAAACGTTCCCATGGCTGTGAGTCGTTCATTATGGAAAAACATACCTTGTTAAAATTAATTTTTCAGGTACTGTTTGTGTCTTGTTGAGGATTCAAGGAAAATGTTTAATTTGTGCAGATGAAATTTTTTGAAAAATAGCCAGTGTAGATTGTTCATAGTTTTTCGATCTGTTTGTTGAATTTCGCATTCGCCTATCTCTTTATTTCTCTCTCTGTCTCTCTCTCTCTCTCTCTCTCTCTCTCTCTCTCTCTCTCTCTCTCCCTCGAGCAAAGAGTAGGTGTCCTTGAAGCGGAACATTGTCCTCGGCGATTTCTCGCACCTTCCGCTGACATTGACCATTGACCAGCAGGATTTCGTCCTAAACAACTCGCGCGCCGGACAATGGCGTCGTTCTCGTGTTTCCAGCGTGTCTCGTGACACCGTAGAAACTGATAGGCGTCCATTACCGGCTGTCCATTCAGGACGAATCGCTGATTTACAGCCCAACAGTTCGGAACCGCATTGTATCGTGTGCCGGGTATTATTAGAATCGGAAAAATGTCGCGAATGGATTTAGCTGCCAAACTCTTTGATCATGCAAGTTAATAAGAACAATCGTTACGTCTCTCTGTAAAACGTGTTTCCCAGTGGAAACGTTCGCCAGTTTCGAGTGATTCGATCCGTTTCGTTTGTGCCCGACGTAATAACCAAGGGCGAATCGGAGATTTTCACACGACCACCGAGGAATGCAGCTCCGGTACTGCCAAGAAAATGGCAGTACTGGATCCAGTGCGGTACGGTATCGCGCAGTTCTACGACACTTATCGTGCGAATCTTTGGAACACGATGGATTCAGCCGGACTGCTTCCACTTCGCGGCCGATTTCTCACGCGTTCGCCACCGTTACGAAGCGGCGAAACCGGGTACAGCATATTTCTTTATAATAAGAAAAACCACTCCTCCAAACTGTGATTCCGAATGTGATGATGATGGAGGAGTTTCGATGAAAGAGAAGGTTCAGGTCGAAAGTGACACGGTTACAGCGCGACCAAAACTCTCGAGAAGACGAAGAATTGTTGGAATCTGCATAGTGGCGCGGTAGTGTGGGTGCGCGGCCGCTTTTCAGTGAGGAATGTAGGTGAGCCTGCGAGTACAGAGAGCATTACGCGAGCCACACGTAATACACGGCTGCGGCGTGTCGGCGCGAGTGTGGGAAAGTGAGGAAGCTGGCCTCGAACTCAGACCTCAACCTTCTCCTCTAGCTGCAACCTCGTTCCTCCTTTTCCGCCGGTCTAACTGGCCTGGCAGGCCCTCTCCTCTCCTCTCTTCTCCTCTCTCTCTCTCTCTCTCTCTCTCGAGTTGCCAAGCAGAACCGTCTACCCTGTCGCAGTTACGTGGCACCATGCATCGCTGATGCCACACGCTCGCCTTGCACTCTCCTCGAGTGCAACAACGCTGCGGCGCTGCCTTGTACCAGACCCCCCTCGTTTCGAGGATACTGTTACGTCTGGAAGCATGGTTCAGGAGCCGCGGTCAGGACCTTGGTTCATCTGCATTTTGTTGCAGCAGACGCGGACTAAGCTAATTCACCGGCAAACAGTTAGCAGAAGTTAGTCCAGCGAATTCGCAACGGTGAATGTCGGAGGGACGAAGCGAGAAAAAAATACGAGAGGAGGCGGAAGCACTCAAGGACTCAGGCGATCGTGTGACGATTCCCGGTACGCAGGGAAACACACGAGAACGCGCGCGACCATAATCGACGCCGCTGGCGGCTCTGGATTTATCCTGATTTCGAATTTCGTAACGCGAGTGCTTAGAGGTAGTTAGACGAAACGCATTTGACAAATGGAGACGTTCGAACGACGGCCATAAAGTCACGGGCACCAAGAGGACGAGTTGTAAAACGGCGTTTGATGAATTTATGCTAGTCGCTAGTTTTTCAAAGTTTACTATACAACCCGGCGCGCTCATAGCCGCAGCTACCATCGTTACGAAAGAGTAGAATCTCATCGATCGCAAGGATAATTTGTTTAGCGTCTAATGGATGCGCGTTCCGGTTCATCATTCTTCGCTTGCTGGCTGTCTGTTTCGTCTCAGCGGACATTTGTAAACGCGATGAAACTTGAAGACGTTGACCGGTTACTTTTCGAGTGGTTGCTAGCAACGCCGATGGTCAGAAGGGTGGCTGACAATTGATTGGCAGTATGTATAGTGCAGGCACGCTACGGATTGCTACGACACAATAAGGTAGAGTAGCACAAAGGCTCCCTCTGTAAGGTGTATCGAAGGGGACCAAGCAGGGTGTTATTTGTTTCGTGGCAGGGCGAAGGGGTGAAACCCTTCGGACACTATGGAGGAATGAAAGTTCAGTATGGTGATGCTGCCACTGAATCCGCGAGTCCACCGTGGACGGTAAAAACTGGTCGAGCGAGTGCGCCAAGTAAACGCCATTCCTTGCTAGCGTTCTCCTGTCCTCGTAAACCGAGGACGCCTCTCATCCCATTCCAAACCATTAAACACCCTCGGACAAAAAAACCAGAGTAAAGTCTCTCTCCTCGAACGTGTTCGCCTGATTTCTGCACGCTAACGTTAGCCCGATATCGAAGAACTTGGGTCTATTACGATTAGAACTACTTTGAAATATTCATAAGCTTGTACAGAACCGTGTCTAGCCTCAGTATTTATAAATTTATCGTAATCGCTACTTTGTTAGGTCGAAGACACTCCGGCCATTGATCGCTGCAAAATGATATGCGAATATTATGTACGCTGATATTTTTCCTGGATATCGCATTTGCATTCTTTCAAGCTGACTAATCCACAGTCGTTGCACTCTCGAGCAATGATTCACAATTTCGTGCGCGTTTTGCAACTTTGTTAGAATTTCCAAAACCATCTGAAAGAAATTCTGGCGCCATCTGCCGTTATTATGGGATACAGTGTATCTGGTTTAAGAAATGGCTCAGAGATGGCGTCTCGTCGTATGTTCCGGTTTGCGCGGCATTTATGGGATGCGTGGATCGAGTATGAAACATCTTTCGCAAGAGAAATCTCTTGGAACGTTTTAAAAGTACGGAAACTATTGAAAATTACCTGATATCCGATATTTGGTCCCGCGGATCATTCAGCTCGCTTAGGCACAACTCGCTAACTCGCTACACTTCGAAGTTTCACAAAGTTGCAGAAAGTTCTACAGAGTCCTTCTGAGGTCACTTCGGCATGCCGTGCATCGTGTCTCAGTTGATTATTTCTAACAGAGTCTCGTACCACAGAACTTCGCTAGTCTTGCAACAAAATTGTTTAATTTAAAGCTCCGATGGCACAACGAATCTACTAGGTAACTAGGATCTACTATGTGTCTAAATTCACCGAATCCCAAAGATCAACTCTATAAATTGCAATGCTGAAGATGATGCAACTTCTCGATGAACGGTTAGGTTAATTAATTGAATCTAATTCGGAGTACTTGTGTGGCCACAGAAATTATCCACGACACTGTAGCGTATCAATCATTTCCACTACACTTCTTTGCTTCACTCTCGTTTCTTAAAGAAGCGTAACATTCGGCACAAGGATGCATACGTAAACTAGACACGATCACATTTTTTATTCGCTGTTAATGCAGAAACAATTTCTAAGGAATCTACCGGCATGCACTACATTTGTCTAGAACAGAGCTGGGGAAGATAGTATTTTGAATAGTAAATAATAAATAATCATATTTATTTTAAAGTATGTGTAGAGAATTTTGAAAATAAAATATTTTATTTGATGCAGTAATTTTTGAAAATAGTATTTTATTTGAAGAATATTGAAAATATTTCGACTTTGTCTTTATTATCAATTTCAATTTGAGATATTATTGCTGAAAATAATGGTTTGCATTCGATAGATTTACGAGTAGAAATAGTTTCCTGGTGATAAGATACACTGTATGTTTATCAGCAAACCTCAGTACTCAGTAGGCAGAAAAAATACAATATTGTATTTTGTGTTTCAGATTATTAAAATAGAAATATTTTCTTTTCGAAATTGTATATTTCTTACTTAAAATACTATTTTCTTTAAGCAAAATAAAGTCGAAGATATTAAATAGTATTTGAAATATTTGTTTCGCCAAATAATGCCCACTTCTGTTCTAGAATCACGCAGATGGTGCTGCAAAAGTGTTTTCATGAAAGAAAGAAAAACTAGATTAACATAACATTTAGTTGACCTACTTAAGTGTTAAAACGTACACAACGAATTTTCATTTGAACGTTCCAAAAATGGACTTTCTATATGTCGAGTATTACTAGTCGAGAGCTCCTGGTGAATCCGCGAGGCGGACTAAAGCGGACAGTAAAAACTGGTCGAACGAGTGCGCCAAGTAAACGCCATTCCTCGCTAGCGTTCTCCTGTCCTCGTAAACCGAGGACGCGTCTTCCCATTTCAAATCATTAGAGTTGCTCGAGTAGCCGCAAAAAATCCGCTGAATACATCCGCGGATCGAACACGTCTATCTTTTTGGTCCCGAATATTCCGACCAATTTGTATCTCAAACTATTCGATCAGCCCTCGAAAGAGACGAGGTTCGATCGATTATATAAACTCTCCGTATCAATCGATTATGAAAATTATTTATTTTTCAATACTAATAGGTTATCAAGTATGTATTTTTCTTGATTTGATATAATAATTGCTACGCAATTCGATATATTTTTACGTAATCGATTTTCGTATTACAGGTGATAAGTTCTAGTAAGTAAGAATAAGACTTAAAGGTAACAGGGGGAGTAATCAGTCATTGACTCTACACGAAATCGATGACCGATAAGGCGGTTGAAAAATACGCGTTATCGATAACCTCATTTTTTCGCGCGAAATGTTTTGCCGGTTGTTTACAAAGTTCCTCGCATATTTTTGCAGTACTTCGACAGATAAAGCTATTTTTAAAAATTCGACTATTTACGAGCGAATAGCTAAGAGAAACCCAAACAATTGATAACATCGAGTTAATTGCATTTAAATTAGCCAACTGCCTTAGGTTAGAAATTCCCAGATCGATATCAGGGGCCATTGATCGCCGTTCAAAATAAAATGACATGCAAATATTATGTGTCGGGAATATTTTACCTGGAATCGTGGATCTGTTCTTTAAAGATGACTAACGCGCAGTCGTTGCACTTTATCAGCTATGAATCACAAATTTCGTACACGTTCCGCAGAATTTTGCGGCATCGCTCGATTTTCAGGCCTTGCGAAGAGTTAACCGTGGCGCCGTCTCTCGTTGTTACAAGACATCAGTTTCTTTTGAGAGATTGCTGGGAGATGGCGCCACATCCTCCATCTAGAGTCAGACCACTTTATTTCCTTACGCGTCGGTTGTACTTTTCCTTTGAGCTTTTACGTTTTTCCCAGCTTTTTTGGTCTTAGCCTTTTCTTTATCGAGTTTCTTCTTCGAAATCAAGGGCGTAGATGAAGTTCTACGGAGGCTAGTCTTCAGTGTAACTATTCAGAGTGGACTTCAGTGAATTGTTCAATTACTTCAACTCAAGTTAGAACCCAGACACCCATGCTGGACTTCACTTGAAGTTCGAGTACAGATTTAATCTAGAAGATATCCAACTGGATTGAAGTTTAGCTAAAAATTAGCTAGCCAAAGTGGGTGTAACAACCCAACATTCGACTACCTCAACTGAAGATCAAGTACAACCCAGCTACACACAGTAGATAGATCCCAGCTAACTGGAATTGTCCAGCTAATCTTCGCCTAGCCGAAGTGGACTTAACGGTAACAATTGACTACTTCAGCTGAAGTTCCGCCGAAAATTACGTTATAATTATCCAACTAGGTTGAAGTTGAGTTAAACACCAGCTGACCAATGTGAATTTCACTTAACCAAGATTCATCTAAAAGCCAGCGTACCCTGGTCTATATTTTAACCAGATCTAAGCCACCAGGACTGGACTCTGGCCAAGATAACGTCCATCTAGTGGCGAGATTGGCCGGCACATTAAAAATCCAGTTGAAACTGGATCGAGCGATCAGAATTCGCGAATAATGAAAGTGCAACGTGCAGTTTGAGTTACCTGGACAGGTCGTGAGCACGGGTAGAGCCTGTTATCTGGCAAACGATAAGGCGGATCGCGATAAGGGAAAAGGCAATGTATGGCGAAGTACGTCCTGGTACCCGCACCACGAAAACAGCGTGACTGATACCACGCGACCTAAATTAGCCAGGCCTACGATTGGTCATCGACTTCGGAAAATTCGTTCATGCCACCGCCACATATCGAACCGAACAATTTGCATCGGTTACCATTAGTTTCTACGGGAATATCGAGCGGCCGTCAAGGCCAGGCTCTCTACCCCATTATCGGCTTATCCGGACTTATCGTCCGTTGGGCTTGAGAACAACTATCAGTCACGGGACCGCCGTTTTCGTTGTAAATCATGGTTGCAAGCCGATCGATATCTTGAAGAATTAAACGTCCTACCCTCTCTCGCTCGACGGTGCAACTACTTACATTCGCCTGATTTCCAAGTGTGTTTACGGTGGAAACACGCGAGGCCCGGTCGCTTCCGGAAGCAGGCACTTCGGGGAGGCGATAGGCCAAGTTCCCCGCTGCAAAAACTGGTTGCCAGGCCTGGTATCGCTCTGAGAAACGACCGGTGAGCGATTTTGCGCCGTTGCGAATACCCCACATGCAAAAATCCACCGGTGGAATTGATGGTGGTAGGTGGTAGTCTAGACTCGACTAGAATTTAGGTACCAGGAAGATCTTATAGGTCGTAGCCACCAAGTGGGAAGGTAGACTAACGCTCGGCTAACCAATAGACCTGATCCGTACGAAGACCAAGATCTCATAGCTACCAGAACCAAGCTGTCCGGGCTGCTGGTTCCACATCTTTCCGTGCTAAAGCTTAGCTACCGAGACGTAGCTAGAATTGCGATGCCTGAACTGGAAATCGACCAGAACGGCTCACAGCTAAGTTTAGCTCGAAGACTGCGTCTATTGTGGACCTAACCTCCACTATCCAGACACACGGACGAGCCGCGTATAGACGAGGAAAACACAGGGAATGAGTCATTCGGGAAAAATTCTCGTAATTTCGACCGGTTGCGCGAACCTTGCGATGTGGGTCAGGCACATCCCGCACAGATGATACGCCGATAGCGTCTCCGATAAGCGGAGCGACTGACTGATTACGTACCGACGACCTACATCAACGCCTCTCGCTCTCGGCCAACGATAAGTCCCCGTTTCTCTATTTTTTTCGAGAGCACTATCAGCACGATTTCTCCGAACGAAAATTCGTCGAAACGATTCTCCCACGAAACGAGTAAAATCGCGCAAGCATTAGGTGCAACGTTTGTGGACAGACCAAGTTCGATGAATTTTAATGGATCGCCCGGAGCGAGCGAGAGAGAGAAAGGTACATTATACATCTCCAAGCAACAAACAACCTCGGGCGAGTTTCGCTTTCATGCGAGAAATAAGAAAACCCGAGGAAGCGATGCGCAAGACGGGTTACGTAATAGAGCGAGGAAGAGGACGATAAAAATATGCGGAGGAAAGGTGCAGGAGAGGAACAGAGAGGACGGGAGGAAAGTCGTGTTTGCCGACCGAAGCGCAGAGTCGCCTCCTCCGCCTGTCTCGCCTGATAAGCGGCTGATAACTGAACCGTGACAAATATAGAACGTCTCTATGCTATCCTCGGTCACGTTGCACATCGGCGTTATGTTTGCCGGCGCTACGGTATTCGCCATCGACGTGCATTCTTCGTCTGTCAACAATTACTGGAGGCAATTTAGGGGGCATTGTTTTCACTCAACATCTAGGATCTGACCTCTAAGTTTTGCCTTGAGGATGGTGCTAGGTCTGAATTGGGTTCTTCGAGATGTAGCCCTAGGGCAGTTGGCCGATTGATAGGAAGGACTACAGTGACAACACCTGTCACCGATGAGTCCCACATTTCCTGGAGTCGAGTTCACCCAAAAGACAGTACATTAAGCATTTTACCTCCCTGCACTTTCAACAATAGGTAAAGAAGATGCAGTGGGCTGGTAGCACCTTGTGTACAAGGTCATTCAGTTGAGGAAGATGGTCCAATCGGGGCCCAAGCTCGCTGCTAGATCCAACCGAAAAGAGTCACACTCTCCGAATCATTCATTTAAGAAAGGTATGATAGAGTGTATCAGCAGTCGGCAGACTCGATATAACCTCTGGATCAGCCTAAATGGACTGATTACATGGCGACGCGGAGTGCGTTGTTTGTAATTGCTGCAACAGTCAACGATTGCTGGCCCGAGCAGGGAGACAACAATTTTCTTTCTGCAAATCGATAATACATCCATCCCCACCTCTCCGATTTGTTAGTATGTTCTCGGCGGCGGTGTAGGCTAATTGTCAAGGTGTTCTATAGGTTTGCCAACCCTAACCCACGGTTAGGGCTACGTAGGACCTAGAAACAAGTTTCGCAAGTAGCTGAACAAGTTGTTCGACAACCATGAATACCTTTAATTGTCCAGGTTTCTTTCGTTACTCTATCTTGGCCGCTACCGAACTCTACCGTCGCCATCGAAAAAATCAATAACCAGCTCTGTCGGTCTGGTTAGGCAGCTAGACCAACTCCATTTTCACCAGCGTATTGCTATGAAATTGTTGCTAACTCTTACCTACAGGATCTAGTATTGCTCTATCAATAAAGCCAGTGTACAGTGCTAATTAATTCGCGATACTGTACAAACGGTGGGTCCACGATCCTCTGATTACTATCGTCTATAGCCACGGGTCTGTTTGAAGCACTCCGTACATTACTCGAGGATAATAATTCAATTAGTCTATCAACTGAACAATTACAGATTCCGTGCTGAAATATTAAAATCGCAAAGTATAACAGTCTCTCTCTCTCTCTCTCTCTCTCTCTCTCTCCTTCTGACAACATTCTGAACAGATGCAGCACGCACCGATACTTCATCCTGCACAGGATATAGCATCAACATCGAACATTCATTTGCATACGCCAATCCGTGCAGCCATATGCGTTGCAAACACACGAAATAATCGCATAAACATTGACCTTTGGTCATTCAAATCCGACTACGGTTCGAAGCGAAATTAATTAATCTAAACATTACTCGTTGTTGCTTCGAAAACATTTCTAGCCGACCAATCGAAGCGAATACTTCGTCGAGAGCAGTCTACCGAAGCAACTGCATCGATCAAGAGATAAACATATTTGAAAAATCGATTACTTCGCTTATCTGTCTGTTCCCCGGACAATTAACGAGACCGTGGAAACGAGTCTCGTATTCGGCGGTGATCGAACGGGGAGAAATCGTGGAAATTCGTCGGATTTGAAATAGAATACGAGACAGGAGGTCTGGTGCATTGATACTCGACGTTCCTCGTCGTGTGATATCGATTCGCTCGATGGATTAACGCAACAGTTACGTAAATGCACTCGTCGCACGAACTTGCCCGTCGCGTCGTGTGCCCGCCGCGCGAAACAGAGATGATGCCACGAGGTTAATGACAATATATCAGGTCCCTCCCACGCGCCGCTCCCGCTGGCCCATATAATTATTATTATTCCGTTTCTCGCCGACACGCATACGCGCCTGTCGGTCGACGGGTTTCTGTTTCCGCGAAAAAACTGCGAAGCGTCCCCCCTCTTCCTTTTTCTCAAGCTCGCGGACGAAGAAAACGTTTTGTGCCAAATTTCTACCCCCACCCCTCCCCCTGCATCGATCAGAGGGGTTGCGACAACGAAAATCGATAATAATCATTCCGAGTTCTACCGCAAACATTCGGAAAAGTCCGGATATATTTTTAAACGTTCAACGGATGTCGTTTTTAGGCTTTCACGGTAGCGAAATAATGGATGAACCATCGCGTCTGAATTTTTTCGAGTTTTTCGGTCAGGTCTTTCGCAGTAAAGAATAAATGAAAAAATTGTATTTTTCGAGGCTTTTGTCGGCCGGCTGGTCCCCGTAATGCTGAGCCGTTCGAGCAATTATGAACGTTGCAGGCTAGGCTCTGGTGTCTAGCAGTGTTAGGCTCGTGCGTGTGGCGTGGGGATCGTTGCGCAGAGTGCACGGCTGCACTGGTGCACACACGTGCTCTGTGCTGCTGCACAGCGTGCCACTCTGCGCGACGTATTATACGGTGTGTGAGAGTTAGGTGCCCCCGGTGTGTGAGTTAGCCGGTCACGCGAACCGTGCGCATCGGGCACGCACACGTTCGTGCACCGCCACTCAAGGCCGTATCTGCATCCTGCTGCAATTCACAGCACCCACCCGCTATTACCGTCGGAAAATCCACGATGCGTTCTCAGACGCGCCGGGGCCGTGGAAAAAAAGGGGAAATGCCGCTGCGTCGGAAACCACTCGACCAGCAAAAATCCTCGAAGCAAAATAACGACAACGTTTTTCGAAAAGCCATCGCGTAAAACTCATTCTTTTCCGGCCGAGGAAAAAATTTCAAGATAATCATCTTATCGTACATTGTCCATTATATATGAGAATTTCTACTGTTCTATTATTTAACTATTGGTCCGACTATTGGTCTGGTTTGAATGTTAAGCTCGAATATAAATAGCTGTTTTCTAGTTTGTTCATTTTCGTTGCCACGAGCCAAATAATTGCAGCTCGTCCACCGGAAATGGGAATAACATGGAAACGAGGCCTCGAAACGGCGTCGGCTGTCGAAACGCGCACATTATGGTAATGGTACGAACTTTTCCCGGGTGTTATCTTCGCGTGCCCATTATACTCATGCGGGTTCAATCGGCGGCTCGCACACAAAACACCCATATCGCGCCGAAAACCGCTTTAAAACCCCTTCGATGGTGGAATCTGTTTCGCAATTGATGTTCTCGCGAACGTGGGAACGGGATGATGTTTCTGGGAAACTGGAAGAGTTTACCATTTTCCCACATCTTTCACGCCTGAATATTTTCCGAAACATTGACGATACTAAAAAATGCTTCGAATGTGATTCGATATCATTATTTTTCCCGTGGACGTATACTTGGAGGTCACGTGAAAATCAATTTAATTTTCATATACAATATGTAATCAATCGAAAATGATTATTTACAGGCGTGATTTGACGGCAATATTAAAAAAATATGGATCAAAGAATTTTCGCGAGTATGTCTGCTGCAGTTTTTTTTTTAGGAAAATCGTCGTGCGTGGTATATGCAGAAGGGTTCAAGGTCTGACGATAATAATACGACGGGGAATTGGAGGAATTCGAGGAATTCGAACGAACAGGAGGGTAGCACACGCGACTCATGAATGAAGAAGCAGCCGAGACGAGAAAAAGAACGATTTGCTCTCGAGACAAGCGGCGGTGTCTCGGCGAAAAAGAGAGTAAACCGATAGGATCGGGTCGCGGAGGAAAGTTATTAGCGTCGTCAATCGATAGTTTCGACCAATACAACAATAATCGCGCGTGTACACGCGCGACGCGCGACACGCGACACGGGAACGAGGGAGAGAAAAAGTTGCGCACCCTTTGTAACGAAACGAGCCAATTAATGCATGCCGCCGAGCGGAAAAGTATAACACTAATCCTATTTTTAAATCGTTCGGAGCCGATGGCTTTCGGTTTATTCGCTCGCCGTGAACACGAAATAAAGCACAGTCGACCGACAGTAAGAGAAAAAAAAAAAATAGTTGCAGTCGACCGTGTTCCGTCTGTGTCACGAAAACATCAACATTTTTCTGTTTCGTTTCGAGTAGCCCGACACGACGTTGAAACGGGTCTCCGAGATAACGATAAGCGTATTAATTAAACCTGATAAAAACGCTGAGTACGCGAAACAACGCGACCGATTAGAAATTCAGCGCGCGATCGCGTTTCTTTCTCCGGTCGCATCGTCGCATCGTCGCGTCGGCGAGAAAAAGAGAGTGGAACGTCGACGAGTAACCGGACGTGACGTCACCGGCGACGTTCTCCTCTCACGCAAACCCCCGCCCCCCTCCTCTCTGCCCGCCCCCTTTGTCTCTCGTGTCCACTTCCGTCAATGCAAGTGATTGCTTGCACTACTGCCATACTGCACCGCTCTCGCGTGACGCATCGGTGCGAAGGCACGTTTTCAATCGGCGACAAAAAAATATCTTATCCCCACTTCAGTCGCGAGCGAAAAATTTGTTAAATTCAACCTTCGATATCACTGTTGAACTGTGCGAGTTCACTTCGAGGTAATGTCATTAAATGTATGCAAGGAAATGACCTTTTCTTCGAATAACGAACACACTTAGATGGACCAGGCTGTACAAAAGAGATTGAAAAATTTCGACTATTTCGATTTCAGTGTTTCCTTATCTTTCCTATAAAAAAACCAGTCAAGTCACTTACCTATCTTACTGTTGGGACTGTAGGGATCGTAGCTGCTGGTGCTCATGGGGCTGGCGTAGCCGTTGCTGCTGGTTGGTTGCTGTTGCTGTTGGTGGGCCAGGGGGCTGGAGTGTGCCAGCGGGGGTTGTTGTTGTTGCGGCGTTTCTGTAAGCTGTTGCTGAGGCGTGGTGTAGACAACATGCTGGTTTTGTAGCGGGCCGCTAGGGGATCCTGGACTGTTCGTGGACAGCCAGTCGTCGGGTCGTTTGGTCTTGTTGCTGCTGGCAATGCCGGCGAACAGTCTGGCAGCGGCTGTAACCGGTCCGAAGACCGACGACGGCATCGTCGAGGTGCCGGCCAGGTGTTCCGGGGACTCGGCCTTGGCCAGCGTCAAGGACGCGGCTCCAGCCACCACGGATGCGATGGTGCCGTTGGTCGTGTCCATGCTGGAGTCACTGGTGTCCATGCTGGACGTGGTTGGGTCCGCTGCCTCTAGCCTGGGAGTGGCTGCCAACACGACACCCCCGGTGTTAACCACTTCCGACGCCTCATCGTAACGCACCGCTACGTTCCCGCTCACTAAGCTCGCCACCGTGACGGCTCCTTCTGCTAACCTCTGATCACCCTTCCTCTAGCTCCCTCTATCCTCCCTCTATCCTACCCAGAGCTCTAGGGTAGCTATTCCTCGACACTGAACGCTCCCACCTGGCCCCCTTTGTCTTGCCAGAGCTTAGGCTCCTTCTGGGCCTTAACCTCAAAGTCCAGCGTCCGTGCTTTCAAAGCTAACTCTTCTACAAGACGTGTTAGCCCTCGGGTTCTAGACCAGTTCGGGACCAGTTCGCGACCAGTTCGCGACCAGTTTCGGGCCTGGTTTCTTACTATGGTTTGGATTCTATCACGTGGCTAGGTTACAGGCGTCGTCAGCCTCCAAGTGGTCCAGGCACATGTCTTCGTCTACCGCATCTTGACACCGCCTCGAACCTCGGCTGCTGATTTCTATGTTTCCTGGCTTGAGGTATCTGCAACAGAAAACACCGGCGGTTAGTGTCGGTAAGGATACGCGAGCTTTACATTTCTTAGGTTTGTACTTTGATGATCGATGGAAGTGAGATTAGGTGTGATTCGGGTTCAGTGCACGCTTCGACTGATCTTGATAAGCTATCGTTGAGAGGTGTTGTCTCTGAATGGAGATAAGCTTTCGCATTCCGGCGAACGGTAACCATTTGAAATTTCGTTCCAGTCGTGCAAAGATAATTGTCTTATCTTCTGTTGTGTCTGGGTCACTCTGGGTCATAGCAGACCCGGCTATAGCCAGGTACAGGGTTGATAAGAGTCGTTTCAGGAGATGGAGAAAGGTTTTTCGAAAAACCCGTCGAATTTCGTCACAGACGTAGCACCTGGGGGGACAGAATCGGTCGGGAACGACGACTGCGGGTCGATGCGCCACGCAATTTCCGTCCGCGTGGAGAAATCTCGAGTAATGACACGCTTCAACGGTCGGGCGAACAGCGACCGATGAAACGGGAGTTCCCTGGATAGTCTCTCGATCGAAACTTTCAGTCGTCCGAAACACGCACCCGGCTAATAAAACTTCCTCGACGCTCGCGACAAGGTAAATCCGACGACCGAGTATAGCAATTTGCGACCGCCCCGATACACCTTCTTCGTTCCAACTTTAATACTCCGCGATCTCGATCTCCTCCACGGTGATCTAGATTTTTTATTCATTTTTCGATTGGTTCCCGAATGTCGAACGTTGTTGAAACTTGCTCGACTACGGCAGGCTCTCTCTCTTCCAAGTTTCTACTAATTTCGGTTGATTTTTAACGGTGCAGTTTTGTTTTACTACGAACAATTGTCACAATCTTAAATTAATATTCTGTTACTTGCTTTTGGTGTCAACGAAGACGACACGGTCAAACGTGGTTACATAAACGGTTCTCCAAACCTACTCAACGTGCAAATTAAGTAGTTGAGAAAGAACAGGCTCGCAACAAGGTAGAACTGACGTTTAGAAGAGGCCCCCGGCCTGGAACAATGCAATTGCAAATTGATAGGATGCTCGGCTATTGTAGGACGCGTTTTTATCGGCGACAGCCAGTGAAAGTGGCTGGTAGTTATGTAAAAGATGGGCGCCAATTCACTCGTCGTTTGTCAAACGAGGTTAAGAACTGTCGGATGAAAGTAGCAATTGCATTTCCTTGGTGATTGATGCTACTCTCGCGGTTCACTATTTCCTTCGGGACAAACAAATCTCAATGTATCTTCTTTCGCGTCACGTGTGACTCCTTAAAAAGAATATGAAAACTCATAGTAACCTTATGGGGGATGCGTTGGCAGTCCTGCTACGGGGATATCCTTCGATTCTTTCCAGCACGAAACACACTGTTCTCCTACACTTCAATCTTTTCACTCACGCAAACTTAGAGAAACCACTTAATTAGAGAAACAAGTATCCTAGAACTAGGAAGGATTCGAAGTCACTGTACATGTAGTGATTTCAACGACTAATAGCGATCGGAGAGAATGTTTACACCGGATATTCTAACAAGGTCAGCAAGGTAGAATCAAAACAACGCAACGAGGTTACGAACGATAAGCTCGCGGGAACATGAACACAGTCTGACACAAAGAGTCTCCAATCACCTCTAGTGCTCAATCTTTAATCAACCTATTATAGCAACTACCCAAGGCACCATCGGTTTCACGTTGCCTGAAACTGTCAACACATCTTTCGCAAAAGCCCCGAAAGGTCAGCTAGCACCTGGCCTCTGTCACTGTCACCAAACACAAGGCCCCGACAGAGCTCAAATTCTAGCAACTCCAGCCAACAAACCACTAGTCCACTAGACTACACATCGGCCACTCATGTTCCACCGACTAAAAAACACAAAGGCAACTCGTCACAGTCAGCACGCGTTGCTAAATATGAAAAAGGTCCGTCTGTCGTCGTCAACAGCTACAAGAGGCAGTCCAAGAGATGTAGTCTAACTAATTTAAGGGATTCAATGGGTTCCTTTGATGAACGAGAAGGCTGAACGGAATCTACAAGCGTGAAAGCGAGGGAGAGAGAGAGAGAGAGAGAGAGAGAGAGAGAGAGAGAGAGAGAGAGAGAGAGAGAGAAAGAGAGATTGGGGAAGCACTCGGATAGAGTTTTGTGGGACTCGCGAATCGCAAGCGAGCGGCCGCGTTGCGTGACGCAGTTGCCGAAACTGCGGCACAGGTCTCCCTCCATCAGTCACGTCGCGTCGGGCCTTGAAACGGTCTGTTATGGTGGGACAACCGAGCCAGAGCCGACCGGGCCCGCGACTTTCTACGCAGCTACACTCACCGCTGGCCCCAAAAAGAACACTGAGCTGGCCGACGGGTTTCTGCACAACGAAACCCCTCTACACAGCCTACCCGGGGCCCTGAACTTCTTTTGTTTAGCCCCCCGGCTCTATGATTGCAAATTCCAAAAGGGGAATGATCTACCGGCTTGGCCAGTTTCTTCGAGATAGGGTATCCAATGAATTGCTTCGACTAATTTATTTTTATTTTTATTTTACCATCTATCTTACTAGATCTCTCTCATTTCAACTTTTTCATCTGTTCCTGTAATTGAAATTAAACGTTCACCGTGAATAGAAGAGGATAGGAAAACCTTTTTACCCAACCAAGAGGAATCAAGATGGACGCTCGAAATGACGAAACGAATTTCCGAACGACCTAATATTTTTTTATTGTTTGATGCCCAGGGTGAAAACAGACCCAGGCACCGCAGCCCGAGGGCCGCCAATCGATTACCTTAGGCTCTGCCGATGACACACGGCCCGCCATTGTCAGAAGTCGACCGTGCGTGTTCGAGATGACAACAGAGCCTGGCCGGTGATTAATAAATCGCCGTTTTCAGCGGCGCGGTCTTGATTGCACCAAGTGGACAGGCTTCGGCAGGGGTGCGGGCAGAGAAGAGGAGGATCGATAGATCGATCCACGGGATAAGAGGATCCTGAGGCCTCCTGCTGACGCGGAGCTTTCGAGAACGGGCCTCGAAATTTCCTTTGCCTCGGCCCAAGGCTAAATCAGCGCCTTGAGAACCGGCTTTTTAATTGACCGCCTCCGGCCGATGCATTCTGATAGCGGACATGTGCTCTTTGCAGGCTCCGGCATCGGCGAATAACATACTTTGCAAAATTAGAACTCTGCCACATCTTATTTGTCCAGGTAACTACCAAACGCTACGACTTTATTCAAGGTAAAAATCTTCTGGATCAATCGAAGACACAAAAACGAAATAATTGATTATTTTTTCCTTGTGAAACCGTCGCCCAAGCGTGACACCATTCGGAGTTTATTTGCTCGTGTAAGTCCACGTTTTAGTAAAACCTTGATTATGCGAATGCTGACCAGGTGAGCTTCGAATGGTGTCGTGTTTGGGCTTCTTTCAATCAGAGAAATGTCAGGAATATGCCGACGATGGTTCGATCAAAAACTAATTATTTAGAATGTTTTAAACAACATCGAAATCAGCTGAAAGAGCTACTACGATGTTTTATATTTGATCGAGGCTCGAACAAGACGTTTTCTCACATCGAGCAGCGACGTCTATGGAATTCCCGCGTTCCTTTCATCAAACAGTCGTGCCAGCCAGCTGATCTCCTGTGTTTCTAGCAATTGCATTGTGCTCAAGTCCCACATTAGATTGGATTCGTTCCTCCCGGCGCATTACCGCCGCCATTGACTGTCTAAACCGCACGTTGATGACTCCTCCTACCAATCGGCTTTCATCGTTGCCTGGAATTCCCCCTTTTTCCCCGGACCCGCGCGTAGCCAACAGTGAAAGAATGCCGCGCCGTGCCGGCGAGATTCAGCCGGGCTTTCTTCCGGCGCTATCTTTTTGCTCCATCGGCCGTGTAGACCGTCAGGATAACGTGCATATCGCAAGAACCACGCTCCGACAACGCGCAACACTTAGCTGGCGTCGAGATGCCTGGTTTCGAACGGGTTCGCACCTGCGCACAGTGAAACAAATGCCCATTCTCTAGCCGACAAAAACTCGGAAATCTAAAGCACGTAAGTTTGGAGATCCTGTAACTTTCATTGCAAGAGAGGTAGCCGCATCCAATGCGGCCGGTACGGCAAGCGGTTTTCTGATTCGCTTCCAAGAATTCGCCTAAGTCGAGGACTTGCTGTACTTCGGGAATTTAACGCTCTGAGAATGCTCGATTGTTTGTAGACAGACGTAAATATAAAAATTCATTTAAAAATAAAAACGAGCTTTAATTTAACCTGATCTCGATAAACTCTGAGACTCTATTGCGGAGAGATACACGAATGTACAAGCATAGCGTAGTAAGATCGTGGGCTCGCAGTCGTAATAATAGAACGGTAAAATTCATTCAACCGTTCGTTTTATCAAATCAAAGGGGGGGTCTATTTCTGGTGTCAGAGACTCGTGATGGGCGTCGAGGATGAATGAAATAGCGTTTTCACGATAGCTACTTCCGGCCAGGAAGGTCAGCACCGTTGCACTACTTCCTCATCTTGCGCCGCACACGATTGTTTCACCGATAAACCCACTTGTTACTCTAATTCGCATATTAAAATGGAAAACGCCATGTAACAACATCGGTTGTGTTTGGATGCTCAAATTCTGAAACTGTTTTCCAGAATGGGCGGCAGTTTGAGAACAGTCTAAACAAGTCCAGAAAAATAAAAATAATCATTTCCATTCTGTTACACCCCTTCGAACCAGCCAACCATTTCCATTTCCTTTTTCACTGTTTTCCCAAAAGTGGTGGGGGTTTGAGGTTGCACATTAGGGGTTGAAAGCAGCAGTCCATTGGAGAACGCAAGCCGTTTCTCCGTAGTGTCTAGCATCCCTTAAAAATCCAGTTTGCAACCCCCTTAGCTCGAGGACCCCATTCGATTCATGGAGCGCACAACGCTGTGCCATGCAAATTCGATGGAACCGCAGGCGAGCCTCGTGGGACGAGATCGGTAACGGGGGTAGTAACTTCCGAAAGTTGGGGTGAAAACGAGGCGAAGCGATGCGAAGCTGAGGCAAAGGGGTACACGATGAAAGCAGTGCGAGAGTTTAGCTCTGCCAGTGGAATATCGATCCAACTGGCCTGGCGTCTACATCCCTTCCCTCGTGCCTCTGCAACCCATGGGGGTCCTGAGTAGGGAGAGAGAGCATAACCTTCGACACTAACCCTGACCCACCCCACGCTGGTTCGCCTCTTCCCTTCGCGAAGCTTGTCCTTCTCGTACTGGACTCGCTACCATATATGTGCGAGGTGGACGACTCGTCGAGATCACCCTAAGTGGCATTACATTATGTACACATCAGATTCTACTAAAAATTATACTTTGACAAAATATTATACGAGCTGCCGTCCTACAATTGCCGAACAGGATCTTTTTAATACGAGGCTGAGGCGTATGCGAAATTCTAAGGGGTCGGTTTGTGTTTTATTTATTATTTTTTCGGTTGGATGTGGTTACTAGAACGTTGTACGAAGTTGGGGATAAATTGAGGGTAAATTAATCTGAAAAGGGTGGTTTCACCTCGAATAATTTAGCTTTAAAAAACGATGGACAAGAATTTCAGCAGGTTTGCGTTTCAATGGTTTTGCGAGGATATCGAGTACAGATTCGTTCGGACGACAAGCTGGTATCGCGATGTCAACCGGTGAAAACACTGTCAATTATCGATCTCGCGGATAGGAGATTCGCGTCGGCTGTTTAAACGGCCGATTTTCGGTCGGATTTAATAGCGTTAATGCGACAAAAACCGTGCCTCCTCCTCCTACCCCGACTACCTGTTGATACATAATTTTCCGTCGGAAAACAACGGCGTCACCGCGCACCGGCTGTCATCGGACCGCGGAGGAAAATTCGACGGATAATTCAGCCGTGTTCGATTCCAGGTTCGACGCGCACGTCCACGGCTGACATGAATTCAATATCCGTAATAATATCCGGCTCGATACTGGCCATGGTGTTCCATCGTTCGCTCTCACGCTTGTGAAATAAAGGAGACACGCGGTTTCATCGAATTTTCTAGGAAAAAAACCAACACCGTCCCTCCGATGTATTTCTAATGAAATAAAAAATAAATCTACGTTTACGTGCTCGTTAGATTAATACATGTACCGACAGATCCTATCCGATTCAAGAGATGTAAAATGTACAGTATTTTATCCATAAATGTCCCAGATCTATCCCCACTACTGCGTGGTGTACGCCCTTGGGGGTCACGAAACTCAAGAGGCTTTGGTCGCCGAGAAGTATGACATCATGCGGCTCGGGTATACCGGTGAGATCACCTATTTTGAATTTCTAACTTCTTTATTTTTCATTGTTTTTTTATGAAACTTTTACCAACATATTCGTCGCATTTTTATAATGAAAAAGGATACCAAATGTGATATAATTCCGATGACATTTACTTGTGTAATAAACAATTAAAGTTTCAGGCGAAAGCAACGAGTCGCCAGAGAGCCTTTGAAATGTGCCCCGGTGACTGATACTCTCTGCGTCTCTTTCTTTCCCATACGCTATCCTTCCTCGTGGCCTAAACTTTGATTGTCTATTACACAAGTAAATATCATCGGAATTATATCATATTTGGTATCGTTTTGCATTAGAAAAATGCCACGAATATGGTCATCGAAGTTCCATCAACAAAATAATGAAAAATAGTGCAGTAGAAATTTGGATTAGCTATGTCTGCATTTCCCGGCGACCGAAGCATCTCGAGCTCGGCTGTTCTTTCCTACGTTCGACAAAAGTCAAAGAATACTGTCCCTGGCGCTAAAATGTCCCTCGGCAGACCCGTGCTGGGGACTTCATATGGATAATATACTGTACTTCCTAGAAGCAGTGTGCAGCAATCGGAAATAGCTTCGCAACGGTGTAACACTATATAGGTGATCTCGCGGATCGCCGGTATACGGTTTGCCAGATAGGAAGCGTGTTCAGCGGGTGAATTTCGCCGATAAGAATCGCGGCTAGAGAAACGTTCGCGAAAAATGTCACGCGCGGCCCGAGCAGGCCCGGGAATTATGCGTCCGTCCGCATGCTGCCGTGACACGTGCACATTCACCTAACCCAGACCACTCTTCGCCGGTTTTCGTGCAATCTGTTATCAACGCGCCGCGTCGTTGCAACTCCGGGAAATTATACGGGCTGGCAGAATCGACGCCCGGCTTTCGTGTTTTCCGAAATCGACACACGCCGATCAACCTTCATCCTCGAACACAATGCTTCCAGCAACGAGCGTGTACTACACGCGCGTTTAACCCCCTATCGACTCTTTAAATTCCTGCTCCATTTTCTCAAGTAGGCACATGCATGGAATCCAGAAAACTTCAAACACGGCAAGTGTAATTTTTTTTGGTAATTGTTGATTGGTAAAGACGTTACAGAACTATGATAAATATCAGCGCCGAAGAAACGATTGAATGTGAGATCTCGTGCTGGTGGTAAAAGTTCGATAAGAATGTTTGCGAAATTCAGTTGAACAGAATTTTTACCCGGCAAACCTGAACAACTAACCGAGTCGTTGATACCCAGGGTCGATCAATAAACCGCCCCTGCCAGACAATCCTCTTCTCCACCGAGCCCACGTTTCCAGATTTTCTCGAGAGTGCGCTGTTTCCCGTAAAAAGAAAACCGTGAAATCCATTTTGAATTTTAGAATTTTACGCTCTTTTCACCCTCTCTCCACGTTTCGGCGAAATATCCAAAAATGAAAATAATAAAAATTACTAGGTCGTAAGATTTCGAAGAGGGCGATTACCGAAAAAGAAAATGATAACAAGTTAGAGAAAAATGGCGAGGATTTGTCGTTGACGCCCCTCGGCCAGCATAAAGCCGAGCTGTCGTAAAACTGTGAAGCAGCTCGCGGGACATCTAGGTCAATGCCTGGCCTAGCTCTAGGATGCGGATCCCGGCTGCGACCTCCGAGCAACAAATCCCTCCCAGCAACCCCCAGCTCCCTCCCAGACGAGCCGTGAACCCGGCAGGAACTGCTCGAGGATGCAGGAGACGCGGCGAACGACGCCCTTGAAGCCCGTTCCGTTTTAGATAGGATCTTCGAACGAACGAACAGAATGATGGAGAACGTTGTTCGAGCGACCGAGCCTCGCGTCGAGTCACCGAGAAAATTGGACGTTTCGAAACTGCGAGATAATCGGTTGGGGATCACGAGGAGATCGTCGAGAGGATTTTTCATCGGATTTATACTAGATCACGTGAGCCGAGGGATGTTCCTGGGCGTGGCTTACCTTCCACCACTCATCATTAATTTTAAATATAAATTTAAGAATTTACGATTCAGGGTAGAATAATATTTTCCGTGTTCACCCCTTCTATTTTTAAGACTACCCTCAACTCCAACTTTTCCATCCAAGGCAAAAATAAGAGGACACTCGATAGAGACTATAGGCTGCAATTAGAGGGATAGCGTGTAAAGATAGAGGGATGAAGTGGTCCAACAAGGATGGAGAAAGCAGAGAGGACATGTAGGTCAATGCCTGTCCTCGCTCCAGGGTTCGCATCCCGGTTATAACCTCCGATCAACACCACCCACCCTGCAACGTTTTCCACGTCGCGTCGGAACTCTGACCAACCACCACGCCTTCGAGCGCACCCATGAAGGCCGCTATGCTTCTATAGGGTGGAGCGGAAGTATAATTTACTAGGTATCCCACTGTACTCGTGATCGAATCGACTGTTAACCGAATCCACCTGAACAAATTCAATTCAAACGCGTAGAACGAATTTTTTCTTTTTCTTTTTTTTTTAATACACGAAATTTTTTTGATACACGGCTGGAACTAAATAACACTCTATTTCATAGGAGAATCGAATGGTAGTCCATTCTACTGTGGTGGAAAACTGAAGCGAGCATGTAAAATGAAATTTTTTGTATGAAGTTTCGAATAAATCAAGCTGAAAAATCCCTCGAACATGCACCAGTAGATACAGCACGTTGTAACCAGACTGTATTTGTCCAATCTTCACGTTCGTGTCGCTCGGAAACGAAGCGTCATACGAAAAAATTTCGTTTACATTTTCGACTCAGTTTTTACGGTTTTAGTGATTAGAAAACTTTTTTTGTGGTTCGTATATAATATCCCAGAAAAGGAGAAAATTTATATCTATATTCTCATAGAACTTTCCTTCGGTTTGAAGGAAATTAGTAGCATACATATTTATCAGAATATGTTCAGAATGTTCGTGACGAGCGAGGCACGATATTGTAGGGGGTTGAACAAAATCCTGACTGAAATTTTCTCAAGAAAATACTCGAGAAAGCGGAATCTGTCGAGCTGTAAAAGAGTTATGAAACGGGATAGGCTCGAACCAAGAGATTCTTCGCGAAGTTAGGCGTCGAGGAAATTTGAATGACTGTTTAATTAATTAGCGGATCGGTTCCGCGAGCAGTCAACCCTCTCGCAGCCGGGTCGGCACTTCCGCTCCACCCTGTATGCGGGTCTGGAGAGTACACGGCGCTCGTCGCACCGACCGGTCTCACTCTCTCCTGGTAACTAGGCCATCAGATCGATCCTGCAGCGGCACCAACACCGGCGCCGCAACCACTGCCACTAGCACACAGACGACGACCGTCTCAAGTTTCCCTCACGGCTTGGACCGTGTTAGGTCTGGGTTAGATACTCTCGCGGAGGCCAGACCTCGGATTCCCGGCTGCGGAATACTGCAAAAGCGTCGCGACGCGACGCCTCCCGTTGCATCTCCTCGCTCGACGCCGCGCCGACCCGGGAAACGTGCTACTCCGATCACGTGCGCAGAATACTATGAACGCCGGCTTTTTAGACCGTCGCGTCGAGATAACGAAACCGGAGGACTACCTCGAGTAACTATGAACGAAACTATATCGTGTTGGGTATCGTTTCAATCAGCGAAACGTCACACAGTGGTCCGGATCGAAAATTTTTTGGGACATTTGTGTATAACTTTTGTACCGTTTCAGATATTGACATGAGGTTTCAACGAAAATATATAATAAAATAATCTCTTTCGAATAATACATGTTAGAATATATTTTTTGTTTAATTTGTTAGTTAGTTATTTTTATAAATTTTTATGTAGTTGTTGAATCAGTTGCTTTCCTTATTAAAACCCAAATAAAAAAAATAAAAAATGAACTACCCAAAGTTTGATTACTCAGACCTTCTTAGTAATGATAAATTACACCTTATCGGTTTCTAGCCTGCGGGTCGATAAAACAGAGAAACAAAGAACCATTTCAGTATCTTGATCAACACAACTTGTTTTTGAAACCAGATATTCCAAGAAAACGTGTCAGAATGTATTAGATTCAGTCAGAATGTACTATTGCACATCACTGGATTCAGGGAAAGTCTAGGGAATCTTTTGCTGTACAGAACAGTACAATATATTTTATAATAACATCACAATATTTGTTCAAAGTCGAAAAATATGTATTTCTTTCAAACTGAAATTTCACAAAAACTGTGCGCCCAAGAGAAAAATTGAGCGTGTAATTGACGATATGTCTGTGAAGAATATTTTAAACATAATATATAAGATAAAGATGAAAAAATCCGAGGAAAATAGGCAGACCTTGATTAACAGCAAACAATGAGAATCCTAGGAAGGTGTAGAAGAGTCTCGCATATATTCTCTAGCAGCCAACACATGGCAGCTCGTGTGGCCCATTGTCCCATTGTGTCGGCCGCTCGAAGTGCATCGTGGAACGCGAAAGAAGCATCGTGTCATCGTCTGATGCTCCCAAGGCTGCGGAGATGGAGCGAGGGAATTGAAATTTCGCTGCAGGCCGGGGCCGCGATAAACGGGGGTTTCTTTTGAACGTCTGACCGCCACGCCGTGACAATTACATAATGACCGTCGTCGTTGCGAACACGAGGAGGCGGGTATCGCGTGTCGAGGCGATAATCTCGGCCTCGGTGGCTCGGATCGGGGTCAACGATAGTCAGGATCATCGACGGGTGCATTGGAAAAATCAGCCGGTCTGTCCGAGCGCCGATGAATCTTGCATCCAGGTCAGATCGATGTAAACCAGACGCTTTTACGAATCGAGCTCGATGGCGAACACACTTGTTGAACCGTGGCAAACATTTTACCTGGAGAGAAGACGCCCGTAGCAGCGAACGAACGGACCTCCCCCAGTGCACTTTGGTGTGTGCAACGATATGTGCAATGAATTATTGTGCGGAATAGTTTTTCAAGAAATGGTTAATCGGGATAACATTACTTTCATAAGATGGAGATACGAAGAGACATTGTTTCTTTCTGGTAGATTTTGAAGAGCAATCGTTTTTATTATTATATTATTATTATTTATTTATTATAGACGGACAGAAGCCATTTTTACACAAGTATTTACAAAGAAAAGAAAAAGAAACAAAAAAGAAAACGAAATGATACTGGTACAATCGATAGGTATTATCATATAATCCTGCGTAGTTGCATTTTAAAATTTTGCAGAGATTCAATGAAAAAATCAATACTGTTATAAATAGTGCAAGATTTTGCAATGATGCGAAACATTGGATTAATTAATCCGTAAGTGGATTTCGCTTTAAGTGTTTGAAAACCCGCTCTTGTTCTCAGTTCACGTTCCGGTACATAAATATTGACTTACGCAAATAGAGAAGAACAATCAATATGATTATTAATTAAATGAAAAATAAAGCTCTGGTCGGATATTATTCTTCTTTGCAGATAATGTTTCTAGGTTCATTGTAGTTATTATTGCGGAGTAATCGTAATCGAAGAATGACATTGGATTATGTAGTTTAAATGAAGAAAACCTGAGAAATTTATGCTGTACTCTCGAACAGCATGATTTCATACTTGGAACTTGTCGGAGAGCATATAATCGATGCATATTCCAATAGCGGACGGACGAGGGCAATATATAGCAATCTAAATGTGCGGATTGAATGAACATCAGTGGGAAAACGAAGTATGAAACCGAATGTTCTAGAGGCAGAGTTAACAATATAATAAATATGGTTGGAAAATTTTAAGGTACCCATGAATGGTAAAATGTCCCGTGAACTTTCGATAGACTCGTCTGACTTCGGTTCTAGCCTCTGAGATAGGCGAGTATCTTCAATTTCACGCGGTCGCGAAGTCGCCAGCGAAGAACTGGGTCGCGTCCGCTTTTCCCGAGACAACCGATACACGTTTTGAGGAATCGATAGGGATCGACATTGTTCGGAATGAGCGGCGTGACGCTTCCACAATCATAGTTAACGCGCGTTCACCGTCTGCTGACCCACTTGCCGGCCTGGACAGCCCGCGACGACGACGCGCGATCATCGAAAGAAACGTAGCCGCGTTTCCAATCCATTTGAATCAAGGCTGTTGGAATTTATTATTTAGAATTTCAAATTACAGATAACGATGCTGTCCCTTACCACGCGCGACACCGGTGAATTCTTACCGCACGAAAGAAAACGCAAGTGTTCGCAGAATAATTCAATTTGCCCGAATCTTTGAACGTTACACATGAATTTTTTATTTTACCAACACATTTGTAAGATTTTTCTGATTAAAATCAGTACGATCCAAACGGTGTGCTGTCGGATATAATTTTATTCGGTAAAAGAGTTATATAAAGGCACAAGAGAGATAATGAAAAGGGGGGGGGGGGGGGAGGAACTCGTGCGAAAGAATGCGGCCAAGCTGGGAATGTGGAGAAAAAAATTTTAATTCAATGGAAAAAACATTTTTTTCTCTCTCGTTTTCGTGGTGTCTGTTTCTCGTTCAACACCCGCTTGCTCGGTAATTAACGCAACGCCGCCGCGCCGGTCCGTTCGCGAATTGAAATCGGGAACGACCGTGAGAGTTAGGATTAGAAAATGTTATTTTACATTGTAGATATTAATGTTGTTAGAGTGTACACCATCCTAGAAACATATATATTCCAACACTCGTTGTGTTCGGAGGAATGAATTCATAATTAAATTTTATTAGCTATCTTTTCTGGTTGTTATAGAAACACTCGATAATGACGATGATTTCAATTAAATGACGTCTCCGAGGCATTTCGACACAGTTTAGTTCGGTGAAATGCGAATTGCAATGATTCAGTGATCGATTAAACATTTTTTCTGTCGGCGGTGTGTTTCAGGGCCCCACTGTTACTTTTTCATCTGGTTAATTGTTTCGGGAAGACTGTGCGTTCGTCGGAACGCAATCGTCGGATGATAATGACTCATTCTTTCGACGCAGATAGCGATCATCTGGAGCAGTTATTAGTGAAACGAGAAATCATCATCAACGAGAGATACGAGGAGACCTAATTGAAAATGTCGGAAGAATGGTGAAGAATTGTTTATGGAAACGACGCCTTGTTCTTGGGACATGGAAACGCATTAATTAAAATTCAACTTGACACCCCGGATTATGAATGGCCTTACTAATTAATTAATTCCATAAATCTTGTTACGGTAATGGAACTCCCGAGGGAAGGAGTATCGATTCTCCGAATCCCACTCTGATCGTTTCAACCGATCGGTACAATTCGAGAGAACACTGAAAATAATTCCGATGAAAAATATTTAACCATCTTTTTTTATCGAGAAAATGAAACTTTAATATTTTAGTCCGGTAGTAAGGGAACAGGTCTCTCGGTGCATGCAATGGATTATTCATGACGCGAACTTTCTACTTTAATTAAGCAATAGACTATGATGAATGAACGCTAATTGTTTCACATTATTTCAGTTTTTTCTTGTCGATCCAATGACTTCGCGATTAAGATAGAGTGAACGAAATTTCAAGTTTCTAAGTTTATCAGTTGCGGAGATACACATTGTTTTCTAACGTAAACTGCGGTTCAAGTTTTTGGGAAACTTTATGGGGTTCGAGAGCGAAGAAGGCATGTAAAATCGAAGCAAGATTGTTACTAGAGAATGTTTAGGAAGACTGTAGAGGAGTTTTAAGGGAAACTGCTGAGTGATGTTCCCTCGGTATCATCGAGAAGACTCGAAACTCGGTCTGCTGACTCTGGATCTTCGCTTTGTCTCCGGCTGAGTCTATCGAGCGAAGTCAGCCTGTAGCGTTCACAGCTCCTTTTAAACCTCAAGAGAGAGAGAGAAAGAGAAAGAAAGAGAGAGAGAGAGCCTCGATCGATGTCTCCGATGTTCCCGACAACCGCCATCAACTCCGACGAGCCGAAAGTAAAAAGAAAGTTCCCGACACCAGTACCCTTGTTCTATAGACTGCCGATGGAAAAGCTAACATGAGGAAAAAGAAACCTATGCTACAATGGTCCTCGTGAAAATGACTAAACTACCATATTAAATCTTTTGTTAGAAGCTTTTTCATGCTTCAAATCAAATTTAACGATCCCTTTTCATTGTTTCAGAAGTCCCATCGATACGGGACCACGTGGTATCAATCTCAGCTAACATGACCGGCGAAAATATTCCAAAAACCCAGCTAAATCCGAAACAACAAAACCCTCTACCCATCGCGTTCTATTCTCATTGTTTCCCCTCGCCCGTGTTCATTATTCCCCGAGTCACGTGACAGCCATTAGCATCATGGCGTCGCGTCGCGGATTTCGAGTAAACCTAACCCAACCGCGTCGCGTCTGGTCTGGTCGCGTTCCGTGGAAAATCGCGGAAAATTGTACGCACGTAGAAAAGCGGGTCTCTCGCGATTTTCCGGCTAGAAAATCGACGAGTGGCGCTTGCGCGCGGAACCATGGAAGCGTAGTCATTTGTTAGGCGAATGGGGTGTAGGGAAGGGATGAAGGGGTGGTGCGAGGGTGAGAAAGGAGGAGAGTAGAGAGAGAGAGACAGAGAGAGGGGGGCGGGAAATCGATTTCTCTGGTTATTCCGTGGCTGCACGTGCATGCGCGTTGCAACTAGGGCAGAGACGACGCCGATGCCGACGACGCCGACGACGCTGTCGACGACGAATACGTCTGCGGCGATGAAAAGACGAATATCGGAATGCGTGAGCGAAAATGAGCTGAATGCGGTTGCAAACTGATGAAAGAGCATAGGAGGAGAGGGGTTTAGGTGTGGTGGGGGTGGATGAGGCGAGATGAAAATGGAAGAGCATTAATGAAGGGGTTTCGAAGGATTGAAAGGAACTACCCCACGAGATATATGTTAAAAACTGATTCCTGTTGCGAGGAATGCTTGCGGAGGTGGATCAGGAGATTGATAGGGATGACTCGGAGGAAATTGACAATTTTTTTGGAATGGCGAATTGGAAGCTTTTGTGATCTAGGACGTCGTGATGTGTTTTTGAATATTTCCCAGACTTAGACAGTTAAAACTGAATGCCGAAGATGCATATTACTTGCATCGTTTACTTTTAAATTAATTTTTGTATTCTGCTCGTTATTCTGGTTATCGAATAGATGAGGAAAGAAGACAATACGATCGAATTGTGTCAATTGCAACAGCCAGAGCTTGAAAAATCCCCGTCGAAACAAAGTTGCAATTTCGATGGGGATAAGCCGCTCGATTTCTCCGCGCGATCGTTCCGTTCCGATCGGATTTATCGAAAATCGTTCGATCCATCGAGCAGAGATTCTCTCTCGCCGTTGATACCGGCATTACCACGAAAGAGAGCGATTCGACGAGGAGAACTAAAGAGACTTTCATCGAGGACATTAGCGGGAACGAACGGTAGGAGATTGGTGGACAACAGAACTGGGTTTATCTTGTTATTTCATCGACCTATATTGCGTCAATTTGAAAAAATAATTTCGTCAGATTACCGAAATGAAAATTCTTTTCTAAAGCGCGACACTACGAACAGTTAACAGAGAAACAAATGAAATGGCAGTAGGAGAGAAATGGTATTACATATACAATATGGGCAGTGTACGAGGGGGTAACGAACGCGGCGATTAAATTGAAAAGTGAGACACGAGCGAGGGAGGTGGTGGAACAGTGGTCGACAGAGGCTAGGATGGCGGAAGAAGGAGGACCGTAGATAAGCGGCCACGGGGAACACTCTCTCTGTCGATGCATCGCGCGCGCCTCGACCTAGTTCATAGAACAAGGCTGAATGCCAAGTCGCGCGCGACACCACGTCTCTCTCTCTCTCTCTCTCTCTCCTCTCGTAACCGTAGAGTGTGGAGGATCCGGGAGAGGAGGCCGTGTGGAATCGTTGCGCACCGGCTACAGATAAGAACGAATGTCACCGTGCAATCCCGGGAACGGGAACTGTACCCCCACGCCCTTCTACTCGAACGAAATGACCGCGCGTTGCGAGTACAGTTTGCGGCAGTATAGTTTGTTTGGTTGTCCAAAAGTTTCACAAAATAATTTCTATTTCCATAACCGGCAAACCGAGAGTATTGAATTTATTTTTTCACATTTTCTAGAGAATAGTCATCTCTGAGCGGCGAGAATTTCATCGAATGTCACGTCGCACAGTGGGGTATATGCCCGATTTCAACGGTCATGAAGCAATTTTAAAAATTTTACATAAATTGAAAATTTTTTATGGCTTGAGTTAGTTAAATGTCTGAGGAACAATCTCCCATCATTCGTTTTCCCATTCATGCAACCGTTAAGTACTGAAATTTGTCGGAACTTTGAAGTTTCGTTAAACGCTTTCATTTCTCAACGAATTCACCTATTAGTAAATTTTACCTTATTCACATACACTAACAGATTTTTGTTTCATATAAGTTTTTTTTAGCTAAGTATAAGGTACACTTTTAAGAGAAATTCGCTTTTGTACTATATACATTTGTGTAATTATTAATATTTAAAGATAACCAACGATGAGTCACTTTCTTGATAATTCTAAAACTTTGGTAATGATTTTGTTATACTTGATTATATAACGATCTGTTATACTACCCCACTGTGCGTCGCTAGTAACTGTATGTGATTTATTTGCGTTCTTCATATTTTGTAATATGCGATTTTTTATTATTCTGGTTCGACGTGTTGAAAAGTAAAGAGATAATTTTATTATAATTGTATTTGTTATATTTGAAATTAAACGTTAAACTGTTGTGTTTACGGACGTGTATTCTATTTACAACTTAAATCCTACAATTTTGACTGGCCTTTCCAGCACTATTTTTTGAAAAAATTGTAAGGTATCGATCAGCGAATTCAGGTTTTCTGATCGCAAATAAAAGATTGCGTCACGAATGGCGGTCGCGCAAATTCGAGCATGGCAGTTTTATTTGTAAACATAGCCGGCAGAGATTTAATGGAAGAGCGTGGACGATGTAACGAACGACAGGACAAGCAATCAGGCTAGTTGGCAGGAGGAGGGGAGGGTTTAAAAGGCGAAAGAATTCTAGTTGGAGGATTGAATGGCGGAGCTCCGGACGTTAGAAGGATCGAACGAGAACGGGACAGCCTCGAATTCATGAGGGAGCGAGTCGCGCTCCTCTCCGATGTACTTCGCTGACCTGCAAAGAGCATTCTTCTACGAGGCTCTATCGGGTCGCGTGCTATTAATAGTGTCTTTGATATTAAAATAACTCGGTGACGCGACATCATTGGTCCACTCGTAGATCACGGCCAAGGATACTCTCGCCGGGGTATCGCCTCAGAATTCTTTTGCTTCGCGCGCGCTCTCCTCAGCCTCGGGAAGGTCGGACAATCGCATGACTGCGCAACCACCTACCCGCATCATTAGTAATTTTGTGCTGTCGACACAACCGCGTCAAGGTTAAAAGAATAAAAATGCTGGCGTCCAGAGCGATTATTTCAGAGGAAAATCAACAACAATTCAAGTCCTGTATCGTTGAAAGAATTTCGAATCCAGAAAAGTAACATACATAAATTTCACCGTCGTCTAAGCGATAAGTCGTAGAAACGATAGAGAATGAATTTCCAACATTGAACAACAGAAGAACCAGAATTGGATTCGATTGTACGATAAAGTTTGTGCTCCTATTTGTCCGGATCGGTTCGAATAGGTTACCGCGGGAGATTTGAGAAGACGTATCGCCTCCGAGGGCCCGATACGATTCGATATCGAATTTCTTCACGAAGGTTCGCCGGTTCCGTAGCCGAGGGACGCGAGATGCAACTGGGTCTTCGAGTCTCGAAATAGCGCGTGCAGGGTGCATCTTCCGATGCAACTGCGTTGCGAAAGTGGCGTCTCAGTATCTCATTCCATCGGCGAAGCTATTCCAAAACGAACAGAGAAACTCGCAACGTTCTCTTCGACTTATTTTCGAAGCGAAACGAGTCTTTCAAATACAAACTCTTCGAACACCGATGAAATTGCATTGAAACCATCGTACTGTTAGCAAATTACAAATTACAATACAATTTACAATTAACTAGTACATGGTTTAATTTACGGTTAAACAAACGAACTTTCACGCCCGTAAGTTTGTTGGTCCCGGAAATAAAAATTTGTCTCGTAGAATCAACTTTTGCGGAGATTAAGCGAAAAGGGGGGTGGAACATTGGAATGTTGGTAGTTCCAATTTTTTTTGTTCCACGTGAGGAATTCTTGGCGTGGTGTCTCGCATTTTATCGCGAGGCAGAAAATTTCAAAATGGCCGTCATGCTCTCAGGGAACGATGGAAATTAATTTACGAGTAGCAGACGCGTCAGAACGGTTACGCTCCTGAAAATAGCGCTTGTTCCGAAAACATTTTCAGTGTCTGCAACCTTGCTTCAGCCTTCTTTGCAAGCGTGCTGCACGATGAAAAGACATTCGGAAAATTTTCATCACCCTGCTCCATTTTTTCTGGCCCGACTGCGCGTGAAAGATCCGAGGAATTTTCTTCATTAAACATTTCTCTCCTGGCATGCTCAATCAAAATTTCATATTGGCGAAAAATGTCTCGTCAAATTGCCTGGAAATAGCAGATATTTATCTAGTTTAAGTCCAGCGCAGCATTTTTGGCTAGTTTTGCCATCAACAAAGAATGTTTTTATTCCATATTGTGGCTCCAAGAAATTTTCTAACGACTCGTAGATTTAGGAGAAACAAGAATTTTAACAGTTATAGATCCGTTCTTCAATTTATACGTTTATCGACAAATTAACAATTTCTTCGGAAGTTGTAACACAAGATAAGTTTGTTCGCAGTAGAAAAAGCGAGGGACGACTATGTTACTCTGCATAATGCAGTGGTTCCCCTTGTTTCGGAACTTCTACGATACTCCGAACAACTTTCCATCCTCTCACCTCTTCGCTTCCTTACGCCTACACCCTTTCAATCCTTTCAGTTTGTATCAGTTCCCGGATCGACATAGAACGCGTCGTTATTCTGCCGCCGGTCTTTATCAACGCCACCGGATTCAAACAGTCGCGACGGCAAACGCAATTAGCCGCGATGAAACGAGACCTTTGACGTGCCGCCCGCCTTTAATCGATCATTTAGCGAGCTTAATGTCGTTTCCAACGGGCATGATCGAGTCTGCTGTGGGTGACGAGCTCGGCCCATTCGTTTTAGTCAAGTTCAACTCAAGTATACTCCGAACGCAGTTTTAGCAAACGGAAACAAATAGAAACAAAAAAAATGTATAAAAAAACTTTTTAAAAACCACGCTTATATTAGAATGCACTAAAAAGGAGAAGATAATATTTATAGTTACTAATATGTAAAAATATTATTTCCTCCTTTTTAGTGCATTCTAATATAAGCGTACTTAGTTTTTAAAAAGTTTTTTTATATATTTTTTTATTTTTTACTTTTTAGTCTTTACTACCGCGCGTATTTAATAAGGCCCGTTTACCGAGCACAACCGCCGGTCCTTTTCTCCTCCCTCCCCGCCGGCTGACTAAATCCAAACGAACCCAGTAAGTAAACTGAGCTGCTTCGCTGCGAAGTGGGCCAGTGGAGCGGGGTCGGAGTCGGAGTGGGAACGCGTAGTACAGTAGGGAGCGCGCAGAGTGGGGATGACGTACTACCGAACGTCGCACGGCGAGGGGAGAAGGGGAATATTTAAAAATATTGTTTAAATCCTAAACGCAGTCTTTTAAAATTTTTTTTAATATTGCATTGTCATCCAGTTCTGACCTATATTGAAAATTTTAAGTCTCTAGCTCATCGGGAAGTGATTTAAAATTCGATTTCAAGATTTGACGCATACAACGACAACGCGGCAAGCTAGTATAAGCGTGGTAATAATAATAAAAGAATTGGGTGGATTGCACTGAAAATTTTCCCGATCGTTTCCGTAGGACGTGAACGGAACGAGAGGTGCTCGCCGAGGATTGACGATAAAGGACGAAAGGAGGAATTCCATCGTCGCAGATGGATCCGCGGCAATAGGAAAGGGTTCAGCGGTGCAGCCTTGCGACGACGACAACGACGGTGCAATTCCGGGACGGCGCGGCGGCGCACGAGAACGAGGACGGCGCGAGAAGTTTGCGTGGGTCGCGTATAATCTTCCAAGTTTACACGCGTCGGTACGACACCGTCTGGTTTATTGTGCCGGCTAGGACATCAAACGCATGCTTGTTTACAGTGCGTTCAAAACCGAGTCTGCTGCTCTGTTCCTCTGTTGTTCCTCGCGCTTCTCCCCTTTCTCTATTCTCTCCCTTCGCGCATCCAAGCTTGCCTTCGTTTCTCCTCGTTTCCTCTAGCGCTGTATCAACGTTAGCTTCGGTTATGCACATTAAAAGACGCTCCAGGCCACGGTATCGTACCGTAACTTCGATAAATCTATCGTGCTAGATCAAAGGTCTTCCTTCGTTATCAATTTGCTTGAATTTGCATTATTCGGAAAAATCCTGGAAACGAGATTGGGATTGATTCTAATAGAGACCTTCTCTTTTTAATTTTTATAGAGATGGGAAAAAATGCTTTTACGCACTAACCTCCGGTAATAATTCGGGGAGTATGGGATTCAGGCGCACGAATGTCCGGTGCCGAAACCTATATATCTTATATCTCCATTTTAAAAAGTCAAGATGACTTTGGTTTTATATCAAAATAATGTAAATACAACACAAATGAATATGTCAATTTGTTGCGTATAAAAAACAGTACTATTGTTTCCTTTATCATTTTTTTCTAATATTTACTATTTACAAAAAAAGAGGCTGGCTAGTAATAGCCTGAACACCCTGTATATACTAAGTATCCGGAATACAACAGGTGTACGAGGTACTGGACAAGTTCGGGGTATCTATGATAAATAGACTGGACGTACGACCCCCGTAGGACTGCGCTACCAAAATATTTCTCCGTCGAGCAATTAATGGTGGACCAGTCAACCGAGTTCCATCCGAGGTAAAAGTGGGGATGAGCTGGGTGGATCAAAAGCGACCGGTTGTAGCGCGAAAAGAATAAAATAAAGAGTAAAGAGCGGGCTGCAGAGAGCTGGGTTAGGTAGTGGCGCAGAGGCCTGCCACGGTTTTGATCCCGAAGGAATGTCGTCGGCCGTGAGAGGAACGAGAGCCAGAGAGAGGGCCAGATAAGAAAAATCAGCGACGCCTTGCTGGAATCTATGCTCTCTCTGGTGTGCGGGAGCGAAAGTGCGCCAACCGGAGCCAACGTAATCGGCCTTGAACCCGGCCCGCAGGATCGGTGATCTCGCCGTGAATACTGTTCTGATAAACTGTGTGGGCGTGCGAGGAAAACTAAACCAAGTTTCACTAGCAACCTAGTCGCAACTTTTTTCCGCAAGGTCCCACTTGACTCGGATCGACGATCTCGATCGATTAACCTGGGATCCTGCGTTTCGGGAAGTCCTCGTGAAAAGGTCAAGTGTGAGCCGGGCTTAATCCGCAAGGAGGAATTCCTATTGTTACCGGCTACAGCTGTTGTGCTCGTTTCCTTCGCGGATTTAGAGCTTATTCGTGTCGGGGAGTGGCTGGCTTTCCTTTGTTAGCGTAATGGCTGGTGGGAGCAACGAGTCGGTGAATAATTTCAAATGGGATTAAATAATGACGTGTGTGAACTTAATGCTGGTGGATTGAAAAATTCATTTCGCGTGTGATTTCTGGTGAAAACTGTAGCAACTTTGTCTGGCTTGTTTGTCTTTGGTCATTTATGTCGGTTAATCGATAATAACGGTGATAATCAAATATAACGTGTATGACTTACAGGTACTCTTTCGGTTAGCATTGAACGAAGATTGGCACGACACTCACCTGAAACATAAACGCACAAATTATTCGATTGTTAGGATGCTTCGAAGGAAGCGTGCTGTGTCGTGCAATTTCTTTGAAAATTTCTTTCACGAAAAACCGTCGTTACGACAGCGGATTACGAAGGCTCTCTGTCCACGGAGCGTAGCGTAATCGTCGCGTAATTGTCTATACTCGAAGCGTGTACCAAACTTCACGTTATTACTAAATTTGCCACCGAACAAACAGACAGACAAACAAGAAAGCGAGCTAAAAAACGTGGTAAAAAGATGTCGAGTGACGAGGAGACTTTGATTAGTTTTAGTATATACAGATCAGTGCGCTCCGTGGACAGAGGGCCGAAGACGGACGTGTCCAAATTGTATCGGAAAATAAAAAAAAGAAGTCCGTTTTGCGAAAACCAAGAGAGCCGAAAAAAGGCAGTATACTTCACGCCGGTCGTTCCACGCTGTAGCTGAATGTCCGCATTATGCTCGGGGGAGTCATGGCAGACTTTCTGTATCTCTTCGGGATATCATGCAAGGTACGACTTTCGTCCTGTTCCGTCCCATCCTCCCCCCACTATTTCTCTCGCGTGTCTGAAACTGTCGAGGGGACAATGGCGTGGTTGTATCCGAGCAGACGGGACTGCATTGTTGAACGACATCGGTGAGAACCAAGGAGAAAAGCTTCGTCACGGCTTGAGGAGGAGGTGGAGGGGCAAAAACCGACGACGCTGCATGATACTAGACAATATTAACCCTTGGACTCGGAACTTTGTAAACTGGACAATTTTTCCAAGTTATTTTTAACACATTATGTATTTATACGATTTTCAATAATCGTGCTGTACCAAAAGGAAGCATAGAAATTTTCCATTACTTTACAATCTTAAGTGAAACTATTAGATGACGTTACTGAGGGTGACTTATCAGTTCACAATGAAAATTGCTGTGACTGTCGAGGATTCCATTGAAAAGTGTTTAATCATGAACTATAGATTTTTCAAAATTACGCGGTAATCACCGGTCGATAATGCGTTAAGAGTGGATTAATTCGCCGGTTCGAAGACCCTCGCGATAAATTGCTGACCGAGAACACGGTGAGTCAGACAATGAAGCCCGAAAATTTATTTGGGGCGATTTGATCACGCCCCGCTCCTCTGTCCCACACGATTAAACAGTTAACGACGCCGCGCCAGTTTACCGGAGGGGGCCTCGATTATTTTCGTCTTTATTATCGAGGTGTATCGTTCGACTGTTTCTGGCACAGCGGGCCACGGCTTCCAGCCGGACGTCCAATGATCCCTCTCGCGAGTTGGCGGCACAGTCGTTCAGAAGTTTAGACGATTGCGACACGAGATGCTCTGGCCGTGCACGTGTAGACCGAGATAAATTCACGCGCCTCCACCTGTATTTAAATTGGCAAGGGACCTCGTGCCGGAAATCGTACGATCTTGCGTACCAACAGCGAGACACGGGAGACGATTAAACACCGATTTGTCTTCGTTTGTCAAGATTTAACAGAGGATGATGGTTTCTACGAAAATATTTATTAGTAATTTATTCGTTTGTTTGCGGCTAGTGATTTGTTTAAAGATTGGTATACGTTCCCGCTCATAAAAGTCTTAGGACAGTCAGTGATCATTAGACTCCTGATCCTTATGCAAGATAACATTTGCGCTTGAATCACAAGACACAAATACCTAAGAATAAATTTATACTTTTGATTTTTAATTTGAATCTAGTGAAAACAATACGTTAATAATACTCTTAAAGTATCTAAAGTATCTTTTCTTCGCGAAAATCACATTACACGGACAGACAGCTAAAGATCAAGGGCGCGGAGCGAAGACGAAGATCAAGGAGACCGCGTCGAAGAGACGTTGGCAGCCGGGATACGTTACCTAAGCAGCGTCAGAAAATTTCCTCGAGGGTTGGCAACCGCAAACACACGCGATACTATGTCAGTGGCGTATCGCGGAGCCCTTGCTGGCCACCGATCGATCCCAAGGAGGGCGAAGACACTGTCCGATGCACTCTCGCGGACGGACCGTGTATATTCCGACTTGTTCAGGGTCCTAGGTAACGTGGACGTCGACTTTCGAAGCGAACCCCGCCACTATAAATAGGCTTAAGCCGAAGTTGGCAAAGATAATGCAAGGCCGTCACGTCGAGAACAATAGCCAGGAGAAATGCGACCGGTCGATACACACCGTTATCGACCCTTCTCTAGTCTTTAGACGAACCCTTACCCTGTGTGCATGAGCGCGCGACTGTGTCTCTGTCCCTTTAGACGAGACGATGAATTAGTGATCAACGGACTGTTGAAGTTTATGCATTCGAGGCATCTTGTAACTTGCGAGGTTCAGACGAAATGAAAATTTCAGTGGCAACTGAATTATTCCCGGCTGGATAAGACACGTGGCGGGGGAGATTCAGGTGTCTGCTGTTTAGAAGGTTTCGATGCACTTTGCTTCTGTTGGAAGTCAGAACCACGTGAGCAGAACGCTCATTTTATTTTCAACTAGCTGACCCGATGGACCTTGTCCTGTCCAAATTTCAATATTTGTGATCGTTTTGTGAATTTGCTAAAAGCTATTGCAAATTCAAATCGTCATTTATGGTCTTGAGTTCGTACAAAAATCCCATAGAAAAAAGCACTTTAATTTATTCCCGAATTTCCCCTTTTGCCGGACAACTTTTCCAATTTTTCTTTCCCTAGAAACCTTATTCGGATTATTACCAACATTTTTTTAAAAAAAGTTAGCCAAATCGGTCCAGTCGTTCTCAAGTGATGCGCTTATCAACGAACAGCATTTCATATGGTAATTATATAGAAAAGGTCTATGTACTGCGATTTTGATGAAATTTTAATATATTATTATAGATTTCGACATTTTGAACAATTTTTTCCTTTTCCAATATAGCGGGGTCGCTTTTAGTTTTCGAGATATTTGCAAAAGACTATCGCTAATACAGTATTGAATTTTTCGTATTCCTGTATACTCCGCGGCAACGTAAACCTGTTCCGAGGTCGCATCTGTTTATTTTTTGTTTGTAAACACGTTGTGGAGATGAGAAGCGACAATACCACACACACCCACCCAGTGTTTCACACGCACCCAGTGTTTCTAAAAAGAAGGTTTCCGTTATGAAACTAACATTTGCGCCAATTTTCAGTATCATATTCGTAATCAGTACGTCAAAATACGTAAGAATCTAGAGTATAATTTCGAAACACTGGGTGCGTGTGAAACACTGGGTGGGTGGGGTGGTGTCAGAACGGCCCTTTCCGCCCGATCCTGTTTTCTCTCTCATCTTTACAGCGTCAAAATGTAAAGAAACTTCGCACCAGGATAGGCTTATGTTGCCGCGGAGCGTGCAGGAATACGAAAAATTCAATACAGTATTTGCGATATTTTTTTGCAAATATCATAAAAACTAAAAGCGACCTCCCGATATTGGAAAAGGAAAAAGTTGTTCAGAATGTGCTGCTGCATAACATATTAAAATTTCATCAAAATCGGAGTAAGCAGACCTTTTCTATAATAATTACCTTTCATTTTTATTTTTGTAGAATAGATCTCTTACGTGAAAGCTATCTTATTAGCCTGAATACACGGATCGAAACTTGCAGACTGTATCTAACTTGCAAAGGCGTAACCTCGCTATAGCTGATGTTGCAAGGACCTAGCCTCGTTATGCATGACCTTGCAAAGACATAACATCATTATGGTTAACCTGCATGGGGCCCAACAGTGCCTTGACGAAGGGGACACGTCCGACGCTGAACGAGATTTATCGTGTTTCGAAATGTAGAAACAGAACAGCGGTAATTTCAGGACGCAATTAGGAGCAAGCGGTCTCGAGCGTTTTACGGAAAACACCGGAGCCACGGTGTCCATCGATTTAGCTTGCGGAGAAGCGAACGGTTGATTTCCTGCACCGTTCCGGTCAATCTTAGAGGAAGAAATATGGGTCGTAAGGAATCCTGGATGCGGCGATGGTCTCGTGCCAAAACCGTGAGTGCTGATCCCTTTTCGAGCCTCCCGTTGCGATCAGCGTCACGACGCGACGCACGTGAAATACAACGAAAATAATGTCTCCCTCGCACAAGGAAGAAGTCTCCCTCTATCTCGCGGGCCGCGCGTCCAACAGAGATTTCGCCAACACTCGTTTCGAGATTGAAAATACTCGTTCCGGGTCCCGAGCATTGTCTCGGGCCGAAGTTATGCGTCGTCTCTTGGACGATTCGTTTTCGGGATCGTTGTATTTTGATCTCCTCGAAGCGGATACTTCTTCGGCGACTTTTTAGGGGATCCTAATGGGCCATAGATGTCTTCTCGTCTTCGAGGCTCCGCTGCTCACGTGTATTTAGCACCGGGAAACTTGGAACGAGTGGGTAACATGGATAGAATTTGCGAGAGAATTTAACCTGGTTCCCGAAACGTTAAACATTTGGTTTTTAAGGAAAAGTAGTTGACGTATCAAATTGAAACTTTCGGAGGTTGTGCGATAACATGCCAGAAATATATTGCATTTTTTTACGGAAAAATGATGATTGCACTAAAAGTTAGAAATTTCGAAAGTTTTAAAGAACCAGCGAGGGGTGAGGGCAATCGCGATGGCAAATGAAATTTCAATGTCATCGGGGGTAATTTCTAGAGTCTACAAAGGGGATTCGTTGACGAGGGAATATCGTGACGGAGCTACCTGCGTTTCTGCGCCCAATTCCACCTACGGAATTCATCGAAGAAGCCGTGGAACGTGACCGGGAAGTTTGCGGGAAATTCCCGGCCGTGGAAGCAGCTGAAGCAGAAGAAGAAGAAGGAGGCGGGAGAGCGTGGATGGAGGAGAAGCCGAGGGTGACCTGGTTACCCTTAAAAGGACCTTGCCACCTCTCGCAGGAGCTGGATATCGGATTACCGGAGCTACGTGCCGCGTCTTTTCCTTTCGAGACCGCGATTGCCTTCATCTGTGCGGGGGCTGACACTTCCAACCATCGAAAACCAGCTGACCACGTCATTACGGCATCTCCCAACCTCCGACCCGACCGAAAACAAAATTTCAGAACCTCCTTATTAAATTTTCTTTGCATACACTTCGTGTAAAACGATCGTTTGAATCATTTCAACATCGTTTTCCCATTTTCTTCTCGATCTCGGAGGTCTTCGAGACGCGTTTCCAAGCGTATGTCGAAGGGGCGGGTTTCGGCCGATCAACGTAACGCGTTTTCCCGGCACGATCGATAGATCATTCGGCTGGATCGCTTCATAAATCAACGGACTGTCTCGCGGCTGATCTTTAGCCTCTTTGTTCCCCCACTCTGCCTGTTGTTACTTCGAGTGGCTCGTTTCCACGAGGCGACTCGGATCACCGCGCTTTCACTTTCATTTCCATTTTATTCGATGTTCGCGATTTTACGCAATCGATCCGCCGCGCCGGCCATCGAGAATTCCTCGGTCGACGGAATTCGGAATCTCGTGTCGACCAATAATACACCAACGATCCCGATCGTGATTCTAATTAATTTCCCGGTGAAATCGGCTCTCGTTAACGTCGGATCTGTTACGGCGATCGCTTCAGTTTCCGAAGATCATAAATTCAAAGAGCGGTACACACGCCATATTACAAAATGAATTTAATATCCGACGATACCATCGACCATCTACCGTAATTCAACGTTAAGCGACTTGGAAATGTTTTCGGAAGAAACTAATTGATATATCAATTTCCAACTATGTATATGTGTTAGCAAAATTAATTTTTTTAACGTCTATTTTTACCGTATTTACTGAATTAATATTATTATAATATCAGTGTGTTGCACGCGTAAGCAGGAGTCGATCGAGTACAAGGACGGGTCTAAAGTGACCCACCACTGGTCCTGGGGCGGGTGAGCGAGGTGAGAGGTAGGAATTTTCAACGGGATTGAAGCGTACGGTTGATCGAGGACACGTGAACGGCCACAACGCTGAAACGTCAACCCAGTGGAGCGAGGCTAGCGTAACCGAAGGTAAGGAACCGTGTAATTCATTTGGCGAGTGTCCGTGCAAGGAACGATTGCCTTTGAAATTTACGCCCGGTAAATTGTGGCCCGCTACCTTGGCCTGCATTCGACGTCTTATTACACGGTTTCAGAAATATGCTGTGTAATTATGTCCAGTCACTGATTCCACCGAAATTGCTCGCGTACAAATTGGTCAAGTGATCGACACAACCCGAACGATCGCATACATCATGCGTCGAAGGTTACGCCCGCCATTTTCCGTAGCGCACATGTACGATGTACAAACGACTACAATCAACTACAGTATGTAGTAACGTCTACACGAGACTATACTTACGCTATCAATGACCTGCGTTTTATTGTACTTCGAATTGTCGCCATTTTTCACACTAAAAGGCTTAAGGAGGAATAAGAGAAATATTCTGGTTCAGTCAGTCCGAGCAAGACACAGCTCTCACACGGTTCCCACGAAGTTACAAATATTGTGTTACACGCAAACGTTATTTATTCACATCTATAATCCCAACGATGGTAATTATATAGAAAAGGTCTGTGTACTCCATTTTGATGAAATTTTAATATGATATAGATTCCGACATTTTGAACAACTTTTTCCTTTTCCAATATAACGGTGTCGCTTTTAGTTTTCGAGATATTTGCAAAAGTCTATCGATAATACTGTATTGAATTTTTCGTATTCCTGCATGCTCCGCGGCAACGTAAACCTGTTCCGGGGCCGCATCTGTGTATTTTTTGTTTGTAAACACGTTGTGGAGATGAGAAACGACAATACCACACACACACCCAACCAGTGCTTAACAGGCACCCAATGTTTCTAAAAAGAAAATTCTCACATTACACAATATAAAATCAACTGAGGCAATACAGCATACATGTGTTATCTAACACACGATACTACACACACGCACCTAGTATTTCTAAAAAGAAAGATATACGTAATCAGCACGTTAAAATATGTAAGAATCTAGAGTATAATTTCGAAACACTGGGTGCGTGTGAAACACTGGGTGGGTGTGTGTGGTGTCAGGCCGGCCCTTTCCGCCCCCCTGTTTTCTCTTTCATCTTTAGAGCGTCAAAATGTAAACAAATGTCGCACCGAGACAAGCTTATGTTGCCGCAGAGCGTGCAGGAATACGAAAAATTCAATACAGTATATGCGATAGTTTTTTGCAAATATCATAAAAACTAAAAGCGACCTCCCGATATTGGAAAAGGAAAAAGTTGTTCAGAATGTGTTGAAGCATAACATATTAAAATTTCATCAAAGTCGGAGTAAGCAGACCTTTTCTATATAATTACCCTAACAACTATCCCTCCCTCCCACTGATAAAATTCCAACTTTCCCAGACCGCATCGATCTCGATCGCTACAAATCCTCGCCTAACAATTCAACAACCGACTAGCATTGTCTAGATAGCATACCATCGGCCATCGGCAACTATATTCTTCCCAAGGGAGCAGCAACGACCTCGAACGCTGCCTCGCCAGTCTAGCAAATGCGAAAGGGCGCGTATAATAATCGGCAGAAGAGAAAATGTCAGCTCGCTAATTGTCCGATCGAAAATGTTACGGGCCACGGTGCGCGCAACCAGTTCGCAACGGAGAGTAGTTATCCCCGCAATTATTACAAACGGGTGCACCCGTGGGAGAGTGGGGTTTGTAATTACCGAAAACGACACGTAACAACGGGTTATTGCGATCGATCGATCCGTAGATCGATGACGATAATTCCGAAAATACGGAATCTCAACGCCGCGCGCACCGTGACCTTTCCAACCGTGATTACGATGAACGTTTCTCGCTTATGGTCGTGACGAACCGGCAAGAAGAGAACCCGGGAGAGCCGGCTATCGATCCCAACTTCCCCCGGTCCCTCCCCCGAGAACCCTAACAGCCCTCAACCCCCTTGAATACCTCTCTTTTCCGCGTGGATTGCAGTCTCCCGTGGAATGTATGTATGTACATCGTGGATTGAAAAGGGAGACCTACTTTTACCCGACGCGATCGTCTCTCCACCTGCGTGTCCATTATTCAGACGACGAAACGAAAGCAAAATCGCGGAACCGGATCACTGACATCGAGAAAACCAACTTTTCCCCTACCTGTAAAATCAATCTGTGCCGTAGGTGAAAATTCAACGATATCGCAGAAAATCTCCTCGATTCATCGGATTCAAATGTATTCGACAACGAGCATCCGAGTACATCGTCGACCCCTGCCGGTTGCGCCAACCCAGTTACGTCCGTGCACACTAATATCTCAAGTTGAAATTTATGCGTCACCGAGTACACGAAAGGGTTACTCGAGGCATCTCGCGTTTCACGAAAGGAATCGATCCAATTAGCGTCTCGCGGGATGAGAGAAAAAAAACCGACTGCTCGGAAATTATCATGCAACCGGTCGAGAGGCTATGCAATTAGTTGACGAGATTTTGGGGACGGCTCCCAATCCCCACCCTCTGTGCAAGCTCTCCCACCCCACCCCCTCTCTCTCTCTCTCTCCTTTCATCAACAAGCTCTCGGCAAGTTTTCTGTCTCTGCGAGCACTCTATCTGGAAGCTCTTTCTCTTTGCAAGTACTCTATTTTCAAACTCTATTTCTCCGCAAGCTTCCTCTGGAAGTTCCACCTCTGTCTGCAAGTCTATCTCTAACTGCAAGCTCTACCTCCTTCTACCCCCTCCCCTCCACTCCGATCTTCCAGGCCCCTCACTCTGTCTCCCGGTGTTTAGAGGAGCCCGCAACGCTGCGCTGCTGGAGCGGAAGTGCTTGAAAAACGCTCTCGAAGCTGGGCTTGTTAACAGAGCCGATCGATAACACGGTCTCGCTGACGCGATCCACTCGCGCTTTCGCGAGATGAAAGAGAAAGAGAACGAGGGACTGGTTCGCCGATGGCTGCCCGTAACGGGCTCGTTACGTCGCCAAACAGATCTCTATGCCAGCAGGTTCCACGGCCACGAGATACGACACTACCCACTGCCCCACGCGTGTCGCTTCGGATCGATGGATCGCGACCACTCGGATCAATACACTCGATCTTTGCATCGGACTGGATCAACTTGCTAATTATTCATGTTCGGTCTTACGTCGACCGAACTTGAGTTGTACGACCGTACCATACCCCGGTCCTCCAGGTAAAAAGGACATACCTGGAAGGGATCTTTTAGGTTTTTTAGAACATGTGCAAATCAGCTGCACCCGACCGAGGAAATCCTTTATGACCACCAATTAAACAATCTCGACCCTTACAGATGGACAGCACGTGTGACCGAACCGACAAAACGACGAACGGACTTTTCCACCATAAATTACACCATTGACAATACTAATAAATTTCCTAACAGTCTCCCACTCTCCTCAACTAAAAACTCCTCCCAATGCACCCACGTCCAATAGCAAACGCTAATTTTTCCCACTTAGAATCCACAAACATCCAATCAGAAAAAAGCTAAGTTGACGATAGACAAGATACGACGAAACAGGTCAGAACACAAAATTCGCTGGACGAATACACATCACCTTAAAACCTATTCTTTCTTACTACGTTTGTTATTTCTGTACAATTAAGTGTCTATTTAAATATATAAAGTGTTTTTCCAAGTGTCGTCCTTTAATTTCATTTAGTCGCTGTTACTTTGTAACATCGACAAAGCTCCGAATATCGTCGCGAGTAAGTGAAGCGGGATTTACGACCCCGCGAAGTTCGGTAAAAACGAACTTGCGATATCTCGGACGCTTCAATTCGATCGGAAGATCCCAAACTTTACCTTGTAGAATGAAATTGTAATATACGTTCAACTCGTACTCGTCAAGTAATTTATTATTTGTTTACATTGTCTGGTAAAAATATAATTTGCTGTGCAATTTATATACTGCGTTTGCTGAGATTGTAGTTTGTCTTTTGCTTGAAATGTTCAATGAAATTCCGATTTATTCCGTGACGAACAATACAGGTTAGTAACTAAATTGATGTTTTCGGCGCAAAGATCCGATCTTATGTTACTAACTAAGCAATTTTGCAAATAACAATAACTTTTTTCAACGTTTCGGTCTACTTTAAGACCATTATCAAGAAATATATATTTCATAAGCATATTGAATGCTAATTAATAAACCACTACAAGTTTGTATTGTACCTGAACAGTGTTCAATTGTGGATTGGAAGGTTTTATTCGGTTCCAATTAACCGTCAAATATTGATCAGCCGATGATTCGATCGATGCTATCTGATTCGTTGTCTCTCCAGACCAAGACTTCGTCGTTTTCAGACCAGAACGTTTGTCACATTTCACCTCACTCTGTATTATGCCGGCATGTAGCCAGCACGTATAATATTTTTTCACTTATCAAGTAAGTTTGCTCCATAGAACCGTTGGTTTTCGTTTTTCTTTCCTTTTTCTTTTTGTTTTTTAACACGGAAGTGAACTGAAACTATATAAATTACAGTGGTTTAACTTTTACAGACGTAATTATATATTTCTTGATAATGGTCTTAAAGCAGACCGAAACGTTGAAAAAAGTTATTCTTATTTGCAAAATTGCTTAGATAGTAACATAGGATCAAATCTTTGCGCCGAAAACATCAATTTAGTTATTTACAAATTGTCGATCGAGATAAAGGAAACAGTTAATACAGGTTAGGAACCGGAATAGAATTCAGACAGTTGATTTGCTAATTCGGTCTAACTGTCTTCGTCTGGTTAAATACAGTTCTCCTGTTGTATGACACGTTAGAACTGATTCCACTGGGATAAGTTATAGACTGTCTGACAACGGACGGTCATATTTCACTGAATACACTACGTAACCGCTCTGCTTCGAGTTTCCTGCCGCCTCTGCGAGAATATCATTTATTAACGATAACATTAACGTATTATTGTCGGTGATACTGTATAAATATACGTGTCTGAATGAATTTACGAGATTGCATCTACTTTAGAGTGTTTTCGTATTTTCTCGTGTTCTCTTTACTTTAGAATATGTTCTCGTTGATAATCACATTTTAGAAAGATTTTCTGCTGCTAACAGAGTTCGAGTGGAATCAGACCTCCCCCGACCAGACACGATTGTCCCCATAAGGGCGGCGTAGAAAAAAAATGTTAATTATCGGAACAATCGCATTCGTTTGACCACATTCTCGATCGTAACCTGTTCTGTGGGACTCGGCGCAAGTCTGCGGTTAAACGCGCGGTGAATTTCTTCGTTACAGACCGACTCGTACCTGCCATTACAGCGTACGGCACCGTAACGCGTTCCCTGCAAGTTTACAAGGCTCAATAGCGTAATTACGATGAAGTATCGTTCGCGTGCATTACCACCGACACGACATTAGCATAATATTCTATAAAGTACATCGGCTCACGTGACGGAGCGAGGGCGCGGCCGATGCATCCTCGATCCGGTCGCAATTATGCATCGTTCGTCAATTATCTCCCACGAAATTTCATCGGCTATCAATTTTCGGGGAAATTTAAACATGTTAGAATCCTCGGATTTCTAAGTTGTTGTTCATGTTGCGCCACCCATTATTTACAAGCGGTTCGTTGCTAACGACAAACGAACGTCGAACAGTTGCGTCAGATCCGTCGCCGGAGGAAGACATTTAAAATAAAGATCATTCATTATCGCTGTATTTATCGTTTTAATCCCGGCCATCTGTTGCAAATTTATTGCGGTTCGATGAGAAAAAAGTTATCGTCTTTTCAAAAGTGGGAGTCTGATGGTGTGTCGCGTATACAAATTATCGTATTAGGTTGGAACTATGTGCAATATAGAGATTTAAATAAGAATAGGTTAGAGACCAGGAAGCGCGCGCACATCAGGTAACGCGGCAAGATTCATTTCGATGTTTAAGACGTAAATACCGTTGTTATGATTAATAAAAGATAACCCCGTTGTCAATGTTCTCGCGTTAAGAAAATTTTACGTATACAGGGTGGTCATTTTATCTGAAGAGAGTTGTTTCGTTGTTTGTCGCGAAAGGGGACATCCAATGATACCAAACTGGGCCCCAAACCGCCTATCCCTAGCAGCTTTGGATTCTCCAGAAAAAAATACACAAATTTTACCCAGGAGTTTTTGCATTTTGGTTTACAGATGGAGCTGTAATGGACAAAAATCAAAATGGGTAAAAAAACGTTGAAAATTGGGGAACTCTTGAGAAATACACACCAGATAAGAAAAATAAAAGTAGACGTATTTGATATTTTTAAAAATGCTATTCAATAACATCATAATTGACCCCCATCCCACCTGCTGAGGATGGGATCAATATTGATAAACAAACCAATGAATTTTTCCAACTGCTTTCGATTGCAGCGACATTTGTGAAAGAAATTACACCAATAATATCAAATCAATGGAGAACCAAGATTTGCTATAAAAACGGTTTCCTATTGAAGATTTTGAAATACTTACCTCTTAAACCCTCAGGAGATAAGAGTGGGGTGTTAATTATGGTGTTGTGGAATAGCATTTTTAAAAATATCAAATACGTCTACTTTTAATTTTCTGACCTGATGTGTATTTCTCGAAATATCTCCAATTTTCAACGTTTTTTACCCATTTTGATTTTTGTCCATTACAGCGCAATCTGTGAACCAAAATGCAAAAACTCCTAGGTAAAATTTGTGTATTTTTTTCTGGAGAATCCAAATCTGCAATGAAAAATGGGGGTTCCCATTTAAGTTTTTTATCTTCGAGTTTGGTATCATAGGATGTCCCCCCTTCGAGACAAACAACTTCCATTATCCACTTGTTTTGATCCGATGCATAGTTATCGAGATATTTCAATATCTTCAGATAAAATGACCACCCTGTATTTCAAGAGTTTTGTTATATTCAATATCGTTGTTAAAAGAATAATAAAAATTAATTTACATTGATTAAATGCAGTGTGATTTAATTAATGAGTAACAACATAAAGTTAAGATCCACAACAGAGTCTCGCTGTATCATTCTTCTCCGACTAAATTAGCAGGAAAACTGTATTGCAGATTTTCATGTAGAATCCGTACTACACAGTGATTCAAATCTCCAATCGCATCGAGCGGTCGTGCAAAACGCGAATGGCAAGTTTCGCGTGCGTGGGTGCGGTCCGGGCGACTTCGGGGAACCTAATATCCTTCCCCGTTGAATTTCAAACGTTTAGCTGTTTCACACGCCCCAATAGGTCAGCCCAGGCAGCATGTTCGAGGAAATGATGGAAAGGGAAAGAACCTAATCACCGGTATGGTTCTTGGCTCCCGCCTCTAATCGGTAATATCGGTGCAAGCGAACGGATTCAGCGCAACTTCGGTAACATGCTGCAATTTATCGATCAACATGCGCTGGGGAAAAAGTTGAACGGTGCAGGTACTTGCAGCATCGAGAACGTATTATTTTTAAAAAATAGCACAAGAAAGTGAAAGTACAGGTTTCATCCTAGAAAACGAGCCAAGGTTCGTACGGTTGTTTCCACGGAGTTCGAATAGGTTGTTCGGAAAATCATTTCGTTTTCGGAAGGGACAATGAAAGAGTATTTTTTACCATTTAGTATATAGCAAAAAAATTGAGTTCTCGATTGGATGATTGCAGGTGGTTCGAGCGTGTTTCGAGGTGAATCAGAGAGATACCACGTATTATACGCGCAAAAAAAGAAGGCACAGAATTTCGTCAGTGGGGTGCAGGGGGAACGGCGAATCCCCACTCTTGACGCAAGGCTCCATGCCTTTTGTATAGCGCGTAGTGGGAGACCACGTGGTACCTACGAGTTTCTCGTGCCTTCTTCCTTTGCGCGTATAATAGTGATGGGCACCATCGACTAAATTCAACTATAGACTAATTACTATTTAGTTGCTACATACTATCGAATATTTAGTCGATAGTTTTTAGTCGATTGAAATTTTGTTTTAGTGGTTAAGTCTAGATTGTGGACTATAGTCTATGCCTACGTCTATACATTTCATCTCTCACAAATTAGTATTTATCCTTTAATAATAATACAATATAAAGGCAAAGTGTTAATGAACCTTTTAGAACAATATCTGTTATTGGCAGATATAATTATAAAATACTACTTTCTCTTTAGGTTATGATTAAAATTTTATTCCCATAATGTTATTTAATAATTGTATAATATTTCTAGTATAATAATTGTTATTTATGCTACATACACATGCTCCCGCCCGTTAAAATTCAACCAATTTAGTCGATAGTTTAAAAAATCAGTGGACTGATGAATAGTAGTTGGCTACTATCGATTTAGTCGATAGTTTTAATCGATGGTGCCCATCACTAATACCACGGGACAATGGGGTTTGAGAATCATGTGTTCACGGCTCTCGAAATCCGAAACCAGTCGGATCGCAGCCGACGATTAGGCGAGGTGCCACGGGGTGTCGCGGAAATCCGAAGTGTACCTACCGGAGGAGGCGATTGTGTTTCAAGGATCGTTGTAACGCTGCAATAAAGACGGGTCCGGGGGAACGGGGACAGGACACACAGCTCGGCGAAAGGTGGGAGTGGCAAGGGTCGTGTAAAAGCCAAGGTAAAACGGAGTTAAATTAATCTTAAGCCCACACTCGCCGCGCGAGAGAACATGCCGCGTTCTTCGCCGGAATCCGCTTTGATTCTTCTCCAGTCAACGATCCCCTAAGAATTCCCTTGGCTGGCTATCTGCGAAATCGATTGGAAAAATCCCATGGAATCTTCCGTTTTAGTCGTCGAACCTTTCCCCGTGTAATTCATTCGCGAAATAGCAAAAATTCTCGGTTCGCTGAAACATTATTATCGATATTTAAGTTGTCGCAACTTCGACGTCTGTCACGCGACGGAAATGTTCGGAAGTTCTGGCACAGATTTTCCAGCAGAAACTTTCTTAATAAGTAGAAGATTTCACACTGGTCGAACAAGGTTGATAAAAAGAGAAATCGCCGAGCTGTAAGAGAACAATAAGACGCAATGTGGATGTCGTGGAGAAAGTTGCGAGAACAAGCCGACACACGCGGCGCCGAATCGAGTAACAGCCGAGAACAACAAGTCGAGGGTGCAAGGACGAAAGCTCGCGACGGTGTCAGCGTTCTTGCAAAAGTACGTCGAAAATAAGTAGAAACGGCCGCGCGAGTCAGACAAGTTCAGGGTGAGGAGAAAATACTCGGGCGCGTGCCAACGTTCTCTAAACAATCGGTCGGAAATAGCGGTTTCGAAGCAACGAAAGTTGCCGTTCTAGAAAATCGACGGATAAGTAGAATGCGCCGTATGAGTCAGACAGTTGCGGCGAAACAAGAACAAGAACAACAACAACGTTAAAAATAATTCGAATGGGATATCGAAGATAACGCGATTACACTGGGGGGACAGATAAATGACGATAAAGTGACAAGAGGGTATGAAAGAATGGTGAAGAAGGGTGGTGGTGATTTTCGGTGAAAGACTCGGATCGAGTGGAAAAGCCGGAACTGGTCGGACGGGGCCCGCGAAGCACGACGGCTAGGAAGCGTAAAAATAGTGAACGCGATGGATAGCCAGTCTTCTCCCGGTATGATTTTCCAGCGGAGGATGGCGCTGTCGGTCGGCCCAGGGTAGGGGTAGATCGCATTTTGAATAATAGAGACCGCGGTCTATTTATGCCCTGAAATCAATACACCCGCGACTATATCGCTGCCAGAACACGCCGGCACGCCGCTGCCGGATCGTTCGCTGTCGTTCCTTCGTTGTTCGCATGCATGCTCCACTTCTGAACGCGTCTCATTGTGCTCGAGGGAGCTGCCTACTATCGTCGACCGTAAATGGGGAACTAGCTGGCGTTGTTCGAGTCCCTTTCAAACCGGTGATTCGCGAACGAACCCTCCACTGGCATTTACCCGGAGTTTTACAACTTCTGGAGCTGCCTGGACTTCGCTGGGACACTTATCTGTACCCGCGCGAGTTCGCTTCGAACCCTACTGCTTCCACCGTGTCTCCCCAGTATCGTTTCGTTAAGTAATTTCGATGAGAAGTCGGTACACTGATCTGAACTAGTCGAGAGCCACTGCTGTCCGCCAAACTTTACGATTCGCCTAACCAATCGGACACGAGAGTCATCGTCGACAATCTAAATCGCCAACTGAGAACCACTACCAGCCGCCAACTTGGATCAGCAAATGAGAACCGCCGGTTTCCGGCAACTCTAATTCTGAAATTGATGTCATCCTAAAGTGCAGATACCAATTCTCATTTCTCAAAGTATTCTTGGCCGGTGTTAGATCAGCAATTAGGGTGTCCAGTTATACACACCCATACTGAGCTTTATCGAGCGAAGAGAACCGGTCGAAGGCTTCGTGAGATTCGATCGTCTCCGATATATCGACCGCGAATAAAATCATTAGCAATTTTCGAAATGATGCGGGGAACTTGTATCGATCCTTGTTAAGCGATCAGCCCCATAACCTCCATAAAAGAGGTACGCGGCGGTGGATCGTCGGGTCGCGTCGGTGTCGTCCTTTTGCGCGACACGTCGCCATTAATTACAAGGACTTACTCAGCAGTATGCGAGGCGAGGCGAGGCGAGGCGAGGTGAGGCGACGCGACGCGACGCGACGTTCGTGAAAAGGAACCGGTTGTCCAGCTAACCAGAATTCGCATGGGCCCCCGACGCATAAGCACGATAAAATGAGAAACGTCCGAGAGAGACGGAGACAGGATTACGTTGACTTTCACCGGGACGCAATTAGGGACGCGATCCGGGATCGTAATTACGAGCCCGTCAACTACGAAGTCGCGCAGAAAAGTTAAGACCCTGTTCCCTGCTTCGTGTCGCGTCGTTTCCCGGATTTTATCCACCATCGATATCGCGACCAGACTGTTTATTCTGTTTATTCACTGTCCCACGATGGAGACTAATCAACCTTGATATTCCCATGTCCATTCAACATGTTGGATAGGTCGTTAGCACCGGATTCTGGTGTTACGCGATGATGTTCGGTCGTCGTCGTTGAACGTTCTGCTGGATTTCTATCGTAGAAAATTTTCATTCCTACCAATCTCCATGAATTGGTTCTATGCAAATGGTCGCGGACATCCAGAGCGAAAGGTAGGACATAAACCAGTCTCAGGAGGATTCAATGGCCACCCTTCCTTCCCATAGCACTGTCACCCGATATTGCTGACAGTTTCGTCGTCCGCGTCCGGTCGAAATCCGCTGGTACACGTGCGTCGGGACGCAAGGACACGAAGAATACCGGATATGGACTAGACTACAGCCAGACAGCCCGGAATGGAAATCAATACAGTCTCAACACTCGTCGGCTTCTCCCGGCCTCCTCCCGCTTCGCAGCCCCTCGTTTCTCAACCTACCCCAGCAACCTGTCTCTGTCTTTCCCCGGCTTTTTATCATACATCCCCCGACGCCTCTCCCTCCCCACCTCTCTCCAGCAGGGTCCTCTTGTCTTTCTTTCTGGTGGCATCATTGGCTCTGCCGGAGCGGATTTCTAGGCCCTAACGCAGATTACACCGCACAATGGATCTCGCTGGGGAGTGCGGAGAGCTCGTCTCCTCGCTCGTCTCCTCTCTCGTCTGGCGAATCTCTCCTCTGCTTTCAAATCTGTCGCCGCGCCGGTGAAAAGATTCTGCTGGAACGGGGTGCGCGGACGCACGAGCCACGGCACTGCGCCGGGTTTTTTAATCGACCGGAAAGGGAATCGATTGTGCCACTGGGTCATCCGCCGATTCTGATGCTCCGATGAGTCCGGGGACAACGAGTTTTGCCTATCGACTCGCCCTCGTTTTCCAAGAATTGTTTCTCGAGGCGGTCCGATAAATTCAGTGTTGACGCACACATTGCACACCGACGATATGCGCTGGGAGATGCGCGGTCAGCACTTACGGCACGCAATTCTAAGTATGTGCGCGCAGAGTTCTTTCCCTTTCCCTTTGCCTGCTATTTTTATTGCGGGCTTTTCCGAAGCGTGTAGGGACCTGGTGAGAGTCTCTGTTTAAAAAAAAATAGATTATAATGACAAATCTTCTCGTCGATTTTCTCAAAATCAAACTTGCTCGATGGTTTTCACCAGCACAAATTACACTTGTGCGCCAATAGTTTTGTGATCCACCGCGGTTCTGAAGTCAACGCCATAAAAGGCTCGCGAATCGTTCGCCACCTGAAATCGCCGGCAATACCATGTTTGGAGAGTTCTTTCTCTCGTTTCAGCAAACGTAAACCTCTGGATCGCTTCATCACCTCCTCTACCCTCCCTCCGTTTCTTAACCTTTGCATAACGTTCCCATGACGAATTCAGTGGAACAATGATTCATCTTTCGCCACGGATTTTTCCTTTTGCCCTATTGTTTTTGCTCGCCGACGCGCTCCCGGTGCTCTTTCGCCAATTCTTGGTTGCCCCGACACGAAGATCGACGAGATTCCGCTCGGACATCGTCCTAATCGAGATGTATACTAACTCGTGACTGTGCGACTCTCCGAAGCGATTAATCAGAAATTACAACTAGAAAAATATATATTTGGTTTAACACTAGGTTTACGGGACCCGTACAAACGACGAATTCTAATGTTCTTAAGGATCTAGCAGACGAAGAATGATGAATCGGCCCCACGCTGAATTTTTATTGAAATTGTGTGGAAAACATTGGTTTTAGGTTGAAAGAGATAACCCCCCAATAACCTCTGTTATCTATCTAATACATACAAAAGTTGCAAGATGGTCGGATTGGTGGAACATAGTTAAATATTGAAAAACAAATTAAATTACACCATTACAATAGTATAATAGAATGTTTTGAAAGTGGTCACTCGAAGGGTTGTTTGCAATTCCCACCCCTTAAAAACTAAATAATTTTTTTCTACCCTTAATAATTTCATCACAATTGTGAAAAAAATATTTGACACAAGGGACGGAAGTACGAGTATTTTCGTATTTTTTTTTCTATCTGAATATCTTAATTAACAACCGAGAAAAAAATGATATGGTTAAGGGTATTTACCCTCATATAATCCTTATATGAAGGGATGACTTATAATTGATGACTTAAAATTTTGGGGAGTTATCTCTTCCAACCTAAAACCAATGTTTTCCACACAATTTCAATAAAAATCCAGGGTGGGGACGATTCACCATTCTTAGTCTGGTAGACCCTTTGCGATTACTAAGACTGCAAAGATTCTTCCTGGAGGAATTATGTACCAAATTTATTTGTTTGGGTATATACATATGTATTATTAGAAAAATGGCCACAAATTTGGATGGAGACACGTTCTTGATATGTTTATAAAATAATGTGAAATAGTTGTTTCCAGAGCTCCGTAAACGTAGCGTTAAAATCGGGAACAGGCTAAAAGTAGGGGCGGATCTGGATGAACTTCCCGGAGTAGGGCACGCCCGCTTGGCCACCGATGGGTTCGAAATTTCTACAAATTGCTCCGGAGAGTGGATAGTACTCTAAAACGGTGAAGATGGGGATTAGAAGATGAAGGACTGCGGTCCACCTTACCTCGGTAGCTAGGGTAAGGTCACGGACGAGGTCGAAGGGTGTTCGGAGTAAGAATTCACCGTCCGGAGGGGTGAATCACGAGGGGTGACACACAGTGGTCGCGCGGCATGTGGTCGAGAGGCACGGTGAACCAGATATTCGAATGGCATCGACGGCTCGGCCAAGCTGCCGCAGCGGGAGCAGGGGTGACAGTGGCCTGGGGAGAAGGGACCTGGGAGGGGGGGACAACTGGGTATACGAGGTAGTGAGTACAGAGTATAGAGTGGAGCAACGGAGATATCCAGGTCACAAAACAAGTGTCGTAACCGGGCACGCTGGCACGCTCCTGCGAGCACACTTGCGTCCCCGCGTCACGATTTCGACTCCCACAGCCCGAGTCCCAAGGAACCTGATGCTAACTGTGACCAGCAACTCTTGAACAGCCAACAAAACCATGGTACACCGTTCCTGGAGTCGGAGAAATTTTCCAAATGAACAGGGACTGTTGGGCGTGGCCGAGACACTTTCTCGAGTCTCTTATTGGCTCGTGGATTTGGTAGCGAGCTTATGATTAGATCGTATAAATACAAGATATCCCAGACCACCCTTACTAACCATTTATAATCTGGAGAATAGTTTATTTTCAAAAAAATATAAAGTGTTCTTTTATAAATCAGATGCGTTCTATCAAATGGTGATATTTTTAACTTCCGGTATTTTTTTTTTATTTCGGATTCGGATTCTACAAGAAAAAAACAGGAAACTTTTGTCTGAAACATTTTTTCGAAAAATGCCACATCCTCGTCGTAGATCCTGGATTATGCGAAGAGCAGATAGTGAAAACATTATTTCGCCAAGACTTATTTTGAAGGTTACTTAAAGGACATAAAATGACATTTTTCGAAAAAATGTTTCAGACAAAAGTTTCTTGTTCTTTTCTCGTAGAATCCGAATCCGTAATAAAAAAAAATACCATGTTCTATTTGAAAAATGTAACCTCCAATCTGAATCACCTATTTCCGGCCGAAACCGGAAGTTAAAAATATCATCATTTGATAGAGCGCATCTGCTTTATAAAAGAAACACTTTGAATTTTTGAAAATAACCTATTTTCTAGATTATAAATGGGTAGTACAGGTGGTCTGGGACACTCTGTAGTTTGAAAGTAATCAACAAGCACCATCTCCTGCGTGTAGATTCGTCAAAGGGGCGGAGCTATAAGTGGTCCCAATTCAATTTCGCGGTAGAATTTCAATAAAGTACGTAGAATTTGTAAAATCTGAAGTTCTACAGTGAATAAATTGATCATGAAAATGTGAGAAAATAAAAATCGTAAATAATTTTAAATAAAATGGAAACGTCGCTGTGTGTTATCAGTCTGTTTGCAACGTCATAAATCAGTGAACATTCGAGTCTCATTAATCAGCAAATGAAAACGCAGCGGCGTTCGAGTCCCGGTCGTTTAATTGCCAGTCGGAAATTGATATTTCGCTGGAATATAATCGGTGTCGCGAGCGATTGACCGAGGAGTTGGCTCAAAATCACGATCGCAGTTCCGTGGGACAGGCACGAAGTAATCGAAGCACGTGTGAGCGACCAGTGTCGAGAATCCCAACGAGCTTTCGCTAACTGTAAAACCGAGCACTCTTTTTCTTTCGTCTCGGTGTTCGCCGGGTCGCGATCGTCGACGGTGTCGTATCTAACGATCGGTATCTAAAGTCTAAAACAATTACAGTTTGCTCGATGCTCGGCCGAAAAATCGCTATCGGTTTGAGTTCCGAGATTAGCGCAAACCTGACGGGGTTTGCACACACGCGCGCGCGAAGAGAGAAAGAGACAAACTCGCCAAGGTAAACGGTTAGAGAAATCTAGCGAGGACTTCGCGCTAAGTCGTAAAAGCGGAAATAAAATGGGCAAAGAGACTCGCGAGTCGACGAAACGATCGTTCCGAGTCGTCTCGCAGACGACAAACCGGAGATTATTTATTTTCCGCGAATATTAAAAATTCCTCGGCGTGAGAGGTGTGTTAACGATCTTGGTGACGTTACAGTATGTCGCAGAGCTGGACATTCCGAGTGATTATAATTAGGTGTCACCGCTGCCAAGCGAACTTTCAACCCGCTTTCATAAATGAAAGGTACTTTAAGCTCCCGGATGTCAATGGGAAGGACTGTGTCGAACGTGATTGCTAAGGATTATTAAAAATTCGATATGTCGGAGGAGGAATAGATAAAATAATAGAGAGAACAGAACAGTGAGATCGACAGGCGAGGCGATGTCGTCAGCTAGCCGGCCGAGCTTCTTAGAAAGCTGTTAACATGCGAATAGCGTGGTCGTGGACGGCATAACGACACCCGCGAAGACGAGCAGCACGGGAAATTCGTCACGTAAATGCCGGACAATGACTCTATGCTGGCAGCGATCGAAACAGCGAGTCGCCAAGGTATCCGTTAGCTCGGGGCACTATGAAAAAACCGCGGATCACCTACCGCAGCTCAGGCAACTTTAATGCAGCTGGACGCCTAATAACGCTGTAGACCCCGTGGTTTTTTATCCCACGGACGATCGATTCACGGAAATCTTCTGCTCTTGCCATTCGACACGACAGGAAACTTTTTGCTAAATAACGTAATAGCGGTGGCGAGGCTCCACCGGCGATGTTGTTCGGACGAACTCCGAACAGGTTACGGAGCGTTCCGATCCTCGAGGTTTCTACAGAAGTTGGATTTTCGATTTTCGTCCGAAGTGAAAGTGAACGGGGCCGAATGTCGAGCAGCGATCGCGAAAGAATTTCGTGCGATAATTTCCGGCGGCGGAAGATCGACGTTGCCGATAATGCCGCGGCGCGAGAAGGTGTCGGCCACCTTTCACTCGCGAGCGTGCGACTGGGCCGCTTTTCGTCCACCGCAGGTGCTAATTATCGCGCGAGAACGAAGATCCGCGCAGCCAGATATTCACCGGTAAAAGTTTCCTCTTTCCGGATCGCGGATCGAACGAAACACCTATCGGCAGCCGCTTCCGCGTGCTATGTTGTAACCGGCGACCTTGAGACTACCAAATTGCTAGTGGACTTCCGGGCCAACCGGTGGGTCCTTCAAGTTAGCGAGGCTTCTTTCATTCTTGCGTAGAACGATCAAAGTTATTATTTACGGCAAACGAACGGCAAAACCTAACACGTCCAAAAGAGGATACGGTAATTATTTACTTTAGGTGCTCCGTCACCGATTTTGATGACCTTGAAATATGTTGTCAAGGTCTCGGTTTTAATTTTCGAGATATTCGCAAAAAACTATTGCTAATACTATATCGAATTTTCTCTCTTGGATTTTCGTATATCAACATTGGCGGTTGCTTAACGGCGTTTCTAACCAAACACAAAATGAATAACACAGGTATTCAATATCGCTCCCTCTACGACCGAACCACTACTCATTCTGATCGCATAATTTTTGCATTGCAGCTGTAATCCGGAATTTGAACTACTAAGGGAAAAATCATACGAATAGACTGAGTTGTGGTTAAATTGTGGCAAAAATTATGCGATCAGAATTAATTGTGGTTAGGTTGTAGAGGGGGCAGAGAGGGCCGACCACGCATACGAAAATCCAGGAGTAGTCTTTCAAAATTGGAAGCTCAACAAACAAAAGCATATATGTATGTATGACCCGAATGAGACCCTGTTTTCACTCTCATCTCCACAGCGTGTTTAGAAGCAAAATGTAAAGAAACACCGCGCCGGTATAAGCTTACGTTGCCACGAAGCGTGCAGAAATACGAAGAATTCAATACAGTATTAGTAATAGTTTTTTTGCGAATATCTCGAAAACTAAAATCGAGCGGCGGTAACATATATAGGAAAAAGTTGTTCAGAATGATAACCTTGACAACATATTTCAAGGTCGTCAAAATCTGCGAGGAAGCCCCTAAAATAAATAATTATCGAGGATACTTAATTTAATGATAGAAGACGCTGCTTGGAGATTAAGGTTACGATAATTGTCAGCTAATATCGTAGTATAGATAGTGCCCGTGAGGATCGTAGTTGAGTGGTTCGTAGAGCAGATAACGTGTTCCAGATGTTCGAATAGTATACTTGATGATGTATTGTTCTGATCCGATGGTGATTGGACTAGTAGATGGGTCACCCACTCGAGTCTTTAATTATTGGATCGAGTTGCGTGTATGAAAAAATATTTGGTATTTTCAAAATCGAAATATTCTTACCGAAGAATCTTCTGAACAGTAAAGATTCGCGAAGAATCGACCAGACTCGTTCTCGAATTTTTCACGCGAAAGAATAGGTGAAAAATGGAATCACGTGTCCCCGGATCGTGGGCACGCCTACTAAAAATTGGAATCCACGTACCTCGTGTATGTAGAGCAGGGAATCCCGCTTAGCGCCGAGCAGATGAGCGTCGAAGAAGCAGAAGTACTCTAACCGATCGGTTGTCTAGAATTATTAAGCGTTCGGCACTTCCGTTCCTTGCGATCCTCTTCTCTCTCACTCTTCTCCCTCTCCGCTCTCTTTCTCTCCAGCAAATGTACAATGCACGCTCGCTCAACAATACTCCTTACGCGTGCGGGGCATGCAAATGTTAATTGCTCTCCTCGTAGACGTATCGTTCGTCGGCCGATCCCCGGCGTGTTACGCGTTATGCTCGTTATACATAAATTATCATTAATATTAATTATTATAAATATATCTGTGTCTGCAGGTACTTCGCTGTCCTGGTTCGTAGAATTGATTCGAAGAGGTTGTGTGTTTTTGCGGATGATTGGATTTTTCCTAGGATCGATGGGTTCGAAAAAGAAAACTGGGCGGGCCGTGGGTAAAGGGCTGAGCTAAGGGGGCGGTTGTCACAGTTGTCAACAAGATGATGATTTCTGATCGAATCTCTGTCCCCGGACAAAGATATCTCCTTTGTATGTCGAGATGCTCTTCGATTGATGTTCAATCCTGAATGAAACGCTCGTCTCGCTCGCGTACAGATAACTGCCCGCCAGCATATATATATATAGAGAGAGACAGACTGCGTGCCGTGTTCTTCGAGCATATAATAAACTTTGTGTTTGCGTGTATGTGTGTTTGTCTCTCGTTGATAGATATCTCATAAACGCTCTCTCTCTCTCTCTGCTCTGAGTATATATATATATAATATTTCTATATAATATATATATAGATTTTTATATATATTTATATAACGGTTGTTTATTAATAATAATATTTTTGTATTATTACTTTATCGTTTAGCTTATTATTTTTTTTGTTTGTTTGTTTGTTTGTTTGTATAGTTACGTTTCTTTCGGAGGAGTCTAGGCACTATTGCGCTGCGAAAAAAGAGGTTTAAGTTTGAAGGTACTTGTTCGTACGAGGTATATGTTCTCAAGGTAGAAGTTTTGAAACGTTCGAACGTTTGCAGACCGTTCTCTTCGTCTTTCTCCCGGCGAACGCCAAAAGGGGAAAAGGGACTGTGTGTTTTCTTCCTCAAGGTTCCGTTTTTTCGTCGGTCTATCCTCGCCACTCTCAGCAGGACGAGGACCGTCGTCGTTCACCTTCTTCGTGGTGAGAGTTGTGCCGCGCGTGTCTTTCACGATCCCCCCTTCAGTTGCTCGCCTTCTCTCTTTCTTTCTTTCTATCTCCTCTTTCTTTCTCTCTATTCGACTCTCTTCGTCTCTCCTCTCTTCTTTTCTTCTTTCTTCGCTTCTTCCTCTTCTTCGTCTTGTTGCTTTCCTTCGTCTTCCTCTTTCTCTTCCTCTTCTTCTTCTTCTTCTTCTTCCGGCTTCGCCTCTTCGTTTTCTTCTGAATGGTGAGCCTTTCACTTGACGATCGATAGCAAGGCCCTCTCCGCCACGGTAGGGTCTCTCACGGAAGGTCAGAAGTCGTTATCACCTACTCGAGCTACCCCGCTTGCCAACCGCATCGCCCTCCGCGCTGCTGCCGCCCGCCTCCCCTCGACGATCTACCAACACCACCATCTGGAAACAGAGAAGTCGATCGTCAGTATCGAACGATGGATTTCGAGCTATTCTTACTCGCGAGTCTTTCTTTGCATGGGAATCGATTAAGGATTTTCTGGATTTTTCACCAAAGTGTTTTTCACCACGAGGAACTTCGTAAATGAAATTAATTGAGATCGCCAGCAGAATGGCGAAAATTGCAAATGGCGGTCGTAGACGGCGTCGCGAGCCTGTTTCCAAGTGAATTTCCGCCATTTTCGCGATCCGTTGGTGAATAAAACGGAGGAGGAGACGTAATATCTTTCGAAATGGAATGGCCGTGTTTGCCGGTGGATCGCGACGAATGCGAATGCATTTCTCTCTCCGCGCAGCCAGAAAATTCATTTCCACGAATACGTTTCGCCCTCCGCGAACTGGCACGCCGTCTGAGACTCTCGGACGATCATCGCGCACGTGAAAACGCGAGACGAACCCGCGGAATTTATAAGCGGCAACAGTTGCGACGAGGTTAAATTACCGAATTTTCCGCCCTTGCTCCTGACACTGTTGACAACCTCGAGTCTGCACTGTCTCGCGAGTACGCGCTACGCGTTGCAAATCTTCACACGAACACGTTATCTCGATTAAATTAAAAGTACAAGAGTTCATAGTTTTAAATGTATTTTCATTTTTATCGATCAAGTTGGACAATCATCTTCAACGAAATGGCAATGAAAGAATACAAGCGCGACTCCCTCCCGCAACAATGTCCAAAAAACCCTCGCACGCTCGCTGTCTATATGTACACCTTACGCAACAGCATTATTCAACAGCGTCCGTTGCAGAACGAACAGAAAAACCTGTCAGACGACTTTTACTAAGCTCGCGAATAGCGTCGACATCGCGGAATATCGTTCTATAAATACCGGTGGCCGAATAAAAATATTCAGCAACAAACCCACAATAAATAAGCTCTGTTTTCGCTGCGCGTCGCGTCTCCCGCTCGCCTAAACGCATTCGAACAGTATGCTGACTCACGAGTGTGAGTACACTGTTCTTCAAAAGTCTTTGAGTCTTCCGTGCGTCGAAAGGATTGAACCAATTCAATTACATGTACAGAGTCTTCGATGTTCGCGAGACAATTTAATGGTAAACATCGTATGTATCGGATGTCGCGGATGCTCGAAAAATTTCAAATGCACTTTTAACATATTGAAATTGCAAAAATTGAAATGTTTTGAACGGCACTGTACGCGGCTACAGGTTTTTCAAAAAAATGGGGTCGCCGTGTAAACAGCTTTCCAGCTGGGCGAGAGAGACTGCTGCGCCATGAACCTCCAGTGTTTTATTTATGATTTTTAAAGACCTTCCATTAAAGTCAGCGTGGGGTTCGAGACCTCGAGACCGGCAATAAACTGGACTCATAGTGCAAACATCGAACTGCACCGAGCAAATGAGCAGCAGACCTTCTAAATCGGTCTTCGCCGTATATGGCGCCCTTTACGAGGTTCCATCAACGCGCCATGTTAGGCTCCCATTGGAAACTTTGTAATACATTGCTTGGCTACAGGGTGGTCCAAAGCGTTAACCAAGACGTCGGACATTTCATTCGGCAACAATCTTTTGTGTCTACGTACAACAGCTTTTGCACAAAACGCGAAACACCCTGTACACTTTTTCAATTGTAAAGAAATCATTCTCTTTAAAAACTACTAGACCGTATCGGAAACATGTAAGAAATCAAATAAATCGATTTTCCTTCCTCTCGTCGATTTTGAAACACCATGTACAAGCCTTCCACTTGAAAAGCGAGTAACGGGTGTAACGAGTAAAAACGGTATCAGTGATGCGCAGAGAATGAAATAAATCAATTCTCCTCCTACACAGGGAATTTTCTTTAACACGCCATCAATTTTGAATCACTCTGTAACGATCCGTCCGATTAAAAACTTGAACAGAGCGCAGCAAACGTACGAAACAGGCCAGCTAAATCGAATTTCCTCCGTTAAATAGAACTGGCGACGGTCCGCGCGTCAGGACTTGTCATACCGTTGATAAATGGCAATAATTATTGTCCGGGGGACAACACGACGACACGATATCTCTTCCCCCTCTCTCTCTCTCGCTCTACGTGTGTGTGTGTGTGTGTGTGTGTGTGTCGAGCCAGCTCATAAATAGAAGGGTAAACACCCTATAAATCAGCGTCGTTGGCCCCGATCGAGCGGGCAAAAGGTAAACGGGGGGCTCAGTTTTCGTGCTCGACGGCCCTGAACGCGTCAGAGGAAAAACGAGAGTCGGTGCGTGTGCCCGACCGGGAGAAGGGTTTCACGGTGTTTTTCATTTCACCCTTCAATCGTCGTGCGTGCGTGCGTGCGCGCACACATTTCTGCGTGGCCATCTCACACACGCAGAAAAGGTACATTGCGCGACGCAACCCGCCACGCATGCGAACAAGCCGTGAAACGGGAGACAATGGCGGCCCTGGACCTACGTCAACGCGAAATTAAACCAGGCTGATGGAATGGGATCTCTACACCGACGCCGCCGTTGCCATAGGGGGCCACTCTCTTTCCACACCGCGATTACATTGTGGACACTGAGACCCGGTCGCCTTTGTGTCACAGATTATGTTCCTTCAATGAAATCTGCCGCTCGACAGACACTGGGATTGTCCTTTTGTGAATTCGTGCTGTTCCAGATCGATTTAGTCTCTCGTTTAGTCTCGGTTCTTATTGTCGGTGTCTACGTTTATTAAAAACATATTTTTTCGTACTGTTCCGAAGCTGCGTTTATGTATTTCGGAAACCACCCTGTATAGTCTGAATTTGCTTTCGCTTGGCGAGTACAACAATGTTGCTGTAATCCGTTTTTGTTACGGAGAAAAATTTTCAAACTTATTGGAGACGCGCGACCACACATTTTGATGCGTCCCGTAGCATGGGAGATTTGAAAAATATGGCCGCATATACCGAAGCTTTGGCGACTGTTTCAAACAATTGTTGTTCCTACCAAGAAAAACGTCAGCGCGCACAGCAGCTTTGAGCACAGATTTTGGAACGATCTGTAGAACAGGGAGCACGAGATGAACCTTTCGGGCCTCGAGTCTAAATTACTAAAATCGTGGCTCGACGGTGGAACAATGGGCGAAATGATGGGTGCGCGCAGGTAGCCTAAGATTCGCGTTTCAAGCGATGGTATCGATCCTATCGGGGGTCGTTCGATCCCGTCGAGCGCGTCGGTCGGCCTGGGGTTTTAATAAAGCCGCTAGTAATTTATTCGCCGCGTGGTGGGTGAATTACCACCGGCGATATTCGGCTGTGCCGCCTCTCTATAGGGACATTCGTTCTCGCGAGCCGCGCGATCTTCCACGGCGATCTTCCGCAATAATTTCAGAAGCCCGGTTATCCGGACTCGCCCCGTCCCGTAGATTCTACCAGATTCGATCTAAATGCAAGCGGCGGCGCAAGGGAAGGGCATGGTGTCCCCCGAGGAGAAGGAGAAAGATAGCGTGAGAAAATGTACGGGGAAAAATTTTTCCACCCTTCTTTTGCATACCCCTACCGTTCCTCGCGCGAATATATCTGCGAAACTGATCTGAGCCTGAGGAATTTACCGGAATTCATGGTCTATCATCTTGAGCTTCACGGGGATTCTGCAAAGTAGCTATGGGGCGCGCATAACTTCCTGAAGAATTCTTTTCGGTGGAAGATATACCAGTTTAGTAGTAAATTACGTGCTCAAATTTGATGGATATTTCATTTAATCGTTAACTTTCGAGCAACGCACAGATTTCTAGTACACATTGTTGCAATAGCAATCGAACGGTAATTAATTCTGGCCGATCACCGGGCATTGTTCGATGTGAATGCAGCGAGCCCGTAGGGAGGGAAAGCGAGAGGGGTCCGCGGACGAAGATAGAGAGAGAAAGATGGCGGAAGGAAGAGGTCCGCCAGGTATCGTAATACAATACTATTAGTTGAACTTGAGCTACTTATGAATGACCTTGTCTGGTTCAGGCCCATGAACGGTTGCGTCGGCGGTGTCCTTTGTCGTCGGTGTGCGTGACTATGCGTCCTGTGTGTTCTGTGTTGTGTGTTGTGGCTGCCGAGCTCATTGTTTTTTGTTTCATGCGCCGGTGTATCGGTACACCGAGCCGGGTATCGCAACACCAAAGCCTGTTTCGTCTGGTTCGAAACGTTGTCACTGTTGCAAAATAGAGGTGTTGCGTTTCGCTCGCCTCGCATGACGCTTGCCAGCCCGCTCTGCGCTACCATAATCTCCTGCGAGCTCACCCTCTCCTCGTTCAAAGGGATATTTCAAAAGCGAACAATATTCATCTGAATTTTCTGCAAATTTAACGTGGACTCCATCCTTTACGTTTTCTTACTAATGGCAAGATTCGATGACAATACTTCTTTTCAATTATCTCATAATTGAATCGGACTTTCCTCACGGTTTCTTTAGCCCAGTTACACCAATCATACCAATTAGGAGAATGTCTAAGAATTTTTTCAATGGTCAATTTTCACTGGTAATTAACGAATGTATTTCTACTTAGCAATTTTTCATAAAAGAAGCGTTTTCCGGTTGACGAACGAAAACGAACGGAGCTAGAAAGTTTATCGGAGATTTTCTGGAGCAAGTAAACAGGTTCGCTTTCGTGCGACCAGCCATGGTCAAGGCTGAGCGCTATTACGCTCCCGTTCACTGCCTGCAAATTACTATCTTTTTCCGTTTTTTTCCCTCCCCTCTCTGCTCGTTCTTTTTTTTTCTTGTTTTTGTTCGCAGAAATCCTCTTTCGCGACCGTGTCATTGGCATCGCGAACCTTTTACGTCAACGTGATCGTGCACGCTCTCATTGTCCTCGTCGGAAAGCTCGGAAAACGGAAAAATGCAGCCTCGAAAAAATAAAAGCAAGCAAAAAAAGCGTTCAGTGGCCGAACAAGATGCATTCGTTGCACTTTCTTCATGGCATTGCACTCATTTTCCGGTGAAAATCTCTTTCTGAAAATTTTTTGGACAGTATAAAATTTACAAATACATATTTCAGATTTTGCAAGGTACGTATGCAATCATTTCGTCAAGGTACAAATTAGGATTCTCGATGTTAAAAATATCACGATGTATAATAGCTCGGATGAAAAAGTAATTCATTGTGTTTTATTAATTAACAATTAATTACGCGGGTGAAACATCAGGCTCGTTTCAGAACAAATTAGGATCATAATTACCAGGCAGCGGATATGTGTTCGCGGAAATTCAATTATGCAAATGGAACTCGTTACTTACATTAATGGCTCAGCCAGATATTTTTAATGTTTTGCTTTTGTTACGTTTCACTAATCATTGGCGCGGAGGTGCTTGAAAAATTTCCATTTTACCTCGACTCTGTGGAAACTGTTCGGCGAGAGAAAATGAGCTTTTAACGGGTGTCGAAAAAGTCACGTAACTGGCAGCCCTTCAAATAATACAACCTCTACTAACGAAACCCGTTTTTCGATATAACAGGCTTTAATCTAGTATTTTTAAAATATTTTTAATATATCTTTTAACAGGAAGAAACAAATTCTCCGATATCTTGTTCGCGTAAAAAGACTTATCGAGGTCTGATAAAAGTTGTGAACACTTCTGGCTGGTCATAAACTGCTGTAAGTGCTGGATCACCGAGACGAAACGTTCACAATCCATAGATCGAAAGTCACTCGACTGCGTGGCGAGATCGCAGCCGCGTAAATATTTATCGAGACACGAGGGGTCACTCGGCGGAAGTGGTAACATCGGTGTTGGTATAGGTCAGTTTATTTTCGAACGGAATACATTATCGATCGTGGCCCGTTAATCGTATGTGTACGCGGCGCGGGCAGGAGTACAAGGCGGGTCCGCATTCACGCAGCTCATACCTTTTTCCCTTTCCGAGCAGAAGTTGCTTGACACCGCGAAAGAAACATGCGAGAACTTTTTTTATTTATGAATAATCATGCTGGTAAAATTCACAAGAGGTCAATCAGCTAGCTCGTTGGAAATTGTCGACGAAACATGCGACGGTTAAAAATCTTTCTCGCGAAACTAGTTAACATAGTACTAGAATCAAAGTTTCTGTAGTTGTTCGACGATACTTTGAACGGTATTTGCGAATTTTTTTATGTAAAAATATTGACAACGTCCAAAGTTACAGTGGTATTACAGGGCCCTCGCAGAAGATTGTAAAACAATAAATGTTCCTTTCTATCGATCTTATATTTATTTATAAACGTCGAAATCTGAAGTTGATAAATTGCAGAATTGCTTCTAAGTAAAAAAAAATTGATCGAACCAGTGCGCCGGGAACATGAATACATCTTTTATTGTGAAACAATGTCGACACTCGATAATCTTTTTAAACAAGACTAATCGGTCTATCAAAATCAAACTTTTTCACGTAGAAATTTTTTCATATCGAAGACACAGATACGCGAAGCAGCGAAACGTGTCCACAGTTCGTAGTGCGCGGCAGCCGGGAATGTGCATCGCTGGCTGTAAGGACAAGCGACGGAGACAATAGCTGAGGATGCATTTTTGTCCGACGTGTGCACGGTGAATCCCTAATAGGCTATGGGAGTGGTCTCGTTCGACATATCGCCGTAAACGCGCGCCACGTTCACGCTTTCTTCGGACTCGTCACGAGAACACCTGTTACCATAAGTACCAATTCGAGTTATCGATCAACGTGTTCGAAACGCTCGACGTCGATCCATCAAAAATTCGATATTCAATAAGCATGGTCCATGTTTTTTGAGTCATCCTGTACAAACTCGTTCGAAAGGCAGTGGTGCGATTCTACTGAATCCGCTCGACTAATGCGTAGACGTTCCAGTTCCAGAAGGGCTTCCATCTTCCAGGGAAAAACTTCTAAATCCAGTCTCTGTTGTTTCTCTCGAATGTTTCAAGGAATGTACATTGTTATATGTGCTACGAATAACATCTATACGTTCCAAATAATATAAATAAATAAAGTATTCTACGAGGGTATCTATTTTTCTATTTTTTCTTGACAATCTTTATAGACTATAAATATATGAAGAACCACGGTCTATTTATAACGTTCAAAGGGTTCTTAGTTTATTTAGAACCCGATAGAACCCTTATTGCAATAAATAAAAAGCTAGACTATAATAATATTCCATATCGTGAAGAATTTATAACCATCCCATCATTCTTTTACATTGTCTCGGAATAAGTTTTGATCGAATCATTGTTGAGTTTCAAACGTTTATGTGAATTATTTTCGTTTATAAAAATTCTTAACAATCCCATCATTACACAACTATTTCCAATACAGTGCTCTACTGGAGATTCTGTAACTTTGGACAGCGTGAGTATTTTTGCACGAAGAAAAGTATGCATATTTTACGAAGATTGATAAACGAATCCGCAGAGTAGCAATTTTCTGCGTCACCCGGTTCCGTGTAAAAAAATTCTCGTCCCGATCGGGTGATTCGTCGACGTTTGAACACAGTCTCTGGAATCGGAAAGAGAAATTGCCGGTGGCACGCGTTGGCCATTGAAAGGAAAAAAATGGCAAGTTCGCCGGCGTACACAGGTGGAGAAGGAGAGGCACAGGTGCAAGGATCAATATCGGCATTAGTCTGGGCTAGATGTTTCCCGGACGTCGGGAGTCACGAGTGTAAAGGTTAGCCGGGCTTATCTCACGCGAATGCCGCGTTAATAATTCGCGCTGCCCGCGTTGTTTAACTGGAACAGTCGAGTCGATTTTCGAATTCCTGACTCACCGAATCGCGGTAATTCAACCGATCAGACTTGGCGATAAGTCGGCCCATCTACGGTTATTATATTCCACTCTGGGTCGACGGGCTGGAAACGTTCCCGAGGAGTTCGATCGAGACCGTACGCTACTAATTACGACGAAACAGTGTCCCGTAGCTTTCGAACAAGAGAACATTTAAATTTCATGTGTAAAAATGTAAAATTTCAAATTCAGTTCGATCGAGATTCAATTAAAAATCAAACACTTCTATTGAGAACCGCTAGTCTAGCTGCGAAGTTTAAAGATGGAACATTTCCATGCAGTGGAAATTTGATCGAGCCACGTCTACGAGAACAGAACTGTAAGGTTTCTAAAAATGAAATTCCGCGGAGCCCCCAGTTGAGAACCACTATCGCTGTCAGAGTCAGACGTTCCAAGGAACTCTTGGTATGGTGGGGGCAATGTTTTCAGCTCGGTCAGTAGTGTCAAGGGAAAGCGCCCATAATGCAATCCCGGGATGAACTATCTCTTGCAAAAACATCCGCTCGACGTCGGAACTGGAAGCGATGTGCTCGAGCACCTCGCGAATCGAAACCATACCAACTTCCAAATAACTTGATCGATCACCGATCGCTTGTTCATTGTCCACTCAACTTGTGGAAAACGCAGTGCGATTAAATTACAATTATTCAATTAGAATTCGATCATCTTTGAATCGATGCAAAATTTGTATAAAATTAGAATGCACCCGTCACTGTCGTCAATATTCGACAGACGTTCAAAGGTTCCGATTTCGATTAAGTTTGAGGTGTTGGGAAATGTCGTGCGCCGACTTGCGAGTCGCTCGAAGCCCCCACTAGTCTCTGTTACGCGGCGGACTCGGTCACTCGCACTGCTCGGAGTGTGTCGGCCTGTGTGCACTCTTCGTTCAGCCTCGTGTTGCGTGCACACCGACGGACGGACGGACGGACGTACGTACGGCCGCACGAGCCGTCGCGAAGTAACAGAGGAGCAGTCGTCGTCGTCGTCGTTGCGGCTGTATATGTGGGCTAAAAATGATACGCTGGCTGAGGTGACGTCATGCGAAGTTAGGCCGTCTGCCGACGACTGCACTGGCTGCAGCTTCGCAGTTGTTATGGCGATGCACGCGCCGCGAATCTTCCTCTTTCTGGCTCTTCCACACCGAGAACGACAGATCGTGCTCTGTCGTTTCGTAGAGAACCCGAGAACTCGTCTAATTGCAAGGACCGTGTAACGCTGTCCACAACTATCTCTGGCTGTCTACGATCGTCCAGATCCACTGTCAGCAGCGTCGCTGTCAAGGACGAATTCTTTAGCGTTCGCGTACGAACAGCTTTTTTGCACGCGCACTCTCGTTCCCGTTGACCTCGCAGACGCATCTGACCCGCTTCGTCCTGTCAACGTCGTTTTTCCTACAAGCGGCGAGCTAATCTCGCTCCCGCTGCTCCGGAACTAGACCCTAGCGCAACGAGATTGCTATGGGCTAGGTTCAGGAATATAGACTACGGCCGCGTGTGTGGCCGAGTGTTTTCAGACCGGAGAACTGTGCTCTTTCGCTTTCTTTCGGCGATTTTCTCGGGTTAGAGCCAGGCATACGGTTCATTTACAGGCAAGGTAACACAACTTTAGCGTCCCCGATGCGCGGATCCGTCGACTAATTAATCTACTCGAATGTTTCAATTGTTTACGGTCTAACCGCAATGCGCGCAAATACTTTCCACGAAACTTTCTCAACGCGATCAATGGGTGCTCGCAGCGTAATATCGAATACATTTCCAGCGACGGAGTTAATGAGCCGGCGGGTGTCCGCCGATGGCTGCGAGTAATCTCTCGTTTCCCGCGGGAGCCCCGCGTCGCGCAGAAATGCCCCGGAGGCCCGGTGGCCATTATTATCAAGCGAGTGTTAAAAATGAGCCGAGAGATGTGTTATGCAGCTGGCTGAAAGGGGTACATTATTCATTTGATCTCTCCGGCAGCCTTGACGCGGCGCGCAGTCAGCTGATGTGCCGATCAACTCTGATATTCATGGTGCCACTGGAGCAGAATTTATATTCCGCCGACAGATCCAGCGAGAAACTGTTCTGCTCGAATGGAAAACAGTACGGCGGATTATGCGATTCCCAGCGAAACACCGCTCTTCGAACAATACCGAGCCCAATAAAATTGCAAGACTTTCCAATTGCCTCTGCCTCCTCCCCCACAAGCTTTCGGCACTTGTTATATCTCGTTCTATTCATTTCGATGTGCAGAATACGAACGTGACTTTCGTTTTCTCGCGGACATTACAACTTATGGATATAAGAAACTGTAAAGTTCAGTCAATCGATCAGCTCAGGCTTTACTACCCGGGGAGATAGAGCTACCAGCACACAGTAAAATTTTACGAGCCACTTTTAATTGGGACCACCGCAAAGACCGATTGTAATTGGCCTTTGTTTGTTAATTTGCTCGGTGTTTTTGGCTGGTGCGTTTAAACAATGCGAAAGAACTATGGAAATGGATTTATTTTTTGGGATTAAACTTGGGTTAAACATGTTTGGTGCGGTGTACGTCGATGTTGTCGGTAAACATTGAGTGCTAGTTGGTTTTTTACTGTTGTTTGAGAGCTGTTTTATGTTCGAACAAATGGGTTGGATTTTTGAAAATTGTTTGAAAACGACGCACAGTGGGGTATTTGCCCGATTTCGGCGGCCACAGCTAATTCACAATTTGCTCAATATTGAAACTGCTGTGACTTTGCTAAAATTGATCCAAATTTAATGAAAAAAGAACCATTTTAAAGCTTGAGATTTCTACTTTTTGTACTTTATGCCGTTTTTACTGAATCGGATGTTTTGGGTGCAAAATTTGTCCATAAAGAGGAGCGTATCAGATTGTAAAGTTTGTAGCCATTTTTCAATTAATTAGTGCGGATAATAATCAATATTTTAACGTTATTCGTCTGTTTTATGTCCACTTCCGATAAGTATAATCATTTACAAATAAAATATCTCTTTACAATAGTTATTACAAAGACTAATCAGTATTTTTGCGTTATTCGTCTATTTTATGTACACTATCGAAAAGTGGATTTACATTTACATTTAAAATATCTTTTTAAAATACTTATTATAAAGAATGCTGTGTTTTAAATATATAGCCACGGCGAAAAGTATGCATTTTCCAATATGGAGTTCTACATATCTAAGAAATTGAAGATGACCTTCACGTGATTTTCAAACGTCTATCCAAGGTCAAATCAATGACACCATTTTATGTTCCCTTGAAACCATACAACTTTTGTGTGAAACATTTTTCTCCGAAATACTTCATTTCCGAGATATACGTCGGTTACCCTTTAATTGACTCACCCTTATATTATTTAAATTTTATGAGTGTACGGTTTTCTTATTTTAGTGTATATTGTATGTTTATTATTATTATTTAGTATTTACTTAAATTAATACGGAGTTATAACAAATGCAAACATGCAGGATATGAGAAACGCTGCGATTTTCGCGCGCGCGGTGGCCATATTTTCGTAAATCAACTATAAAACAAGAAGCAGTCGTAGTCAGTTCCAATTTCTCTGACATCTTAATCAGAAGACTTCAAAGAATACAATGGCATAGAAATGAACACCGGGACTAGCCCGGAAGTATAACAAAATCATTACCAAAGTCTTAGAATCATTAAGTAAGTGATTCATCGTTGGTTATCTTTAAATATTAATAATTACAAAAATGTATATAACACAAAAGTGAATTTTTCTTAAAAGTATACCCTATACTTAGCTAAAAGAAAAACTTGTACAAAACAAAAATCTGGTAGTGTATGTAAATGAGGTAAAACTAACTAATAGGTGAATTCGTTGAGAAATGGAAGTGGTTCATAAAACTTCAAACTTTCGACAAATTTCAGTGTTTAATGGATACATGAATGGGCAAACGAATGATGGGAGATTGTTCCCCAGACATTCAACTAAATCAAGCCAGAAAAATTTTACAATTTATGTAAAATTTTAAAAATTGAATTTTGATCGCTGAAATCGGACAGGTGGTGTTTAGTTTTTGTGGTTTTTATGCTATCGTTGATGATTTTCAGAAACGTTGTTGGCGATGAATTCCATGTCTCGATAAAAAGCATAGAAGAATTTGCGAGAAGTCGAAGTTTTCGAATTGATAATGTTGAATGTAATAACGACCAGTCTGTCTATAATGGAGAACAACCTGCCTATGCTGACACCTACTGTGTACTTCTATGTAATTAGATTGTTTGTTGACGTAGTCAGAACGTCCTGAGACTTTAACCGTATGTGTACGACGTCCAGTCGTATAGAACCCTCTTTATACTCTTCGTATACTATAATAAATCGGTTTACAAGTGTTCAATAAATATAGCGCGTTTCCCATAAGCGAACCTCATACCTCAACAGATAAAATGATATTCCACTAATGTGAGAAATTCGTGGCCTGTTTGCAAACGGCTCGGCGTCGTTGTCCCAGTAAAAACACGCGGGATTTTCTCGGTCAAGCGAGCATCGTCGTTGGTAACCTCTTTAGAAGCTGTCGAGGAGGATCGTTCGGGGGCCTGGTAAACGTTCGCACATTCTGCATCGGTAAATAAAACTGTCCCGAGGTCTGGTTTAGCGCCAAGCCGGTAACTCGATGAAGACGTTCACGCTCTCGCCGAGGCGTTCGACGGGGCTTTTGAATTAGGCGAGCGTCGATTTTCGCGTGCAAACTCTGCCGGGATGTTCGCGGCAGAATTAATCAGTACCCGGTAAATTCTTCAACGCCTCGTCCGCCGCTAATGTCATCGGTAAATCTCATCAACGTCCCGAGGCATCGAAACCGACGCTCCTCCCCCCGATCTCTCGGGCAATTAGGACTGATCTACAGGGACTCGTCTCAGCAATGATTTATTGCTAAATCTGGCTGACAGTAACATCGTTCTGCTAGTCGAAATGGAATAATCGATGACAATGGATTGCGACGTTTGCTGCGGGTATGTGTCGTGTGGCATTACCCTAAGACTCCAAGGTATACAGGATGCGCCATTCGACATTTAATAAGCAGCAACATTGTCTCGGTTATTATTAACGATATAAAAAAAAAAACACAAAGTACAGCATCGTGAAAACTAGCATTGCAACGCTGGCAAAAAAATCGCCAAAGTTCCAGTTGACAGAAAGAACAAGAATGTTTGCGGAACGTCGAGTCGAAACAGTCCCGAACATAAAATTACCCTGCATTGCCACAGCTGTCGGGCTTGCTCAAAACAGTGTCTCACAGTTAACTTTATCTCCGAAGGACAAAGAAAGCCGTTGTACCGTGAATTTGCAGCAAACGGTTCGCTAAACACAACACCGATTCATCGCGGAGAGAGACATTCAGTCTGATCGATTCATGATCGTTGCATAAAGACTTGCGATTGCTATTCTAACAGAAATGTAACATGAATCTAGTCGCAACTCGATCCAAACTTAGTACAAACCAATCCGTACGCGGTGCAATCTGGACCTAAGCAAAACACAGTGTTTGCACAAGAAGCTGACAAGGTAGGAAACATGGCGACAACGAGGCTGAAATCGAGTTCGAAAAGATTGAAACTGGAGTAGGCTAGCGCAAGAGTCTCGGAGAAGCAGGGACTATTTGAAGGGTGAATGGGAGCGATGCGTCGGGCGAAGTATGATGAAAAGTGGGAGAACGAGTCTGCTTTTAGAGACCGAGGATTGACTCTTTTTAGACTGAAAGGTTCCTGGGAGAAGCCCCGAGAATTTTTCAGGCTTGAATGTGAATTTTCTAGTGGTGGAAATGAAAGTACACTTTGAATCTCACGTCAGAATCTTTTCTAGAGGAATTGGACAAGAGTCAGAGTACGGAAAATACAACGTAAACATGAACGCAAACAATCGTTCAATGTTTAGGGACAAATGTAGCATTTTATAGAGGACTTTCGTCGCTAAGTTGGTCATTGGCTCAGTGAATTTCCAGCCTACTAGAAGTTAGCCCCCCACTTGTTGAATTAAACAATTTCAACAATTG
>CM052325.1:10811633-10823091 GCA_028455615.1 Lasioglossum zephyrum
GGGGGGCTAACTTCTAGGAGGCGAATTTCCTAGGGAAAATTATTGCACAGGTTGGTGCGAGGAAAAGACTCGCTATCATCACAGTCCCGAGACCCCAGCAGCAATAAAGGTCAATAACTATTTGTCTGACGACGCGCTTACGCAAGTGTCGGCTAGCTGCCAGGTATTTCTGGCTGACACGTTCCCTAGGGGTCACTAGATTAACCGAAGTAGCGAGAATTAGCGTCGATTTACTCCGATCCAGACAGAAGTTTTTTTTCTTGCTGTATTCGACGAACAAGAGTCTTATACATATTACTGGACAGTGGTGCGCGGGGGTTATCAAAAGTGTTGTATTTTTGGGTTATGCATAGGACGTAAAGTAGGAAGGAAGCGTTTCCGGTTTGCCGAGGTTCCTCTGTCGTCGGCCATGTTTCATTACGTGTCAAGTTTTACTTGATTTCGCGGCGAGAGATCTAAAGGGGGTAGGTGCGGCGAGAGACGTAAATGGAGGAGACGCAGCGATCCGTCGTAATTCTCCCGTAACCGCGCGTTTACCGAGAAACGCCGCAGCCGGTCAAAACACTCTCCCGTGAAATTGGGACGCGTGCCTATTTTTCGGCGCGTGACGCAATCAGTATGCACCGCGGGTGCATCTTGCCCGGCCGGATGCTTTCCACTCGATCAGTAGCCAGCCGGACCGGGTCACCACGGCGAACATTTAATTTTATCGTGTTCGCACACCCTGTGGCCGCCGTCTTACCACGAACAACACGGAATAATCTATAATGTATAACATAAAAAATGGCTAGAACAAGTACCATTTCCCAAATGTATCTCCACTGTTCAATTTTAAAATGTATTTTCGATAATAGAGACGAAACTTGATCAAATTAACGATTAGACAAATTAATTGAACGAAGAAAATATTCGAGAGAGGGTTGGTCGGACCGTTGCAACAGGGTAATTGATTAAAGTTGCAATGTGTCGTTGCATTCGGTCGGATACCGTTGACCCGGCCGTGAGCAACGATGTTGCAAGCCGGGAATTAAATTTATGCGAGGCCAACCGTGTCTCACCTCCGGCCAATGAAAACAATCACGGTCTGTACAAACAATCTCGAGCTGGTTTGTTTCCGCTCGCTTTTTTACCGCCAAGAAATCCCTAGTTGAACTTGATTTCTCGGTCGATCCCTAACTTCGTTTCACGCAGCATCTTCTCGCTTCATAACAATTCGTACTGCCAATTCCACAATTCATGCCTAGCATCCTTTCTACAAATTCTTATATTCCATCTATTAATAACCTGAGATTATAGGACGCGACCTCTCTGACCGTAAAAGATTTCCTAACCCTGCCACGTATTTCCCCTAGCCTCGAGAATTCTCGACGTTTCCCTATCGTCGCTGGAACGTCGCGTTTTAAAAGGATCTTGACGAGCGGGCTGTAATCCCTTCGGTAAAGATCTGCTCGCAAATGCCTCGGTGGCCTGGTTAAAAATGCATTTCTGTACGAGAAGGGTTTCCCCGTCCCAGAAGGGGGTACCCATGCCCGGATTCAGCCAATAAACAGAGACCGGTAATGCAGAGAGCCCGGAGACTTCGGTCGATCAAACAGAATCGAATGACAGCTCAAATATTGGAATATCGAGACGCTATCGATCCCCCCCAACCAGAAAAGTAAAATGCATCACGACTGGCATTGGCTAAATTCCGGGTCATCGCCCACTTCCGTCACAGTTTCTCCCAAGATCTCTCTTCAGCGGGAAATTCTAAATGCCGAGAAACTACACGGATTGTTTATATGTATAAATCAATATAAAATTGGTATTATTAAATTAATTAATTTTTTATGATGCAGCTAGAATCGCTGTCGAGAGGAAAGAGTCCAAGAAAAATGAGATATCGTTAATCCGGAGTGAAAATCGAGTTCGCTGTACCGGTAGTGCGTGCGCGCAACAGAGAAAATCGGTACGGAACGATGAACCTTCCGCCGACAAATGCCAGAATCTTCGTTGAAAACACTCTTTTCCTTCGGTCGGTGTTTCGCGAAGAGTAAACACCGTTGACTAAATATTTTCCTCGGCCGTGTACTCAGTTGCATGACGAGAGAAAGAGAGGAAGGTAAACAGGTGCAGAACAATCCTGATAATTTGACGAAACACCGGCCGACAAGAGCACTTGTAATTTTCTGTGGAATTTTTTCTCGTGTCCGTCTCCCTTTGAAACGAAGCTATCCATTTCGAAAGTCTCTCGACATTAAGGGGACTTAATACATACGTAGGAAAAACGACTCGACGCTAAACAAATTTTTCCTTTCATGCCGAAGCCCCTTTCAACGTTTTTACCACTTTCACGAACCAAGCAAAACCGTTAAAATGTTTTATTTTTTTCATACCAGTTACCATACCTTTCTCTTGACTTTTTCGCAAGCTGCAAAGCAAAAGAGAATTTATCTGCAAAAAATTAAAACGCTGCATTCTTTTTCCCGACTGCTATTTAGGTCTCCTCTATTCCGAAAAGTAATGCTAATTGATTTTTTGGTGTGCCAACGAAAACTGCAAATCACTTGGAAGGCTGGTGTTTCGTCCAGGATATGAGGACCCCTGAAAGCGGGGTACAACCGCGGAGAAATGATTTGTGCGTGGGCGTAATTCGAATACGCGGTAACAAGTACTTCCCCAGTCAATTGATTCAATTGATATAACCCCGTAATGTGCCGTGTGTATCGCAAATACCGGACGATAATTCGCTGTTTCTTGTGTTGTTTTTCGTCCAAGTTGCGTTGCGCGACAGAGAGATTATGCATTAGTGCCCTATTGTTCCCGATACAGAGAAAAAGTAATGGCCTCTCCACTCGACGTGCCATTATTCCGATTCCATTTACATTCAGGATTTCGCGTTTCGCGAAACCGCGCCGAATTAGACTTGGCCTAGTTTCGAGTTGGACAAACATTGCCCGACTTTGAATTATCGCCGCGCAACTTTCCGACTCGCTACTCGTCTCTCCCACCCCAACACCACCCGGCTCCTCTTCCCCCTGACGCCTCACGCCCCCTTCCGCTGAGAAAATGGCCCTAGGTATGCACTCTTCCGCCGCCACGAATCTTCGTCACACAACTTTCGTACTTGGATTCAGCGGTGCTCAAACGGTACAAAGAAAGTCCGTACGTTCGAAATGAATCGCAAAGTATTTGTTAGAAATGGTCACATCGAAAAGTGATTCGCAAACTGAAGTTTAAGAACCGTACGAAAAACGGCATTACGGTAGACTACGTTTAAGTGTCGCGAGAAAGTCCGGGCGTAGCTAGGAGGCGCCAGTGATCGGCCGAGATTTTCTGCGGCATCGAACGAAATCGAGAATGCCAAAGGCTGTTTCGTTTCCTTTTTTCCCTGTTGTTCGAGTCGGTGAGTGGCACGGTTACGTAACAGAATCGTCGGCGACGACGACGACGACGACGGCGGCGGCGGCAGAAAACTCGTCGCGGTAAAACGCGCGAGCCATGCCCGCTTATCTCGTCCCATTCTCGTGCCGCGACACGACATTGGAGGCCGTGGATGTGCACCGTGATAATGCACGCTGTTATCGGTCCTCACGGAGAGCCGGTCTCTCTCGCTCTCTCTCTCTCTCTCTCTCTCTCTCTCTCTCTCTCTCTCTATGTGGCCGAGCCTTCTTATCGACCGCTATCGATGTAGCATCGGATAAAACCGCGACGGCGGTTCAACCGACGCCACAAATCTCTCCCCGAACAGTTTCGAGGAATTACAGGCGCACAGAAAAATCAACGATCGGCTGCCGATTTTCTAAGGGCTTTTCTCAACTGGGAACCCTGCACGAAGCTGTCCGAGGAAAAACTAAATCCATAGTTTGACACGTGTACCACGTGTTCATGCTCTTTCGAGACGATTGTGATTATGGATGTTCTTCCAGATTCTCCCCTAGGCGTTCCGTCTGATGTTTAGTAAAAAGCGTAGACCACTGAGCTAGCGCGTTTTTCCAGAATACGTAAAACAGGTAAACACTCTGGTGAACACGTGGACGACTCTTCATATCTATAGAACCGTCGAAATTATGAACATTACGATCTATGGAAAAGTAAACACTTTGCAATGAAACCGCAATGTAAAAACGTTGAAAAATAAGCTGTGATTACAATTGCAAAATTGTAAATAAATTGTAACCTCAATTAATTACTTTATTGAATTAATTATGATTTCGAAGCATGTCTACAGTTTTTAATTCTCCTCGGATCTTACGGTTCTGTTAACGCGTCTGCATTGATTTACATGCTTACCACGAATGCGATAAAAACGGAAGAAAGAAAGATAATTTGTTGCATCCAGTCCTCTTGATTATTTATTAACATGTTCATTATCCGCGACCGATGTGTCGATCTTAACGATCGCCACGGAAAAACTGAATAAATCGTACAGACTCAAGGACAATAATTATCGTGACAGCCGTTCGGATATTAATGATATTTCTTTCCCCTAGACAAAAACTAAGCGAACTCTCAGGTATGCAAGTTACTAGATATCATCGCTAGACCGACAGATTTCAGTTTATTTTAATATTGCAACCGCTGCGAATAATTCCCTAGAGCAGAACACTGAGAAAATATTCGTAGGCTCTTACACTCGAGACGAATATTGAGAGACAGAAAAAAGGTTACTGGTTCGTGCCGTAAGGAGCAGATGATTTTGAGAAAAGAATGGAAACTGGCTCGTGATCATTATGCAGAGCGTATTCTTCGGAAACGTGTCTTGTTCGCGAGAAGATCCGACCTGGCGGACGTTAAACAACCGTTTCCAATCCCGAGCTCAGTCGGATTCGTTTCAATCAGCAGCGATATCTGAAGATTTAAATTTCCAAGTGGCGGCGGCCAGTCGTTAAATTTGAATTTGTAATCAGAACGGACTCGTTCCGACGAACACTTCTGCCTGCGACGAGTCGTCACGCAGCTCGCGGCTGTGCCTTCCAGCTCGTTTCTTCCTTTCCCCTAGCCACGATTGCGAAAGATTGCCTCAGATTCGAAGCAAAACGAACGAAATCCTGTCTTGCGCCTACGAAGACAAAGAAACCGGGTCGTAAAGTCCCTAGATACCGTCTTCGGGAGTGTCTCGCGCAGCCGGCAGGTTCGCCACACTACCGGAGACACGTGAAAAATTTCGAACATACAGATAAGCCTCTAGGACACATGAAAAATATCACAAATAAAAATCACGCTTATATTAGAATGCACTAAAAAGGAGAAAATAATATTTTAGATATTAGTGACTATAAAAATAAAAGCGTGGAGCGCCCACGAAGATTACGTTAATACAGTTTGGCGCTCCACGCTTTTATATATAGTGACTAATATCTAAAAATATTACTTCCTCCTTTTTAGTGCATTCCAATATAAGCGTGGTTTTTAAAAAGTTTTTTTATTTTCTACATTTTAGTCTTTACTACCGAGCGTATTTACGTATTTAGTAAGGCCCGCTTACCGAGCAGAACCGCCGGTCCTTGTTGCCCCCCCCCCTGCCCGACCTAACTCAAACCAACCCAGTAAGTAAACTGAGCTCCTTCGCTGCGAAGTGGGCCAGTGAAGCCGGGGTCGGAGTCGAAGTGGGGACGCGTAGTGGGGTAGGGAGCGCGCGGAGTGGGGGTCGCTGCCCGCGATGACGTACTACCGAACGGCATGCGTCGAGGGGAGAATGGGAATATTAAAAAAAATATTGTTTATATCCTAAACGCACAGGTGTTTTTAAAAATTGTTTTTTGAATATTGCACAGTCATCCAGTTCTAAGCTATGTTGAAAATTTCAAATCTCTAGCTCATCGGGAAGTGGTTTAAAATTCGATTTCAAGATTTGACACAAACAACAACAACGACTCGGCAAGCTAATATAAGTGTGGTAAATATAATGGAACTTTGTATTCGTGTAAAGGGACTCGGACCCCGAAATATTATGATACACGTGTCTGATCGCTGTGGTCCGTGTACCCCAGATTTTGGCGGGAACTGTATATTGACCCTAGACTGCTTTCATTGTTGGTAACATTGAGAAGTCGTGTTGCGATGTTATTATCCTAGTCCCCAGTCAACAATCTTGTACTGTTTAAACTTTGGAAACTGCTGAAAGACACGAGTACTGGTAGATTGTAGCGTCAACAAGAACATTACAGAAAAAGAGAGAAAACGAACAAGTAAATAGTAATTTTGTTAATCCCTATTGCTAGACACATTATGCAGACCGTTGTAACTAAACTGGATAGCATGCTAGATCAATAAATCGTCAAAACACATTAAAAGATCAGGAAAGTCGATTCAAGACACGAAATAGATGATGAATTATTCTTGCACTCGGTTGCATTCTAGGTAGATGTTATCGGGCTGTCACATCGATTAATCATGCGTCCACTATCGGTAAAATAGAAATAAAGTGTTTCACACTCGGCTAATCAAAATTGAGAAACTCTATCGTCTCCATTAATTAACAATTATAGCGCGTGCATCGCTTACTGCAGAGAAGTCTTTGGACAAAGTTTCCCTCGCGAGGAAAATAACCTACAACGTTCGAAATTTATGTCGGTCCGTCGAGCGTGATTTATTTCGCAAGAACTCGTTAGAGGCCGTCATATTCCATTTGAAATAAAACAAATGATTCGTTGTCGGCGATGCATCATAATTGCATTGTCCATGGTCATTGTCAGAACCAATCGCTTGCGTCCTCTAGATCTGTTTTTCCTTTCCGCCCGGATACCGAGGTAGGTTCGGACGCTCGGCGCAACGAATATTTATAAAATTATAGTTTTACGATAAAATTGGCGTAGCGTTCGTTCGCGTGTTGAATCAACAATCGAAGTAATTATCCGATATACGACATACTTGGCGCGGCAATGTCACGAGTCGCTGCACCGGATCGGCGAAAAATTTGGTTGGTGCCGTAATTACAGAGATGCGAATTAATAATATTCATCGCATGCACAACGATGGGCAAAATTGCTAGGGGTGGGAGACTAACGGAAATTTTACCTCACGAAGCACTAAAGAGCGGGTCTGGAAACCCGCTTTTCGTGGCCAAAAGTCAATTTTCCAAGATCAAGACTTTGAAATATTTTTTTGGGAACAGAGTAAGAATGCTTCAAAGCTTCCAAATCCAAATCCAAATTATTATTAATTTCGGATTATTCATTTCTGAGATATAACGTTTTGAAGACAACCTTGTAAAATTCAGATTAAATAAAACGTTTAACATAGTCATCATAGACTATCAAAATACAAGTTCAAATGATAATTTCGTGTGTGTCAGTAGGTGTGTAATACTGTTGTTAGCATCTGTTTATCCATAAACAAATAATGATAAATTTAAACAATGTAAACTTTGAGAAAGATTTTACAAACACGGCCAAAATCGGCATAAGTGGAACATTATACATGCATATGAAACTATAGACATTTCTGAATATAGTGTAAAAAATTTCAGCTGCCCTTGTCTGACCGTTTTAGTTGTAGAACGATTTAAACAAATAGTCATTACGAGTTTCGGGCGTTTCGAATGCGTTCGCTTGTAGGTGCTTCATTGTGAATGCGCCTCCATGCGACTAAAATAATTTATAAATAATGCATATGTAATATATACATTAATACATTAGTGATTTTATTTATGTATTTATCTTATTTGTGCTAGTATTATTAGTTATGTTATTCCTGCGGCAGAATAGTACTGTTAACACGATTATTAAGACATATCCTACGATCTGCCAAAAAAATGTTTCCAACAAAAGTTGATCAGTATTTACACATATATAATTTTAAATATAAAAAAATTAAAAAAAAAAATTTTATAAAAAATGGGAATCACGTCAATTGTTTAAATGTTACTATATATTTTTGACTTTATAATATTATTGCTGGTGCCGAAACGAATTTAACGACCTAGCATACTATAACCTTTAACTTTAAAATAACGCTAAAATACTTTTGGCCACGAAAAACGGGTTTCCAGACCATAATGCGAAATTTCGGGCGTCCCGAACCCGCGGAATATGCCCGACACGGCTCGAGTTAATTGCAGAAAATTAGGAGACCTCGTTCCCGGCGAGTTTTCCTTGAAAAACGCGGACAAGCGTCGAGGTCGACCTACTCCGGTCTCCGATGCGACCTCGGCGCGCACATTCGTTCACGAACCTACCTCACACTTCGCCCCGAAGAGGACAGATGTAAACAAAACTCGACGTCCCATAAACCGGCGACCAGCCGGTTGTCGCGGGAAAAAAACTACACGTTCAAGAAAAAAAACATGCCGGATACCATAAGAAAGACAACAAAGAACGAGTGTGAGACAGTTTGAACGTTCTTTGCCCGCTGTGGTCGTCACGAGCTGTCTCGTGGAGCGATAGTAGTCGTGATACAGCATTAATTTTAATTAGCGCGCGACAAAAAGAGCCTTTTCTGTGTCACTGAAACCGATCCCTCGAAGGAATGAATGAAAAAAGAACGAAGAGTGGACTTGGTGTTGGTAATTCGTGTTGGGTGATGGGCAATGTTCATTTTATGAGTTGAGGTTATTCGAGGTGGGTGGATTTTCGAAAATCTGACATTCGGTTATCCAAAGAATATAAATTTTTGAAAATACCCGGCTCGACCCTAGTCGTCACTGGCCAGTACACGCTCGAAATCGCCAATGTTTACTGAAAAATAAAAACAACCGATCCGGGATCGGCACAGTCCACTAAGCGGGAGGACCAACGATTCGAGGATGGTACCTATTTAAACAGCCTCGAAGTGAAGAGCGAGGAGCGTAGGTCACGGTAGCCGGGTACACGCGGTCGCCACACCGAAAACTTGAGGGATACTCACATAACGAATAGGTAGACACCGTGAAATCCCGTTGGGCCAGCGTGGTCCGACACGTTGATCCTTTTCGCAGGCTGTCGGCTCGTTCGAAAACACTTGCACAAGGTATAACACGTGTACCCGCACGTCACTGCTGTTCAATGAGATCCCTCGGCCAACCGTGTTCGATCCCCGGGGTCGTCTATCTCTCGGGGGCCATGCACCACGCGAAATGATGTAGGAGAGGAACAACGATCACGAAAATCCTCTGGCACCGGTTTCGTTCGTTCGGCCGGCCTCGCCTTGGGAAACCACGGGGCGACCCGTCGTCGTTGGTCTCCGTCGTTTTCGTCGATGCTCGTTCCCCTCGTTACCACTCGATCCTCTCTCTCTTTTTCTAACACTCCACCTCTCTCACTCTCTCTCTCTCCCACGCTCTCTAACCACACACACTCTCTCTCTCTCACACACACTCTCTCCTCTTCTCTGTTTCTCCTCGGGCGCCGACGGGGATAGACAAGACAGACAGACACCGGTGGTGCACGATTTTCAAGTTGTTGTTGTTTTCTTATCTTTCGCTTTCAGTTCAACCGTATGTGTGTGTGTGTGTGTGTGTGTGTTGCGTGTATGTGTATACCCGAACTTTATAAAGGCTGTCGTGTGGAACAAAGCCATAGACCGTCGTCCGTCCGACCGACACGACCGCAAGGAATCGATGACGGGAGCCACCGAGGCCGACTAATCGCAGCGGCAGGCGAAAAACGGGCGAACGAGACAGCCCAAAAAGACGTTACGTTTTTCGAGGCGATTACGCACGGGTTACGGACTCCGCTCACCGCTGAGAGTGCAAGAGCGCGACTGCGGCGCTCGACGCCGCTTATGCGCCGGCCGCGTGATTCCTTTCCTCGCCACCGTCCTCGACAGTGGCGCCACTCTCGCATCACAGAGCCACTGCCCCGCGCGAGAGCAGACCCGCGCGACAGAGAAGCAGAGAGAGAGAGAGAGCGAGCGAAAGAGAGAAAGAGAGAGAGACCAATACATAACCACGAAAATTTTCGGCCCCCGTCGTCGGCCGGCAGCCCACGACGCGACAACGGCCGAGCGAGCTAGCGAACGCCAGAGCAAACCGAGTCGAGTCGAATCGAGTCGGCACGACCCGACGCGACCCGAGGCCCGCAGAGAGCAGCCCGACTTTCTTTTTCGTCGGCGCGCCGCGACTCTACTCTGCGCGCGCCAGTGAAACTGCTGCCCGCCAACGAGCTGATGCATGGGAACCGACGACACGCGAATGCCCGCGCGGTCTACCGTCAGGGGTCACAGCCTGCCGGCCGGCCCTTCGACACTGTTTCTTATCGATCTCCGTTCTCACCAACCTGTACTACCAATTGCTTATCAACAAATTAGCTAACTCCTCTACTACACCAATTACCGCCAAGAACAGGTGCACGTGGACTAGACCTTGCAATAGTTGCAATCCCGCAGGAAGGATTACTACTGTTACTACTGGCTTATAACTTATCTTCTTCTATCTTCTTATACAAATGTTGTTCGGGTAATTATATAGAAAAGGTCTGCGTATTCCGATTTTGATGAAATTCTAATATGTTATAGATTTCGACATTTTCAACAATTTTTTTCTGTTCCAATATAGAGGGGTCGCTTTTAGTTTTCGAGATATTTGCAAAAGACTATCGCTAATACTGTATTGAATTTTTCGTATTCCTGCATGCTCCGCGGCAACGTAATCCTCTTCCGTGGCCGCATCCGTTTATTTTTTGTTTGTAAACACGTTGTGGAGATGAGAAGCGACAATACCACACACACCCATCCAGTGCTTAACATGCACCCAGTGTTTCTAAAAAGAAGGTTCTCACATTATACAATATAAAATCAACTGAGACCAATACAGCATACATGTATTATCCAACACACGATACCACACACACCCACCCAGTGCTTAACACGCAACTAGTGTTTCTAAAAAGAAAGATATTCGTAATCAGCACGTTAAAATACGTAAGAATCTAGAGTATAATTTTGAAACACTGGGTGGGTGGGTGTGGTGTCAAGTCGGCCCTTTCCGCCCCCTGTTTTCTCTCTGATCTCTACAGCGTCAAAATGTAAACAACCGCTGCACCGGGACAGGCTTATGTTGCCGCGGAGCGTGCAGGTATACGAAAAATTCAATACAGTATTCGCGATAGTTTTCTGCAAATATCTCGAAAACTAAAAGCGACTTCCTATATTCAAATAGGAAAAAGTTGTTCAGAACGTGTTACTGCATAACATATTAAAATTTCATCAAAATCGGAGTACGCAGACTTTATCAATATATTATATTAATAATTAGCTTATTCTATATTATGTAACAATTTTTTTTAAATAGGCAAAAAATAACTATTTCATGTTACGAGAAAAATATTTTTTCTAACTTTTTCTTCTTTTTAATTGAATGTTATTTAAATATTGAATTTATATTTTTCAAATATTGATTTCACATTTTTTGTATTATTTACTTTATATTTTTTAAATATCTAGTTTATATTTTCTGAATATTTAACTTGTATTTTCTAAACATTCAATTCACATTTCTTAAACATATTTACAATAGTTAGATCCAATATTTGTCTCATATGAAAAAGTGTGGCTTAAAAAA
>CM052325.1:10832854-10958599 GCA_028455615.1 Lasioglossum zephyrum
TGGAAATTATTTCATACTTTTTAGTGCATTTTTGTTTTTTGTTTTTTGTCATACCTTTTTTTTCATCTAGAGGTACATAGCTAGAAAATGTATGCTCACTTTGACCTAAAAGTCAGTCCAGACTAAATTCATCCAATTATTAGAGATCGTGGTTTAGAACGTTTTTAAAATTGAAATACACGTGAAACAGGGATCTTTACCAATTACGCAAGCATTTCGCAAAATTAGAATTAACTTTTAAAGGTTACCTGTCGAACGTGGTCCAAGACGGAAAAGACGAATGTTTGAAAAATGAAGGATTAACGAGGCTGAAGAGCGGGAACCAAGCACTCGAAATTCACGAAGTGGAACCTGTTCCCGGGGTCCCGGCAGCGCAGCGGGCCGAGGCTGTTTAGAATTCCGCAGCAGGGCAATAATTCCGGTTTCCCTTTTGCCAAACCGCACGCTAACTCCCGCCGTTTCTGCGAATCGTCCTATGCCTCTGCAATCAGCGAGCCACGATCTATCCGGCGCGGCGATCCTCTCCTTTTCCCTTGCTCGCGAATCGAAAAGGATTAAGCCTGCGTATCTGCATTGCAAATCCGAGCGTCAAAGAGTTTCGTCGTGCCTCCGCGAGCCAGTTGCTTTTGCTACTGGGTGATCGACGGAGAGATTCGGTGTCTCCGATCCATATTCATCGCGATCATATTCAGACCCCGAAGAGAGTCCCACGCAACGAGAGGAGGCTCTTCTTCGTCAAAGATCCTGTTAGGGGATCCACTAATTAAATGGTTAGGGGTGTTTTTCAGGCTGTTCTTCGAAGTCTAAATTCAGAAAAAAGTTCAAGTCCCTTCACCATCAGACCCTGAAGAGTCCAACGAGACAACCCAATCAGGATCCCCACTCTCGAAGATCCAAGCAGAGGTCTCCGCTAATTAGCCAGCAGAATTGAAAAAATCTCTCGATGTTCTTCGGGGTGTACCTAAACTAGGCAGGGAAGTATTCAGGGTCGGAGTAAACATCCTGAGAATCTATGAAGCGGAGACCGTCCAGCCGGGAATGTCCGATAGCTATCGAAGATCGGTATCTTCGTATTCGATAGGAATCGGAGGCTCGGCTGCCAATTAAGAGAACGAACGTTAGAAGTCCCAGCACGGTGTGGCGCGGCGGATCTCTTCGGGGTTGGACTAGGACCCGGCGAATATATTAGAGGACATTTCTCGCAGATCGCAGCGGGCTCCAGAGAGATAGAGAGAGAGAGAGCAAGTCGGCTCGTTACACGGCTGGTGTATACATAGCCACGGTCCGACGCCGGGCGTCGTTGCTGCGTGCGTGTACCGCACTGCGTTTCGAACTCGCGGTAGGACGCGGAACATCCCGCTGGTATTGATCAAGGAGTGGTAGCGGGTGTTCTTGAACCCCGGTGCTCTTGCTCCCACTTTACGACAGTTAGCAAAGCACCGCGCTCTCGGCCATTACCTGTACCACCTCGAAGCCTGTGTGTACAGCCCATGGACAAGAAACCCGCTGGTACAAGGTCCACGGCCCATCCGACCTCCTCAGGGTAGATAACTGTCGAAACAGTTTGCCGTAGCAACGTGCCGTGCGACTCGGATAGACATCACTGCATCTCCAGTCTGTTCGGTCTGGCCTATTCTACCGAATTCTTGGTTACTCGTAATCCCTAGTCGAATCGATCTTCGCGTAGACTGTAGACTGATGATATGTACTGGTTGACACAGTACTCTACGCTATAATAGTTGGAACAACCTGTCAAGGATGTAACAGTATCTAGAGAAAGTCGAAATCGGAGGAAGTGGAGGAATATCCACTTGTATGCTTAAAAAATGGCGACACTCGCTCTTCGAGTCATTCGGGTGTCGATTGTCCTATCGGAAAACCGATACCGGCGACTCGTTAGCATTGCAGTAGCCAGAGAGTCGAGTGACACTGAATATTCTCATGTGTCAGGTGGTGATCCACTGCTGGCAAATCTCTGTCCCAGTAAATTCAATGTCTGCGCGAAGGTGTTACTCTGGGTCTCGGAGCCGCTATTATTGATCAGAGGTAGAACCCTCCACTATCATTATGCCAGCGAAGTTCAGACTAAAATATTGAAAAACCCAGCATTCCTATCGTCCGTGAATCGAAAACAGACTTGAAATAGCCACTCGGTCATCGCGAGAACATTTTTCAAATCTCCGCAGACGGACCTATATTTAAACTAGGTTTCCTTGCCAAGAGCAAGTATCTACGCTAAACTAGCACTGACCTTCCCCAACTGGAGCCGGTGCTAGCTTCTAGCAAAGTACGTCAAAGATTAAGCTCTACAAGAGGCTGGCTGTGTTACATGCTTGTGTCCCTCGCGTACATACACGAGGTCGCGTAGGAGTGTACATCTGGCTACAATGTTGCCGGTCGTAAATAAATCCCCTCGAGCTTCCCATTCAAGTGAAGAAACTAGCGGTCGGCCCGGTATTTTTAACCGCGAGCGCGTTCATTGTTTGCGCAGGCTCGTTACGGTCCCGTCTCGTGTCACGTTGACTTAACGAGAGACCCCGGCCGCTTTAAAGGGTACCAATAGAGCAGATTTATAAAATACGCCTACGAGTGCACGCGCTCGGCCTGTTTATGCCGGTGCAATGTCTCGGCAAGGTCACGCGCATGATCGTTCGCCCGTTCGCAAATGCTTTCAGCCTGCGCTCGACCGTGCACACCGCGCGAATAAACGGTGCTCGGCGAGCGTGTCGCTTCCACGAAATTGTTTAATTACCGGCGTATTTGTTTACCTCAGCCAGGCGACATTAACCTTATCCTAGATTGGTTCAATGCGTCCCCCCAAACGATGGTCGAGACCTATCCTACCGCCACGAAACAGACTGCCAATGTTTTGGTAAGAATGACCTGACTCGATCAAATCCTTACCTATAGAAATTGACCTAGCTATTGTCTAGACCTGTGCTAGACATGGTTGGGGCCCGTCGAATACATTCACTAGTGTTTCGTGTCTTCGTTGGGACAGTGACCGCTACGGTGTGGGTGGTTTTGTCTGAATTGAGAGAAATGTGCCCAGCACTGGGCTAGACGTATCCTAGAATCTTCTCGAGACTTGCCTAGCGGATTCGAAGAAAGCTGGATACGCGTCTCTCGACAATCGGCAGCTGCCGTGTGCTTGACTTTCGACGGAGCGCGGCGTGCGGTCGTATTTTTAGCGTCGACCGATTTCCGCGAACGGCGTGTATCACCTGGCGGGGTATTTTCGTTGGTCGCGGTGACATTGCGTCGTTTTTAGCGCGAGGACGTTACACTCACAGCCGGACCGGTGTTCGCGACGGGACACGCGGTTATTGATAACAACGGCCGACGCGTTTAAAGGTCGTCCCGTTCGAAATCCGTTCTGGAGAACTCGGATGATTTTCTCGCAGTTCGTCGGAGTCCGTTTAACCGGCGCGCCGCGAGAAATGTTGTCTGCGGTCGGCCACGGGTCAACCCAGGATGAAGCTGTATTACGTTAAGTGGCCAGCGCATCGCAATCTCTAAGTTAACCCTCCAATCAACCGATGCCACGGCTTAACCCCAGTCCGGCTGAAATTGTTACGTTGTTGCGTCGAGGCGCACACACGCGAGAGTGTGGAACCACGGTCAGTCGTTGTTGCGTGTCTCTCCCTGGCTCGATGCACCCGGACATTTTTCCCCGTCGGGACAGGTCTCCCTTTCTCTCTCTCTCCCGATGATTATTGGCCTTCGGGGGATTTTCTTTTCGAACCACCGACCCCCCGTGCCGGATAGCCGGTCATTATGAAACGCGAGATCTACCGAGTCCTCCACCTCGACCGATTGAATTGTTACAGGCTTCCCCTCCACCTCTACCCTGGTTCGTACCTTGTTATTTCCTGGTTTAGAACCACGTAGTCCACCACCGTCGCAATTTTCTTTTTTAATTCCCCGTGTCCTTAATTGGCACACTCGGCCCCCTACCCCGCTCCTCCCACCACCCTCACCATTGTTCGACGGGGCTCGTTCATTTCGCGACGGCGCGGCGGATAGGTCCGGGTTAGCGTCCGCGTTGGGGCCAGCTGGGATGGGCCGGTAGGTCGCAGATAAAGGATAGGTTGCTCTCGGGTTAGGTTTGATCGGCCGGTTCTTAATTAGACCGTGGCGATCTGTCGTCCGATGGAGGTCGGGGCCTGGCCGAGGTGAAGGGTACTCCAGGATCTCCCTAGGAAAGTCTAGGGAGTGTTACGGAAGCTTGTATCTACGTGTCAGTCCAAGATCGATAAAAACATGATTTTCGGCTGATGAAATTGAAAGTAATTTTTTCATTTCCACGATTTTACCCCGATCATCGAGGAGTCAACGTACGCTCTGAAATCATTCTGTTCCACGTAACAGATTCCCCGGTACATCTGAAGTGCGTAGAGGGTGTAGCGCCGACTCCTAAATGTTCCCGTTTGGATTGAATACCCTCTTGCGTGGACCCTTTCGCTCGGGGTAGGCTTGAGTGAGGCGGAGCGTTAGGGTGTACGGATATATCTGCGCGTAACAAGGGCCTTGATGAATGGCAGGAAGAGTGCCGAAACCATTTAACAGCGGGGGAACTGAAAAACGTGTTTTCTGAAAATCTGAATAGAATCCTCCGTCCCTCGAAACCATCCTTTAAGCCACCCCTTCTCACATCCTGACAGATCAATTCATTTCTCCAAGGATAACGAGACTTATGTACGAACTCTTAATTGCAACATGCTTGAATACTTATTGCGGAGACTCGTATTAGCGTACGACCAGTCCGGTACCTTCTTTAAAGGGATCATTATAATTTCTACACTTTTATATAGTTCGCGAGAGGATCAGGTTTACTCGAGTTCAGAGGGTTTGCGCGTAGGCTGAGGAAGGAACGTGCAAGTTTCGGGGTTTTGCGCGTCTGTTGTCATAGAAACGGGCGTGCCTGCCCTGTCGAGCGGCTCGGAACCATCCCCGAACTTCATCTCGTTGCCACGTGGACGCCGAAAGGGGAAATACTCGATTGTACACCAGCCCGGAGTCCCATACGCGAACGGTTTCTCTGTCGTGATTTTACTAACCCCACGAACATTGAATTTCGTCTATTCGCGATGATACTGGCCACTTCATTTTGCAGCTCTTCAAAATTTGTTTGCGGAACGCCAATGCTGGAAAACTTGGAGATGTCTAGGGTGGTTAGGTTTGCAACTGTCGAAGCTACGATTGCAGATGCAGCGCGCACCGGATTAAAAAGCAGTGTTGCATCAGGCGTAAATGCGCAACGAAACGCGTTCAGCTGGAAGCTGAGCAACGATGCTCTGTTGTTTGCCGAAGCGAGCGAGCAAAATACCGATTTCTAATCTCTGTTGACTTTCCTCTCGAGACCCGCGACGACGTTCGCGGTGATAAGGCTCGGCGCTTCTTTGCGCGATTTCAATTGTTCCGATGCAGTCACTGGCAGTGGGGAACGGGACGCATATGCGACTCGCTCACTGCTCGATGCTCGATGCAGAAAAACTAGGTGCAGCCAAGCTGCAGTGCTCCACAGACCGGAGAGATCGGAAGAAGAATAGTTACCGTGCGAACAAATCTGAACATTTCAATGTTCTGCGAGCAGTTAGAGAATTGATGTTCTACAGGCTGAAAGTAGACGCGCGGAGGTACTTGAAAAAATTTTTCGTAAAAATTCAGCTTTTGGAACATGAACTTTCAAACGGCCTGCAGACCGTTTTCGCTGGCGAATCGAAGCCGACAAAAGGGACGGAGAAACGCAACACCGGCTTCACCGGTCGGTCCTTTTCCAGAAGGTTAAATCCATTAGGGTCGCGCACGATTTGCTTCTTCTCGTCGTCGCCGGTGGGATTAAGAGGAGAACCCGAAGAACAGGCCGCGGATGCTACTACCTTGCTCCGTCGAGAAATAGATCGAGCTCCTTTACGAGCAGTGGAATCGATCTCGGCTCCGAGTCAATCTAGGAGAGCAAGGACGCCGGCTTCTCGCTATCGATGCCACGGCACACGATCGAGTCATCATCGTTCGCCGCTCTCGATTATTCGCGTTGACTTAACCGGGAGACACGCTAACACAATTGCGCTGAGGCTCGTGCGCGCCACGATGCGTGCCGGATCGTTCCGAGCGATCGTTCTGCAAAGAACCGTTCAGCATCGCAAATTGATCTGCTCGAGTACCAGTGTACTCCTAGCTATATACTCCTAACGTATCGAACCAATTTTATTTTTTTCGACTGGCCTTTTTTTAAAAAGGACGAGAGTTCGATGCTCTCGAAAGGGTTGGGCAAAAGAAAGTTAAATCGCGGCGAGCCTGCGAGACGCGGTCTCCCCCATCGAAAACCGCGCTTACGTCACCGGAGCGAGAGGCCAATAAAATTCCGGGCCGAGTACCGTAAGAAAGAGACCGGACAGGTGGTGGTGAGGGGCGGGAAGGGATTGGTGGAGTGGCGAAGGGATACATCGAAGGACACCGAAGGGAGCCGAGGGGCAGAGGGTTGGGGCGGGTTCGGAGTCCTTAAGAGGAGACCGGGGTTGTTAGCCGACGGCTCGAAACGAACCGTCGTCGTGGCGGCCCACGCGTCAGACCTCCCGCGAGGTTCTCAATGTTGTTTACATAAATCATCAGAAACGGTCTGGTTCGGCGTGGCTGCCGCGCCGCGTCGGTTCGGTTCGGTTCCACCGTCGAAGCAAAAGCAACCAGTGCTGCTCTCTCCGGCTCTTTCTCTCTCTCTCTTTCTCTCATACTACTCGTCCTTCGGCCGATCCAACGACCCCGCCTCGAATAAACCCGACTGCGAATAAAGCGTGCCGACACTCTCCGCTTGTGCACTGTTAAGGACGCGCGAGCACCCCGTATACACACACGTACACGTACACGCGCGTGAATATAGGGGCGATGGACGTCGAAAGAGCTTGGTTAACGGGGCACTGTTGACGATGACGCTGGAAATTGGAAACGCGCGTGCACCGGATTGGTCAGACGGGTTTTCGGGCTCTTGGACAAAAATTGGATCGAGGACAAAAATCCCGAGTGACCCAAATACGATTTTTGACGATCGCGTTGAATATAGGGAATGGGAATACGCTGGGTACGTACATCTAGGAAAATCTGAGGCGTACTAAGGGAAATTTAGAAAAGTGTTGGGTAGTCTGAGAAGAGCTACAAGATCCTAGGGAGATGCGTATATACCGTACGAAATTATTTGAAAGCTCGATCTGTTCGAGAAAATTGTTTGATCGTTTTGAATCGCAAAAATGTTTCCGATATTCGGATATTTGGGTCGACTGACTCATCGGCGCACTATTTATAAGGCGCAGTGAAATTGAGGCAACCTAATATTATTCGCGACGCGAAGTGTTCCAACTATGCACCGGCAACGGCGAGCGATACGTGCCGCGACGCAAAAAACCTCCAGCGGGAAAGGATGCGGGGCGTGACAACGAGGCGTCTGAAAGGAGAATGAGAAACGAACGGACGGACGAGGGCCGAACAGCAAACGAATAGAGCCGCCGGCGAGCTGGAACGAGACGGGACACACTGAGCCTCTGTGTGTGACGCTCCAAACAGCTCTCGGGATCCTGTCCGACGACCGACCAACACGCAAATAACCAAATTTTTCGTGGGAAACCCGCCTAAAAATATCCCGTGACTTGCGGGGGTGTGTTATTTTTGCGCGGACGCGATGCATCCCACCGTCGAGCCGGTCTTCGTTCATTCATTAATCGCTTCGACAAATGGACGAACACAAGAAAGACAGCGGAATCTACTGAGCCTCCGATAAATCAAATTTCCACATTGGGAAGCGGTAAAGTTCTCTGATATGCAACCACTGGCGACCTACTTGCGCAAGGTCAACGTTCGTTGCTGCACCAGTCACGGCCAAGGACCAGCGACGCCCCCAGACAATAATTAAACTCAACCAAAATTAAAGCCATCTCTATGAACACGTCATACCAAATTCGAAAGGACACCATTGGAATCTTGAAATGTCAATGAAACCGTAGGAAAAGTTTCATTAAGATCCCTCGAGCCGTCTCTTCCCAAAAAATTCGAAACACCGACATTCATTACTAGCAGCCTACTCGGCCTCTTAATCGTTCCTCCAGCGTCGGCAACCCCGAAGTCAGGCAACCCGCGAGCACCACAGCCGAGACTCCGGCGTCGTGCAGGAGCTTCGACAGCTGATCCTCAGAATTCCCTAGTCGCTGGTGTTCTCGCTGAAAAGCCAAAGGAAGCGTGCGACAGCTGAGAGAGCAGGAGAAAAGATCCTCGGAGAAAAACGCGGGAACGGCGGAGGACCGGCCGGAGAAGAAGAAGAAGGAGGAAGGAGGAAGGAGGAGGAACTAGTGAGAATCGGGGTGGGGGGAGAGCGATAAGGAAGAGAGCCGAACTCTCGATGCCCAGGACCGGAGTGGAATTACGGTTTGGCGAGGGGTGGGGTGGGGAGAAGGGCTGGGGGAAACAGGACGAGAGGGCGCGGTCTTCTAGAGAGAGAGTGGAGGGAAATCGAGGAACGCGAGAAGGAAGGGGCGTCTGCGTCTGCGACCTTGGTTGGGGTCGCTTCAAGGTCGCCGGTTGTGCCTGCCCCTCCCCCCCGGCTCGCGGTATCCCCTCCCCCTCGCCACTCCTCTCGTCTATGGTCGAGGTTGTGCTCTCTTCCCTCGTCACCCGACCGTCGGGCCTACGGTTTGAAACGGGACCGCAACTGCGTACGCACAGAGAGAGATAGAGTGAGAAGGGGATCGAGGAGGAGAGAGAGAGCGAGGGAGAGCGAGGGAGAGAGAGAGAGACTGTACATAGGAGTGCGACAAGAGCGTGTGGTGTCGCGAGATCAATGCCAGGGTCAATGTCACGGCTTGCGAGTGTGTGCCGTGGCTGGGTCGCTGGGTTTCGTCGGGACGAAGCCCCGACAGGGATCTCTGACACCTTTCGACTGGCCGAGGTAGCTAGGACAGGCCTGGACGTCGCCGCGTGTCACTGTCCTCCGGGGACTGGACTCGCGGCTGACAGGAACTTTTACTCTTCTTGTCTCTGCGGGAGGATTGGGTGAGCTGGATGAGTCGGTGGATCGGGGACAGGGGTCTTCTGGGTTTCGAGTGGATTCGAGCTGTCGGGTTCTTCGGGGCTCGTGATGACAGGTGGAAAATTCAGGTTGGATTTTTCGAGACTAATGGAGAATAATTGATTATTCGAAATACTTTATCATTTGTACTTGATACACAGGACAAGTATCTGTATTTTTTCTGTTCAATTCGTACGAATCTGTTGTCAAGAATTTTTTTGTTTGAAATACTTGGAATATTTTTAATATCTATCTCCAATGAGTCAGTGTTAACGTTGCGTGGTGTGTACAAGTGTTATGTCCATGCTGAATGTATCTAGGTTAAGTCGGCCCCATACCACAACGATTAGTATAAGTTTTTAGCACTTAGCTAAAGTTCGCGACAAAAATGTACAGACTGTATACATTACGGGCACAAATGAAGCCTAGCCTAAAGTGTAAAAACCTAGAATGTTTAAGTGACCGATAAATATTCATTTCTACTGGCTTGTCATGACATAACCGTCTTCCTAGAAACATTGACGGATTCGAACGAAGGTATAGCGAATGGCAGTTACGCAAAGGCCACGAGGTGAGGTGAGGAGAGTAATTAGGTTTAGGCGAGCGAAGCCCTTCGGGGAACCCTGATACCCTTGTCTAGCTGCCGAGAGTAGCTTCACGATTCGCATTTTTACACTAGATCGAAACGTTCGAGTGCGTAGGCTGGACGTGTGGGTAGCCGCATTTTTTTTGCATAATATCAACTGGCAACTCGTTAGCCGCCATCGCACCGGCGCGGCCACACGTTTCAGTGACTTTTCACTTTCCTTTTGTTTGTCCACGTAACGATTCTTGCATTAACCGTGGCGTAATGTTTGCTCGAGCGTGTTTGTCGTCGTCTTCGCCATTACCACAACCCGGAATCTTCTTCAAATCGATTTCAACCGGGTGCAATCGGACGCGAATTATCGAATTTAGTTTGAACAGTATTATCAGTAGACTGGGGATCTTTATGCATTTATAAAGAAATTGGTTGGGTGAAATACAAAACGGTAGACGAATTAAAAAAAGTCAAGAATGCTGTATTGTTGCTTTTAATATAGCAAAGTTTTTATTTTGTATAAAGATCCGCAGTCTAATTATCAGCACTGTTCTGTCACATAAATATTTTCTTATTAACCAGTGACATCTGTAGAGCGAATTATAATTGTTTCTGTAAATATTACAGGGTGTTTCAAATGTTTGCGGCTCGATATAACCACTGCAGTGTCTAAAAGCGTTTCGGTTAATGCATCAACGTTGTTTTCACGCAGCGACGTTTCCGAAGGAGGATTTTAAAAATAATTGGCGAGAGAAAGGGAAGCCTAAAATAAATGTTCGCTCGGAGGCAGCCTCGAGAGAGAGAGGCCCGATAAATCGGTAAACAGGATTAAGCTCGTTCCACGTGCATCAAGCCATCGACCCGTCGCTTTCCTTTAAACGATATGAAATATGTAACACTACTCCGCCTTCTTCTTATCTTTATCTCATTATGCTTTCAGACTCGTGTCTGTATCTGTACGCGTTATCTTCTTTACACATGTCAGCCGCCTGACTACGGATTTTTTCAAATATGTTCGTCGACACCATTGTTTAAAAACGCGTCGATCCAAAAAACGAATTTAAATATACTTTACGAATTCGTTCCGTTAATTTTTGCGAAATGGGTAAAGGGAAATTGTATTTTAAAATTCCTTAAACGTTGAACGCTCGAAATGTACTGTAATAAATTTCGTAAGTGATCGTTTGCGGGATTAGTGGCCCAATTGTTGCAAATTGGGTAAAACCGGATAGCTTGGTTGAAAAATCGCGATATGAGCCGGTATCGACGGAAATCCTTGATTCCGATGCTGCGGCGTACACAGTTACGGAAGCACCGCTCCAATGAATTCGCGGAACCGTGACATTGACACCTTATCGCGCGGCGGCTGGTGTTATCATCCGGTCGATAACACTCGCAGCGAGCGAACGTTCTCGTAAAATCTCTTCGGGACTCCGTCCTACGAATTTTCGTCCGATTTTACGAGTATGGTCGTGCCTCTCGTGACGTCAGGCCCGATGTAATCGCGGCTTGTAACAAAACCGCCAAAAATCTCGCAGGAAGTTCATTCGGGATTTTCCATGAATCCATATATTACAGGATCATGCAAAAATATGATTAATAAGCCTGAATGTAACGTTAACGTATACAATGCTTATTAAGAAACAAGATACAGTGTGCCTCGATATTTATTAACAATATATACATTCGTTATTTTCATAGCACACAATCCGACGTATTTTCACAGCACACGTGTCACATTTTCTGAAACCGATAAAATAAATAAACCGACAGCAGAGAGCGAGGCAAGTAATAGGAAACAAAATCAATAAACTGAAAAAATGAAATAAAAACGTCACTGCGATCAATAAGGAAATAAAATTTCACATGACACTAGGGTTTTCTAGAAAAAAAAACATGCGTTTCCCTGGAACAACGGGATAGATAGGAACAAAATTGCGAATGAAATTTTTGCGAATAATCTGCTGAACAACGTGTTCGCGTTTTAATTGGACACAGCTGTTTAGAGGCGAGGATACGTTGCCGGGGCTGTTGAATGCGACGTTTGATCTTCCCACGGTTGACGTCATCTCCCGTCAATATGCAACCGCTTGTGCTTGTCCCTTAACAAGCCAAAAATAAAAATCTTCCGATGTTCAACGGGCTTGCTGAACAATTCACGCGATCACGAACCTTCTTCCTTGCCAGCTGACGTAAGCGTGTTTACGTGTCCGCCGCGCCGCGCCGCGCCGTACCGAAAGATACGAATGCTCTTAAAAATATGCAATCGACCGCGGTTCGCGACCTTTCAACGATACCCCGGCGTCCCGTGGGGTCTTCAAGCCTCGTTTCGTCAATCTCCTTCTAAGGTACGATCCAACACCTCCCCTCCAATCGCTTGCAACATTTATTTATCACGGCAAACATTGGCAAACATCAGCAAACATCGGAAAACATCCATTAAAATCGAAATCCATCTTCCAGACAACACGGCTTACAAAATCATTTATTTTATAGAAACTTTACATTAATGAATTTTTATATATCGCAATCGCCGAGAGGATTGTTGTTTCGCTAAAACAAATATTTTACTCCTGTGCAACTGTGCAGACTTATTTGCATATCTGTAGACTACATTCATGAATTTTTGTCCAGCGCTATCGGCGAATCTGCTGTAATTATTAAGTGATAAACAGACAGTTAAAAGCAAGCGTTTCCAGAATTTATTTCGATAAGACGATTTGGCGTATGTTCGTGGAACTTCGCATGATTGTTTCTATAGTATATCTAAAAGTACGAGTATTTTTTTTTGAACTTGTTATTACGTAGAGCATGGGAATTATTCGTCGAAGAAGAAGAGAGGAAAAGAAACGTTTCTCGTGAACGTTGGCTAGGCGTACCTGAATAATATTCAATTGGAGGGTAAGATAAGAAAGGAAATGATAAAAAATATACTGGACAGATCCCTCAGGAGGGTTATTTCCATAAAAAAAGAAGTAACTTCGCTAGGACGGTTGCGGAAAAAGCAGCGAACGGTCGCGTAAGGCCGCAGCCCGAGAAAAATTTTCAAATCGATGGGGGGGGGGGGGGGGGGAATCCCTTTATCGGATTTAAAAAATTCAAAGCAGGAAGCAATGGAAAGCAACGGTGGTCATACCATTCTTCTCCGCGTACGCCATTTTGTAAAACACTTGCGAACAGACGAACTGCTTCGGCAATTTACGAAGTTATCGTTCATCAAAGAGGAAGTGACAGTAGATGGTCTTGCGAAGTCCGCCAGTTTGTTTTAAATCGTTATTCTGAAAAGCTATTTTTCCAAGGACATTATCGTTGAAAAATAATTTGAAGAAATGACATTTTCTGTTTATAGGGGTGTTCTCCTTTCCAGGATTGCAAGAATGCAGGATGCGGCTTCTTGAGAGATGATGAAAGCGCATGAAATGGCCAGAATGTGAATAACACTGTATCCGAAATGAAAGAGAGCGATCGGATTGAATCAGCCGTCGGGATCGCGACTATCGAGAGGAAAGACGCGGAGAAATGGCAGAAGAGGAAACCCGCGGAGCGTAAAGTTGCAATGCCGACCGACTCGGCAGTTCAAGGCCTCCTCGGCCCCCTCCCAGTGTTTGTTTCCTATATTCATTCTATTTTCTGCGTTCCCTTCTCCTCGTAACCCACTCGTTTTTCCATTTTCCGTCTCCCTCTCTCTCCGTACGGTCTCGCTCGAGCCGATGAAACTCGCATTCAGATCTCCCGCCACAGCGATACCGTTGTCCCGCGCCGATCGTTGCCCCTCTTTCTTTCGCTGCAGCCGATAACCATGACACCATCCCACTCTACTCTCCTCATCTTGGTCCCACAGACTCCTCGTCCCCACTTATCGCGATCTCCGTCTCGTTCTGCTAATGCGCTCTCTGTTCTACGCCTCTAAGCTTCTCTCCCCCCCCCCCCCGTAGCGTCCCACGGATTACCGATTCTGTCTTCTTTCTTTAGCCTTGCCGTTTCCTGTTCGCTATATAGTCCCCTCTCTTGACCAGTCCCTCTCTCTTTCGTCTACCCCTAACCTCTCCGCAACTGCATTCATTTCTCTCTCTCTCTCTCTCTTTCCCCTCTACCGTCGTCTTTATTTCCTATTTGCGCTCACGTATTAAATTGTGCTGATTGATACGTTCTCATCGGTACGGGTTTCCTCCTCCCCCCGTACCGGCTCATTTTGCTTTGACCGACTAATCGATTCGACTGTTGTTTACTTCACCAAACCAGAGGGTGGTTGTTGTTTTGCTGGAGATTTGGGATTTTTAATTGGCCCGCGAGGTCGTGCAAATGTCTACAATCCTTGCAGATTTCGGTTCAATTTGAAAAACTTCGTGACGTGTCCGCAACCCTACCCTCTGGCCGGTGCATGCTATTAAAGTCATCGGGTCACTGTTACTCGCTAGACCAGCCGGGCGACGAAGCCTGTTACATAACCTGCAAATCCCAGCCCCCGAAACTATGCAAACTGCACGCCGGACTGTGCGGACTGCCACGAGGTCGCTGCTGCGGTGCGAGTTGTATTCCACTGGCAGTAATGGTAATCAATACGCCGTGACGATTCCAGACGTTCATGGTGTGGCCATCATAACGAAAACAATATAATATTTGACAGCATCGTTATAGTTTACAACGTAACTTGCTATCTTCTAAACGTCTTTCCGATCCACTAATTTCAATATTAAAATCACTCAGATATAGCCTGTTCCACTTCATATTTTTATTTTTGCAACTACCACAAGCAAGAATACGTATCCCCATAAAGTTTTATTTAATAGATTGGTTCAATTGTAATGCACACTATGATACAAGCCAATTGGACATTATGTAACTGGACTTTTTACAACTCATACAATAAAATCCGGGGATAATTTTGAATCTCCTAGGCAGATGATAGTTCCCTGCATTACCAGCAGTGCAATCGTTACGCCTCACCACAATGACGTCACAGCCACTAATGCCCGAGTTACATAAACCCCCATTGCGTGCCTCGACCCTCTTTCTCTCTGTCATCCAGCCTTCCCCAATGACGGACAAGCATCTTGATGACGCTCGTGTCCTTTTGTTTTTGTCGCAAGGGTGACGTTAGAAACTGTCTAAACTAACCCTAGGCTGAACCTTCCCTCATTCAGATCCGCAAACTAACCTATAACCCGCAGACACAATTGGTGTGTAATGGATTTCGGCTTGGAAGGCAAACCAGCGTAAATTCCGACGGAGAAAAAGCGATCCTCCGCATTTAAGATTGTCCTGGTGGCCGTGAAACCGGCCGCTCGATAAAGATAGCATTCCCGGGCTGCCGGTGCCCCCTCGCGGATGGGGTAAACGGGCGCCCGTAGTTTCAGAATACGAGTATCCCCTATGAAATGTAACTCAATATCATGGATAAAATTTTGGGAATTTTGAAAAAATCTGATTATCTGGATCTGATGGAAAAATGTATGGAGGTTTTGGTTTTATTCTGAAAAATGCTGGTTATTTACAAATTTAGTAGCTATTGGATTTTGATTTTATGATTTGTGCCAGGGTGACTGTATACGTATAGTTTGTTGCTTGGAGCACCGGCCGACAATGTGCTCGTCTCGAGCTATAGCTCTCATTCATTAGGGCTAGACCATATCCTTCCTCGAGACTCCTCCAAGTCTCTTAGCGGACGGAGAACTGTCTTACGGGCCTACTCCCTCTCTAATTAGATGTACAAATACCGGTTCCAACGAATTTACAGCTTGCGACGACTATAAACGTCCCACAGTGGATTAAAGGGGTATGCGGTTGCTATAATCGCTATATCTGCAATCGTATTGTATAAACCCATTGATTAGAATCTTAAAAAGGCGAGTGCAAGCCAACGCAATTAAATGATACGAAAATATTTTCAGCGTATCAAAGTCTTGAAATTGATCAAATTGATCAAATTGAAGACGAAACTGTTTCAAAGAAGTCCATTATGTTTTTCATTTTTATTTTTTTCTAATAAATTGGATAATCACGTAAACAAGTGTAGAAAAATGGTGTGCAATGAGATGCACTGTCGACGCGCTGGATCATTGAAAAATACAGGAAAAATAGCCTCCAGTCGAGAAGGTTAAATGGTGCGGCCTACAGTCATTTCACGTTAATTCGTATCTCGATTTCAGGTTGGCTCACAGCCCTCGTAAACTTGCACCGTAATTACGAGGCAGAGCGATAAAGCAGGACTTAAAATACACGATGAACCATGACAAACCGTTGAACAGCACGAACTAGACGCGACGCGGCGATTGCAATCGGATATTTCGCTCGGTGCTCAGACCACAAAATAACCATCGCGTTAAGAAACTGGATTCTCTACTGATTTATGCATTCATCTCAACTGGAGAAACCTCATTCCACCCGTTGCGATCTTAATGTTCTAACAAAATCAATTTAGATAGTCTCGGGAAACTAGAATATAGTATTAGATGCAACGTACCAGTAATCAATTAGTGTTGTGTGTAATTGGTCGCTAAAAGTAGTGGCAAGTATTATGTGCATTTCATCTAGACGATACAGTTATTAATACTATTCATAAATATGTACCACTGCACTTACATCGGCACAATTAATTTACATACACGAAGCTTACCAAATAAATAAATAAATTATAATACTGTGACAAATCTGAAAATTGTAATTGTGCAGAGTTCTCCATTATCTAGTATACGTAAAAACAATATATCTTCCGTGAACAATGTAAATATCTACTATAGATGTACTGTTTTATCTATTGCCGGTCAAGAAGTATATTCTTGCCGAAAACACCGACACCACCGACACCGACCACCGACGAGATACTATTAAATTAATATGGTAATTTATCATACAAACATTGAAATTGGCCAATTCTAAACACGCATAACATTTGAATCAGTAATATCCTAGGATTGAAACTTAGATTTTTGGCATAAGAAAGAGGATAAAATTTCTGGTTTACCGAGATGCATACTATCACCGACGAGATAACAGTATCTCGTCGGTGTACTCTGTGATCTTCTGCACCGGCGAAATTCCGTCGGTAGCCTTCTGTTTCGCACTCCAGCGAAAATATATCCTAGAGGGCGTAAGAGAACGCCGAAATATTCGAGTGACACGAATGTTTAATAAGAATGTTTATGAACAAATATGGCTGGATGTCTGTGCCGACAAGCACGAGTTGCGATGTTGCATTTAATTCGCGATAGATGGAGAACTTGATCCAACTTCAAATTTTTCTACAGAAAAATAATTGAATAAATCTTTCTTACATTAATTTCAACTAAATTAGAACTTGTTACAATTCCTATTATCGCGGTATTAATTACTGCGAAGTACAAACGTGACAAAAATAATATAAAAAATAACTGTTTCCGCCCGGGATCGAACCGGGGACCTTGTGCGTGTGAAGCACACGTGATAACCACTACACTACGGAAACATCACTGGTGACCGAGCTTTAAATCATTCTGAAAACGAAAATGCATGGTCTAATTATTTGTATGCGTCGATCAACAAATGTACGCAATTAATTCACAAATTGTGCATTCACAAAGAAATTGATTGATGGCAGTATTGTGAGATTACAAACATAGTGTATATGCACATACGTTATGCTGACTCTCAGGACCATTCATACGTCTAGCAAACGTTCAGCTCCATCAGAGGTATTTATTGGAGATTCACATTTGAGTTCACGTTAAACATACATTTCCACAAACACGTCTTTCCACATAACTACATCTTACACGTTACAACTAATTCTATACTGATGTGAGATTACAAACATGTTCCGTACAAATCTTATTCCGTCTCTCAGGATGATTCAAACGTGCTTCCATAACCAAATTGGCTTCCGCAGTGGCGTTCTTCGTTCAAAGTCAAGTAAGCGTTCAATCTCATCAGAGATACTTACCGACATCACAAAATTCACATTGAAAACACATTTCCACGATCATGCTTCTTCTAATAATTAAATCTTACGGGTCACAATGAATCCAATGTATAGAAATTCGAACTAATAAACCGGGGTCGGCAGTTTGCTTGACTCGGGTAGTGGAGTCAAACAAATCGCACAACCCTTACAAAGTGAAGAAATCGAAGAAATTCGAACCTGAACCAACTCGATCGTCAATAATCGCAACTAGTACTTCAAGTCGTATTTACGTTTCTAACCTAGTCCAGGAGCCATTGCCATTTGCGAGAGACGTCGGTAAATATTGCATCGAAGGTGGAACAGCGACGGTGGAGCTTGTAAAATATTGTTTGTTTACGTTTAGCAGGCTGCCACTTGTTGCGGCGTCTCGGTCACTGGGAGGAGAAAGGTGAAAAAGGCTTGAAAGCAGGTCGGGCTTATGGCAAGCATTTCCATCAGGACGCCCGACAGTGTATACACAGCGGGCAGATTAGGCGCGCGGCCTGCGCAACATTATGGGCCGAGTGACGCAATCAGGCTGCGACAGTACGAAAGGAAAGCGCAAGAATAATGTACGAGAGGAGCAAAGAGTGAGAGCCAAGAAGAAACGACGCAAGGAGGATTTAATTGACTTGCACTGCGGACTGCGCAAACCTGGAAAAGTATGACAACATCGTTGACATTTATTTTAGAAGAATCTGCGACTTTAACGAGCTGTCGAATTCGCGTTTTGTACAATAATAGCTTGACAGGTTTATTACGCGTGAACGAGTGTATCGACTGTGATCGCGATGGGACGTAAATATGCATTACTTCGCGCGTGCTACTTTGAATTCTTGTATAAATACATTTGATTTAATAATTTCATTATGTATTGCTAATATTTTTTCTTATTGCCGACGAAATGGGATTTTTACAGCGGAAGCGGAAGTCATCCTACTGGCAGGGTAATTTTGTAAAGCTCCTGCACCGTTTCGCCGATATACGGGAAGAATATGTATACATTGAGCGATTTTTCTTCATCTCTGTTCATCTTAGTTCTGGATCACTCGCTTCAATAAAAATAATCTCTTCCAGGGCAAAGAGACGAAAACCGATGACAAGTTGGGCAAGGCGCGAAATTCGAAAAAGAGATCGAACCGAATTCTTCCGAGAGTCGTGAGTACCGTAAATATTTCAATCGATACCAATGTAAATTCGAATTTATTTAAATCGAGAACGAATCTAACTGTTGCGACAACCTAATCAAAATTATAAGTAACTGCGGAGAGACTGTACTATCTTGAATTTTTTATTACAGCTCTCTGGGATATACAAAAATGGCGCCATAGGCAAAGAAATACGAAGAGGTGAGTTTAACAATTTTGTGTTTAAATGATTTCTCATTCTGCGAGGAATTGCAATGTTTCATATTGTTTATAGCGCAACCTCAGGTTCTTTTGGGCGATTCAAACAATGCCAGGTTAGAAGGGAATGTTCTGAAACTTCTCCACGGCTACGACACGAACGCGCAGTATGTAATTTGCAAGATAATTGAATATTCAATTGAAATAAATTTTCGAAATTTTCATAATCTTTTTAGGAGAATCGTGATCAACGATAATCGTGAACAGCCTAAGGATCTGCTTCTAGATCCCATTGCTAGTAACATTCTCCACCCAACTCCACCAAGTGTGGATTCTGTGAGTCCAGTTTTGGGTAAAGTGGATGGGTAAGTCTCAGGTAAATGATGTATATAATATATTGCAACAAATTTATAGACATTATCATGTAATGTATGATGACAAATTTTATGATACATTATAATAAATTTATAAATTTTATATTATAATACGTTATGGTATTTGAATAAGTTCGATAGTCTGCTAAATTAACAAATTTGTACTTCTTTTTAGAACAAAAGGACATGTCAGGGGCGAACAAGAAGGACACGTTGGTCCGTCCAAGTGTCCCGACTTGTTTTCGTTAGTCCTGGAGAAAAGAAAGATGGTACACGCTGAATCGCCCCAAGATTCTGCCATTAGACGATACGAGGAACTGTGTGCCACCATTCGTACAGAATTCGAGGGGCTTAACCTTCCAAAAGAGTTAAGAGCAGGTAATTTTCTTAGCATTGACTCTATTTCAAAAAATCTGAGAAACAATTAATCTCGTTAAACGGCTAATAGATCCACTGTCATCTGTAAAGAAGAAGCTGAGAAGCGCCTACGCTGAATCCTACCACAGCCAGTTTCTGAAAGACATGATCAAACGTGGTCAAATTTTGAATGAACGCGCAACCCCGAGCTGCCTCGGTAAAAGTCCTATTATCCCAGTAACGGTGTACAGTACTTCCGGTTACGGTGAATCCCCTGACCTAATCGCGACAACAGTGGACACCACGGATCCCCATGACGTCTATAAAAAACCGATGAAACAGGTCGATTCTCAGGCGAATCAGTACGCGATTGTGCCATCGAATGCAATCCATCGCGAGAAACGGAAAGAAGTTCCCTTGCCTAATCAACTATTCGACGTTTCCTTGCTGAATGAACTCAGAGTTGACAAGGTAGAGTCCGAACGTCATGCACGCATCAGGGAGTGTTGCGAAAGTGAAAAAAGTCTTGATTACGAAGTGGTTGCTGGGATAGATGAGTCTGACACGCAGAGGTACCGAAAATCACTTCAATTCTCAAGATCCGTGGCGGAGATGCTGAGGGAGTCGATGAACAAGAAACATTTAGTCAAACGCAAAAATCAACGCACTCAAACGACTAATTCCTTAAAAAATAGGATAAGAGGACAGCAAGCGAAGCGTAACGCGAAAGTCACGCATCAGGTGAATCCTAAGAACCTGAAGCACGTCCCAGCCATACTTCGGAGGTGCAACAAGGTCAGTTTGTACGACCCCCCAACGGAGACAATAGAAACGCCGAAACCAAATGTTTTGCTCACCCCGTTGCATTTCGAGATGGAAAACTCGAGGGACACTGTGCGTATCACTGGCACCGATATCCTAAATGTACAGACCTGTGTGGTGGCCTCGCCCAGTCTACGGAAGGACCTTAGGAAGAACTCTGAAGGGGATCCTGAGTCTTCAGGGGTTAACAACGTTTTCGAGAAGAAGATCAAGAAGATCCCTATGATCCAGAAGACATTGATGTTTACCAAGAAGGACTCTCGCAACAGTTGTCCGCATCTTAACGACTTGGTGGCTGAGAGGCCAGCGGATTTGAACGTCTGTCTGGCGAGGCAGGAGGCTCCCCAACAGCAGGAGAAGTGTGGAGTCTGTCAGCGAGCTGCGTCCAACTGTTACCAATCTTTTTACTGTTCGGAAAACTCTTCTGATGCGAACGTCTGTCTGGTGAGGCAGAAGGCTCCCCATCAGCAGGAGAAGTGTGGAGACTGTAAGCGAGCTATGTCCAACTTTTACCAGTCCTTCTACCGCTCGGAAGACTCTTCTGATTCGAATTACTGTAGTCAAGAGCTGAAAGAGGTTAGCGTTCCTCAGGTGCGATCTCTGCAGGTGCAACGGGAGCCTGTTGCTTGCGAGGAACTATTTGTCGGGAAGCGACAGCACCCTGGCAAAAATCATGCCGTCTGTTTCGTGGCTGTGGATAGGGGGAAGAAATTGAACGGAGTTCAAGATTGCGAGAAAGTCCTCCCAGACAAGGTCTATCGTCAGGATAACGTTGCTAATGTGGGTATACTGAACGGTGTCCAGAACCTGAACATCTTGCCCATGGAAGATCAGAGAGCGAAGTGCGCCACTCAGTGTATGGCGAACACTGTGGTCCTGGAGGAACAACCAGTGAAGTACCTAGCGTTCGACAATGACTCCGAGACTCAGAGGATCCCCATCTACGTCCAGAGCAAGCAACGGCCCCCCCAGTTCACCTCTGTAGATAATCCAGAAGCGAATCTGAAGGTTAATTACCGATTGGTGTCCTGTCCACCGGAACCAACGCAGAAAATTTTGCTCCTGCCTTCACACGAACAAAACAAGATGGTGTACGTAAAAGAGAAGAACATGAACCGTCCTGCTGTTTCATACGAAATGGTTGATCAACCCAGGAAAATGTTCTTTTACCAACCGCGCAATCAATCGGACTTGCAGTGCGACCAAAATTCGAATATCTGCGAGGTTCGGGTCTCGAAGCAAAATCTTGTGGAAATTGCGAATGCTGCTGAATACGAAAATATCTCCGGGCTGCAGCATACGGAGTTTGGGACAAACATGAGGAATAGTTACACTAATTGGAAGGAGGTCCATCATCGACCGAGTCATGGTAAACATAGACAAATTATTTGAAACATTTTGAAGAGTAGTTTTCTTGTGTAAATAATGATGAAAATATGTTCTTTCTTGGTTTTGTTGCAGAGCACACGATCGTCAAGGATACCTGCGCAGGGACTGTCTATTTCCAAAAATAACTAACTCTTATATATTGTATTACACATATTATTTTTGTTTTTCATAGTAGTTCCCTAATATATACAAAATTATTTATTATATTCTTCCTACATTACTGAGATATTTTGCAACTCTTGGTTTCCGGACCAATCGCAGCTGTCGAACTTTATCGACCATCGTGCAATGGTCGATCCGCGGAAATTATTTACAAAGTGTACGAGAAAATGATAATTACAGATAAAGTGTTTTAAAAGAAATAGTATTAGTTTAATGTTTATACGTTCGAAGTGACTAAAATGAACTACAGTTTTTTGTTATGTTTGTGAAAGAATCAGGTGTCGAGTGTCGACTAAAGTTTCATTTGTACAATCTCCAGTATTAAAATTTAATTTCTAGGTAATCCAACGCTTTCCATTATGTATAACCATTTTCTGAAGGACAGTTAAAAAAATGAACCGAATGAAAAATTTAACGATTAACCACCGTGAAAATCTTTCAATGTTAAATTTCCCGCCTAATGAGGCAATGCACCGCGGCGTGGCGCCAATTTGCTGCTGTACGGTTCGAATTGTACAGCAGACAAGCTTGAAGAGGGAATAACAATACTTTAATCTCGTTTCTGATGCCGAGAAATAAAATTAATTACGATACAGAAAATAATGAGGCCATCGACGCATGGCAAATCGGATTATCGACACGGTAACGACGCGCAAAAGCAAACGAATAATTGCTGTACCATTTTAATCAAGCCGGAACAACAATTTTACAGAAGGCCGACGGAAAATTACTACGTTAATGTAGTTTACGTCTCGTTACACCGGAAACATCGATTTACTTCACGTCGCGCGACGATAATCATGATGCGTTACGGTTATGGACGAACGTTATCGCTTTCGATTGTTAGTTTTTCCAACTGCGGAAATTTATTTTACCGAAAACAAATTATCTGGTTATTTCGGTAAATCTGACCAGTGGGAGCAATAATTTTGACCAGAAATTGAAATTTACCGCACGGTATGGTATAAGCTGTTGCTAAAATATTTGCGAATCGAAAGTAATCTTTTGTAACAGGAATTGTTGGAAAACTTTCTTTGTCGATACTTGGACTGAATTTGACCAAAATTTTGAGATTATTGTTAAAACAATGAAGCTCGCGGTAGGAGGAAGTATGGGTAAGTAAGGGTTGAAACAAAATTTTACTTAACTCCTGGTGCCCAGAATCGGTGCAAAACATTTTTATTTTGCATAAAGATCCGCTGTCTAGTAATAACAACTGAGCTAATATTTATTTGTGGAAAAGTTTATGAATAACGAACGCGAACGCAGTGGCGTAGGATGCAGGTGAATATTTCGCAAGCGAAGGGCTCGCGTGACGAGGAGAAATTGCGGTTGTCTTTGGAAAGCCTTCGGACAATAGGAAAAATAGCGTTGAGAGCGACAGTGGCGCGTGCAACCTGGAAGAAAAATTATCAGCTTTCTCTCGGACGTGGAAATATTAAATTGTATTCCTATGGGCCCGGCAGTCGATGGGGTGGAATCGCGCAGCGGGGTTGAGGCAGAGGAGGGCCACGGGATCACTAACCAATATTTAATCAACTTTCCAGGAGAATATTATTCTCCGGACAAATCAAGGACATATGTATCAGACCGCTAAGGGGGGTTGACGTTTTCTCTGTATTGATATAAAAGACGAAACTCCGTTTACATGGGTGTACATATAAGAGAGAGAGAGAGAGAGAGAGAGAGAGAGAGAGAGAGAGAGCGCGCACCCTTATGTTTGTGCTCATTCCCATTGGCGTATATGTTGCCGTTCAATTTATCCGTCGTCTATCCCTACTAAAACTGTCCTCGATCAATCTACGTCGTCATTGGACTCCAATGTTTTACGGGAATTTTCGTTTTGGTGGACTAGCTCGGAAAAACATTAGTATATTGAAATATTTGCAACTATCGATGGTTTTGATTTTTTGAAAGTTATATCGAACTCCACCAGGACTATCCATTCAGGACACATTTATTTAAAGCGCTAAATAAATTTAATACGCTAAAATAAGTGAATTTCATAAAGATGATTTCGCACCGAAGATTAAAACAATGATGTTGCTGGTAGAAAATGATTGTTGTAGTTTCAGGGTGAAGGTAAATCATAGTTTTGCACAGTGGCAGTATCGTGGAGATATTCGAGCGAGTCCGAAGCGATTCGCGTCCCCTTCGTTACAACGTCGAGGAATTATTGACGAGGCTACGCCATTGGGGAACTCGTTCCCGTGTGTTCCCAGTGTACACACACCACAGACGGTTTCGGTGTTGCACGGCACACCGCGTTCCTCGAACAGAAATTCTCCTGGGACGGGACACACGGGGAAGAGGGTCGAGAGAGCCCAGGACTGCTCTCATCGTGGCCCTTTCGTGAGAACAAGTGCGAAACAAGTGTCGCACAGGTTCCTGCCACCTATCCAAGGCCGGCCCCGTGTCAGCTTCGGACCATGTAATTTCTCTATCTGGAAAATAAATCATGCCTGCTGCTTTCTACCCCCTTTTATCCGACGTTCTCCGCGCCAATTGGTGTCTTCGGAAAACAGGATACTATTCATCAGATTTTCCGCTGGGAAAATTAACTGAGAGCCTTTCAACCTTGAAAACTACCCCTTGTGAGCTCGTGCCATTTTTATTAGTTAGTTTTATGCAATTTTATGAGATATCGTGCTCCTTAGAATTTTGTCGGTCGTGTTTTCAAGTAACGGTGACAGTTGAATCAACCCCTAAAACAAGATATATCTAAATATCTAAACGGACAAACTTCTCTCAAATAAAGATAAAGAAACGCTATTTCCAGGCAGTTTTCTTTAACGAGACTTGACTTTTGCGTGTAATGAAATTCCGAGGCTAGTTCAAATCCGGCATGCTATAATTCAATTCGAAATCAGATTCATTTCGATTGACTTTTTGAAGACCGAGGATTTGATAGTGTAATGGCATTATGGTTTCTATAAATACGGATTTCTATTCGAAGTAACGGGATACAGGATTTTCGGTGGTAGCTCGCTTGGAAATTCGGAAGCAGACTGAAATTGGACTCGCTTCTACATGAATGTTTAAATTGTTTTTGTGTCCTGAATCCCCTCTTAAAGTGGATCCTTCGAATTACTCATGCAAATTAATAATCCATGGATCGGGAACAATATTTCCGTTTATTTTCGGGCGAATAAAAATTTTACCGTCTCTTAACAGCGTCAGTCATTTTTCCTTATGCCTCGTACTATTTCTAGCATTCATCGACACCAGAAACATTTGCAATTTCTCAAAACTAATTAATTCTATCAAAATTAAATGTATATCTTACATTCGTATCGCAAATAAGATAATCGATACATGAACCAGACTAATCGAAATGTCCGGCAACAAAAAGTATCGTCACGAATCTAGCCACCAATATCTTAAGAATTAGAACCGTATCGATATCCTTAATCTTAAGGAACACCTACGCATCATTAAGCTTGAAAAAACGTCTAAGTAATGTTCTCAGCATTTAACGGGGCTCCGTAACTCGTTGATAAGCCAGGCAACACCCCTTGTGGGTTTATCTTAAGACTTAGACATCTAGCCTCGAATCAAAATCGCCGTAAGCCCAGCAAAAATGCGCGGTCCATATCTAAACAGTTAAAAAGCAAGTTAGAGAAGCCGTGATCAACCTGTTAAACTGTGACTGGTCGGCGGAGCAGCGTGCCGCGTCGGTCCCGCTTAATAATCATATTAATGCCGTCTGACATGGTCGTGTCAGGTCGTCGAGTCGGCTCCCATTGTAGCAGAGCGTCGTGATCAGCGCGCGAGCGTCGGCATAAACACGGTCGAGGGTATAGCTGTGAACCCTCTCGTCGGAAGCGTGGTGTTCTGGTGTCCGGTCTTGTCGCGTAGCGTCCTGCCCCGGGATCGATCGTAAAATCGCGGCAGGTAGAGGGGCAGGCATCATCGAATGATAGCGTTCATTCGGTCTGATGGTTGTCGGGGGAACTCGGCTGCCGGTGGTGGGGTTGACTAACGCGATAGTGGGGGACAGGCTGTATGGGCGTGGCCAGTCGCGGCGTCTTTGACCGCGTGGGTGAGGCGGCGTATAGCGAATCAGCGGCCAGCTAGCGGCGCACCCCTCCCCGGCGCCCAAGACTTCGCCACGCCCACACTCGCTGCACCCTCTCTCTCTCGGGTTATTGAATTAAGCTTATCATTTGATTTTGAGGAGACCCACCAGTCGGTCGTCTCGGGCTCTCTTAACCGGGCCGAAAAACTTCTTTCTATCCGCGGTATAATCGCAATAATTTGATATCGCTGATCCGATTACGCTGTCATAAGCCGCTATCGAGGCGGTGGCCGCCGCCACCCGTATACCCTGCACCATAGAATTACGCGACGCCGAGCGATCCGACGCCTTTGCCTCTTGCCTTGCCTTGCCTTACCTTGCCTTGCCTCTTACCCGGCCTCCTCTTCGGTGACGATTATCGCAGACCTAACCCAGACCCACAAAAGAAACAACGCGTGTGCCGCCAGGGCCCGACGCCGCGGGCCCCGCCAGGCGGCACCTTGGCCACTTAAACGAAGCTAATAACGTCGGGACGCTGGACCAGTTATGCGATCATCGAAAACATCGGACAAGTTCGGCACCCATCTGGACTGCGCTTAGAGGAACTAGGAACTACAAGGGATAGGTGATTATTACTGGGCAATCATCGGGGAGAAGGATCTCTCACCGCAAGAGACTCCGCAGTATCTGTTAAGGTTCTTGGTGCATTACCTAGGTTTCTGTCTGCACCAGAAAATGGTCAAAGAGGATACCCAATGTAGAAGAGGATCTCTGGACACAGCAAACTGTAGGCGAGATAACTAGAGACAAGCTATCCTCTAGTGTATCAGCTGGGCCTCAATCTTCATCGCAAAGAGGACCAAGTCAGCACAATAACAGTCTCGGAGGAATCGCAACGTAGGGGACTAACCACGAAAGAGGATCTGTAGAAAGTACAGAACTTGGGATCGAGAATGTCTACCCGTCGCTAGCTACCACTAACTATCCTATAGTGTATCGCCTGATCAATCTTCGAGCTTGATCACTCTACAAGCCCATCAAAACCAAGAGACTGGAGGACCAAGCTGAAAAGTTGAGGCTGAAGAATCTGCTAGTGAGTGTACCACGGTCTACCTATAACCTAGTCCGTGTTGTGCTCCGTCGGATGAACAATCTAGGATCAACACCAAGTGAACTGACCAACTCTACTAACTTTCTCAATCGATTAACCTAGACCTAGCTTGAAAGTCGACGGTTACAGGGTTCAAATGAGTCGGCCAGGTGACCTTGTGCAGGACTAATTATCGATAATTGACAGTGTCGAAAGTGAACGATGGATTACTCGTACTTGAATCAAGCGGCAGCCGCCGCGGCTGCTGGTTTCGAAGCGTCGAGCTGCGCTCTAGCCGCCAGTGAAATGCAATGTGGGTACGGGGACCTGAGCTCCTGCTCGCAGATGAGCCAGGCAGCGTATCGCTATACTGCCGCGCGGGCTGCCGGGTATCCGGGGAACACGGGTGCCGGTGGCACAGGGGCAACGGCGCCCCTGGGAGCACACCACACGGGCCACTCTCATGCCCACGCGCACCATGGGGCCCACGCAACGCCGTGCTCCGTAATGGCCGCCAGGTCCCAGGACGTGCACCGACACGCTATTTTCCCATCCGCCATTAATTTACAGAGTGAGTCCCCCTATTCTGTTCTTGGTTCGTTCGATCGCATGGTATACCGTTCTTTTTTCTAAAAATATTTTTCGATGAGAAATATGTCCCCCAGAACCTTGGATTTTTCTTCATTTCAGTTGATACGCAGATCGTTCCACAGTAGTGCTATGTTTTGTTTTGTTTAATGGTTTTGCTAGTTGCTTTTTGGGAAAATCGTTTCCAGAATGATTATTTGATGTTATTGATTCAAATGTCTTGTTTCACTGCTGCTTTAGATTTCTTGATTTTTTGGTAGATGTCGGTTAGCTCGAAGAATGTAGATTTTAGTTACATTTGTCGTGTTGGAACTGTAGCTGATTTTTATAGTTAAATTATTGGAGTCGAGATTTTTTTCTATTGGCCAAATTGTTTCGTTCAGTTTATAGTATTTTACTGCTTGCTAACACAAATTCATAAGACTTACCAGGCTTTCTTTAGTGGTAAATTTCGATAAAAGCAGAGAAACGTCTTCGAAAATATTTACGTATGAATTAGAAAAAGCATTTCACGTTTGAACAGCGTTTAATATCGCATCTACCTAAATGCTGAATTCGCTGAGTGCGGATGTTAATTATTAAATCATTCGTTCGCATTGAAAAATTAATTTTTCTGCTGAAATATCGAGTGCTCCGAATTTGGCTGGAACATGCGAAATGCAGGAGAGGGTTTAAATCATCGATCACTGTCGTGAATTTTACATTTTCTATATTCGCCTGATAGAAACCTATCAAGTCGCGATGAAATCGTAATTTTCAATTTTGTATTCCACACGAATTTGTCGACAGAACAACAATTTATTTGATAGGATTCTTATAATTGGTAGCTTGACAATCGTAATCTGCCATGACTAATCTGAAAAAGATTAAACGTTTCACCTCTTGATTCTAGCAGGCAAGCAAAGTCGGAAATCGACTGATTCTGATTATTTCAACTTGATAAAACACTTTGGTATCGTGGAAGTCTCATCACTGGTAACTCGACAGTCAACTTACGAGAATCGCCCAGAGGACCCTGTCGAATCATCCATCTCAAAAATAATCTACCCCGAGAAAACCTAAAACACTGCGATCTTAAAGAATTTCCCCTACGGTAAACTCTCGGGTAACGCGATCAAAGGACTGTTTAAAAAGACTGCATATTCGTATATCTTTGACGTGACAATAAATGTACTCGTACATGTACACTTACCGACACATCAGACACATACATATGTATATGTATGTATACGGTACTTTTGAAACTCGAATTTATATAAAACCCGAATCAATTGTTATCCCTGAAAAAGTATCTACGGGGTTGGCAGGGTTTGTCGCGAGCGGGGGCGGGGCGAAGTAGATCGTCTTCCCCATCGAAAAAGATCGAGGGTGGTTCCTTCGTTTCTCCCAGGGGAAAGTTAGCAAGGGAACCGAAGTCGAGTCGTCTCCTTGCTGGATAACCTAGCCGCCGCTGTTTCCTCGAGAAACGACGACAAGATGGCACTGAAAATCAATGGATGTGTCTCGTCCTCCCTTTCCCTTCCTCCTCCTACAACCCTCTACAATCCCCGTACAAAACCCCCCTCTTTGTCACTCTTTCCGTTGCTCATTTGCCCGTTCGTTTTCCCTCCTCCCTGACTCTCCTCTCTTCAACGATCGTTGCTATTCTCTTTATCCGTTCTAAACCGTACGCCACTCTTTCTCTCGCGCGCTCCCCATAACCACCCCCTCGACAACCCTCCTCTCGCAGTCACTCATTGCTATGGTTACGTTCCTCGGTGTACCGTCGCCTCACCTATATTCCATAATCTAGAAGCCCGATCGAGGTGCGACCGGTGCAATCCGATAGAGATTTTCGGTTTCTGGAATTCTTGAAACAAAAACTATTAATCGTATGCAGTTGTTTCTAATTGGTAACTACTGGACAGCGGTTCTTTAAGCAAAATAAAAATTCTCCAGCTGTGCTGCAACGAACCGGAGCGATACAGAAATTGATGTTTTCTTTCAATGTGTTCGATAGATTGAGAATAATATGTATAAAAGTATTTTGGAATTCGTCTAATGTTTTCGATGTTTTAAATTACACCTATTGCTCACGAACATATTCCTCAAGCTTTTCTGGTTAGAATTGGGAATTGATGCCAGATTTTCCGAGATTGTTGATTAACGTTGCACGTTGGTTTCCAGGTGGACTAGGGTACAAAGCGTATTCCGGTCACGACGGTTTAGCGGAGAAGAGGAAACAGCGACGGATACGGACAACGTTCACCTCGGCCCAGCTGAAAGAGTTGGAACGTGCCTTCCAGGAAACTCACTATCCAGACATTTACACCAGAGAAGAGATCGCTATGAAGATCGACCTGACGGAAGCCAGGGTCCAGGTGAGTCCTCGATTGTCAATTCTTATTTATCAGATTCTTCGAATCCTGCAAATCCACCCCTGAACTCGAAAGACATTGTTCGTACACAGTACACGGTATTAGCGATAGTCCGGTCTGAAAATTTTCGCGTACGTCAAGACTAACAGAATTTTCAGATAGAAACGCGACGACGCCTAACGAAATAACGCGTGGAGGAAAAAATTGTCAGCTTTGTTTTCGGCCTGTCGTGCGATGTCGCGATTAAGAATCGTTTAGCGGAAAAATAGCAGCATCAACGTGCCCGTAAGGAATGGGAGGCAGTTTCTTCGGTTAGGTTTTGTTCGGAGGACCTCCCTCCGGCGTCGGACAAAATGGAGGCTCGAGAAATGGAGGGACAGAGGCGATGGCGGAACAAGCGCTCCCTGTAATTGCATTACCGGGCCCCATTTTCGTTTTCACGGTTACCTGGAAGTCACGGCAGGTGATGGATTACGCCGTCTAATGCCTCTGACGGATTAACTTGAACTTCTTGCGCAGGAACGCGAGAGTATGAGAGATTCCGGGCAACACGCGAGAGACGCTCTTGTCCGATCGGACAACGGTAACTTATGATATTACCGAATCTGTGCTCCCTCGCAATCTTGCCTTCTCACGAATAGCCTGGCCCATTAATGTACACTAAGAAAAAAAAGTAGTTACTTCAATAACACGCGTGTTATTATAATTTTTTTACTTCGATGAATATCAATGTATTCTTTCCAATAGTATGAAATTTAGAAGCAAATCGTGATGTATTTGAATTGTCTATCATGAAATGATTGAAAATATTATTTGATTCAATACCGTATATTATTATTCGTAATATTTCTTTTTTTCCTTCAATCAGATATGTTGTTAAAAAAATTTGAGAAATGTATTGATTTTTTGTAATTGATAGAAATAGTTAAGTTGTTGGGTGAATAACGGGACGGTTCAAAAGAAGAGATAATGCTCAATTCTAAATTTTCTTGACTCAATGATACGAAAATTTCAAAATAATTTTAAACAAATATTGAAGCAAGCATTAATGTGTTTCTATTGAAAGTATCTGACGGTATCTTTTCAATAGAATACGTCACTTATCTCAATAATTTTGCAGCTTATCGATAAAACGTTTACTTGGACCAAATAAATGTATATGTTATTCAAAAATTTCTTTTTATATTTTAATACATACAATCGATTTACGTAATCGTTTGAGAATTTGCATAGAACAAACAGCGAAGTTATCTTTATTACAGATTATGTTCATTTAACTTCATAAAATGATGGATTAATAATAAATAGGTTAGAAAGAAATGCAAAATATTATTCACCAGTCAATACTGGAATTGGTTTGAGGCCATATCTTATCTTTTTGAAAACATTGATGGTCAAGCTTTGGCTTATATGATTGGCGGAAATGAGTTTTGCTATTGAAATTCAATAGTATTAAATATTAAAATAAGTTCATATGATATTGGCACTATTCAATAGTACATCTTATTGAATCAACATATATTTTTTTTGTTTCGACAGGATTTTTTTCTCAGAGTACTTAAAACAGAAATATCCTTGGACGCCACTAGAAATTCCTGTACCATTATTCACAATATTCTTTACATTACTAAATATTGTATACGCGAGCAATTACAAGTTAAAAATATAAAACTCTTGATGTTTCGGGAAATTTTACATACAGATAACAAAACGGTATAACTTATTTCGGCAAAGCTATATGAAATTGACACGAGGGATGGACGACGGTTCGATAACTACATAGCAGTTCGATGAATGAAACGAAAAAACGTCCCCACGCGAGACAAATGAATTCAAGGTGAATGACTCTCCCTCCTTATGGTCGCGGTATCTCGAAAGTTCATGCATGGATGATGAATCGGTGGCTTCCGGCGACACACCGGAGGCAGGTGTCGCGTCTCGTCCTAAAAATAGTCGTCTTTCGATAGACAAGGAGCTGATGTGGAGTCTCTCCCTTGATCCCTGTGGCAAGTCTCGTGTAATAATAATCGTAATTGCGAATCACAGCCGGTTATATTAATCCGGACTATAACGGCCGGTTAGTAGTAGACCGAGAGATTAAATTTATTGCGTCTTCGATATTCGCCGGACCGATTACACGCCGATAATCTGAATGAAAGTCGACGAGGAGCTGCCAGAGTCGCTGGATAATTTCGGAGTCATGTATTCTGCATTACTGGAACTCTGTTTCATTAACGCTGCTTTCATTGGCAGCTTAAGGGGGTAGCGTCGTTTCCAGGATCACAAAGATGACCTTTTCAGCGGTGAATATCGTTTTAACTTCTCACCCACTAAATTCCAAATTATATATACATACATGTGTATATATCAAAACAGAATTGTCTCGTAAAACAGCTACACAAGACAATCCTGGTCCAACAACATATCCCAAAGATCCTACAATCCCCCAGACTCCGAGGTCAGCCAAAGTCGCAGCTAATCACCTACTTGTTCAATTAATCGCGATCGTTCCACTACTTTCAAATTGAATCGAGATGGCAGCCCCTCAAACCACCACCAAGTGTTGATCCACCACCGTGAGCAACCGCCACTACTCTGTCCGACCCCCTCTAACCTGTCTCCCCATGGAACCCCCATGGAACGCTGCGCCTTTATCCTGGACAGTGGATCCCATTGACGATGGGGCGCAGTCTGTCGCGTGGCGACACGTTTCACTTCCACTGAGTCACATGTCGTTCCGTATGAATTACAACTCCATTAACAGTCAGAGCAACCTGCGAGCATGCATAATGCCAGTGGATCAGCACCGGTGGCCAAGATGTTGATTTATAGGGGAGACTGTCTTCGAAGTGTGATGCTTAACGATTAACTTCCTCCGCTCCGTAAACGACGGGAGATTTTCACGATTTTTTCATCTTGTAATTTTTTTCCATTTATTGTTGGTTTGGCTGGAGGATCAGAATTCCGAAAATTAGGGGTTGAAATGATTATTGGGAGCTGAGAGTTCGAGAATCTGCAATTGTAATAAACGAAATTAGGGTTATTATAAAATGAAAGTCTCACCAAGTGATTAATTCCATCTAGCCATTATGTTTTAATGAAAACGGTAGAATTCGATAACGGAATGCGAGCACGTTCCGAGGCATTTCGGTAGTGGACCTAGGGATACCTACGAGTTAGGGAAGATTCGATCTGACAAAGGACTACCCTCCTTCGTCAAGGTGAACCTCCTTGGAAATGGCGGTCGTCCCATGACGCCGCAAACTACTAGAAAATTGATAGTAACTTCGTGCTTAATTATCACGCGCGTGTGAGAATTTACATTTACGGCTTCGAGATGATCCCAAGCGCACCTATCGTGCCGAAACTTTATCGTTCTTCTCGTAAAATTATACTCTTTCCGGTGAACGATCACGATCACTATGTCTCGGAACTTTTCTTTTGACAATTCTTGTTATACCTTTGGTATTTGGTAACGAAAAATCCGTCTACAACTGAAACTCATATATATATATATATATATATATATATATATATATTTCGGGTTCCTTTGGAGAAGGACACTTACGGAACGTCCAATTGCAGACAGGTGTAACAAAGGTGGTGCGTCGGGGTAAGGCGGGGGGTTCGCTAGGGCTGCAGGGATCGAGCAATTTAGAAACAGACAACCTTGGCGGAGACCCGGAAAATCAACACGAGAGCTTCTTTCTCCCGTTGGGATACGGTCGCGCGAGCCGTCATGAGAAACGAGAGGTCAACTCTCGAAAGAGGAAAGGGGATGGTGAGGTGGAGGGGAGAGACTCGTCTGATGAAGGGTCGTCGTCTAGGGGGTTGGGGAAGGTTGAAAAGAAGAAAAACAGAGGCGAGGACTGTAGATGGAAGCGAAGCCGAGTGGAAAGAATCCGGAAATTGAAGGTGAAAATAAGCCATTGAAACAGGAGAGGGAGGGGAGAGTGTTTTTAAAGTGCCTCTGGGGAGAAAATTTGTCAAGACTTTATCGGCGACGTTTATTCTGGACAATTGCGCGACGAGAGATGTACTTTTGAACGAGGTGTCGTTCACATTGTTGGTCGAATTTTCAAAATTTGTTGAGAAATTACAGAAAAATAGACTATTTAGATAGCATGGTTGTCGGTAACACCTCGAAAGCGCATCTGAAACGCATCTGGGAGCGATTTGTGTTAATTTCTGTGGAGAATGCATTTTTGGAGGGTTGAAAGTAGTTCCGAGGTGGTAGGTGAAAAGAATAATACTTTTCGAGGGTATTATCGTGTAAATGCTGGGAACAGTAGTCGAAGAAAGTTCTCTGGGGCGTGAAAGCAAGCCGGCAATTGCTTCTGCAGGGGGTTGGTTCTGGATGTTTGCAGGCCGTGGCGGCGTCGTTCGCTGTTCACGGCGGATGATACCCAGCAGGACAGTTTTTAATCACCGTAAGTGGATCTACATAGAGTTCGCAATTACCAGGGCACACTCCGAGCATGGGCCCCTTGTGTATCAGCCCCGGCAGCGCCGAACACGAATGTTTTCCCCATTTCTACCCTTCGTGCGAGGCCACCGACGGCTCCAGCCCCTTCTTCCGACAGACTATCCTTCTCTTTCTTTCTCGTTCGATCCTGCTTTCTCTTTCTTCCTCTCCTCAGGTTCTCCGGGAAGTGTTATTGCCCATTCTGCAGCCCCTGTTTCCGAACTCTTCTTTATTTATCATTTATCTTTAAGCGTCGGAAACGCTCTTCCACTACCACCACTACCGCCACTACCACACCACTACAGCGCACCCTACTTCTTCCTTCGGTCTTCTCCATTCTGCTTTTAATATTTATCGGTCTTCTTCTAAGAAGATATTCGATTTTTTAAACAAACAGTCTTCTAGATGGATCCCACGTAACGTGCAATTCTTTTTGAAAGAGAACAATATTTGTCAAGGGTAATATCGATGGTTAATATACATATTAAAAAATACCCGTTTACATTATAATTCGATGCGTTCGTTCACGGTATTGATATATTGGAAATTATTAATAGGATACAGTCGGTTCGTCCAAAACACGAAACGATGAATAAAATACAGTTCATTGGACTAAATTATTATAGATCCAAAATGGCCGAAACGTCAATAACCTCCACGGCCCAAGCGTTATCAAATGAAAAACAACATTAAAGCACGAATTATGTAGCGTAGTTAATAAATCATATAGCGTGCTGAATTCTAGATAGCCTCGTGCATTATAAATGCGTAGAAATCTCTGATCCGCATAGTTATTACATACAGCAGGAGGTACATAGGTATAATAAATAGAGCCGCTTTGGAACTATGAGGACAGGAGAAAAGTTTGACGAGAAGTTGCGTGGGTCGTTTATTCGATAGTAACTTTTCTTCTCTAGGTGGAAACTGTGTTCAGAGATCTCAAGGTCATGTTTAGTTTTTCACGAGGAATTTCAAGAATAGGGAAAAATTCGATTTTTACTAGAAACTTTTAATCTCCAAGAGACTACATTTATTACGAACACATCCAATTCCATTCTGATCAATCATTCAGCAAAGATAACGAATAGATACGTCGGTGGCCAGCAAAACGGGATGGTAACTCATTGACAGTGTGCTGTCACGGTTGTGGTCAGATGCCAGAGAAAGGGAATGAGAGTGAGAGAGAGAGAGTGAGAGTGGATACAGAGTTAATGAGATCCCGTCCGAACGATTTATTCATCGCGTCCGATGCATCTCTTAATCAAGATTTTGACTGCAGCACCACGCCGAACTTATTTGGCTAATTGAAGAAGGCGATCTTGCCAATGATGGCCGCCACGCCACGCCGCCCCATCCCATTCCCATTCCCATCCCACACCATACCATCCCAGGCTGTAATCCCATTACACCGCGTCTGATTTGATTGTCTTCGACGAATCCTTGATCGCCGCGAGCTTGTTCTTTTGCCTCGAGCTGCGCCCAGCCAACAGATAATCATTCAAATTGCACGAAACCGACGGTCTCGCGAGATCCACTTGGCCGACATCTTGAATTTTACGCGAGGTCGTTATTATTTCACCGCCAGAATCGTGTTTTTCAATATACATGCAGTGGATGGTATGTATGTACAAAGTAAAAAAAACTCAAGAGAGCTGTTGAGATTCAATTGCGAAAAAATTATTTGTTTGTAAAAGGTCTACGAATACTTCGTACAGTTCCACTGATAGCATAATTGATTGAACATAACGTTCCGACGGCCGCTGGACTTCATGCTCCATGAACTTTTTATGTTCCTACGCCAAGGTTCCAATCAAATAATTATCAAATTTTTCTGAAGAACGAACCGCGTAGACAACAAAATGATATTTCAGCAATATTTTCGCATGGTCACTGGAGGGTTTATTTCTGTTGCGAGATCCACATGGCTGGCTGATCTAGAAAGCCCTAAGGGTGGGCTAACAATTGCGCGAAATCCTCTGTTAACCGGGCCAGAAGGAGGAAATCACGGCGAGTCACAATCGCGGGGGTTAATCGAACGAGTAAATACGCCGTGAACCCGATGTTCCTACCGCACCAGAATTCCTAATGTGCCGTCCATAAGCTCACGGGCTCGCTTGGCGAAATGTTTACACCGACACCGAAAATATCCACCCTCTAGTTTGCCCCCTCTTCAACCAGTAAAATGTGTAAATCCCAATTCATCAACCGTTTGTTTGCCTCATAACATCCCCCGAGACTCGGATAGGAATTTCAGAAATGAAATATGTCAAGAATTCTGTTCTCTCAACAAGGAGATATAGAATTTTCCAGAATTGAACAGTTTCTATAGTTATTATAGGAACTATAATTATTAAGAAACTATGGTTTCCGCCTATCCACTGAAATGCAAGGGTGAAAGCTGTAATTTCCAGAAAAGTTATCCTGGGGAGCAATTTCCATCAGCGTTCAGTCTGAAGTTCTAATCACGAGGGAAAGTTGCTCGGATTGCTCCGGATTACTTTTGCTCTCATCTCCTCGTGTAACACTGATTTCGATGCGTTAGGTGATTATTTTCATTGTCCCTCCACCCTTTCCCCTAAATAATTATCCAATCCGCGTTTAGAGACACGAACCCATCTGTATAAAGTAAACTTGCAATAACGTATCTACACAATAATTTCACAAAAATGTGTTCGCAAAATGATTTTCTAAAAACCAACGTTTACATTAATAAGAATCTTTCAACTGATCCTTCAATGGAAACATTTTTCTCTGATTCTTTCATGAAACGGTTCTACTAAAAGTCAATATGAAATGTTCCACTAAATAGTTAGGTGTTTCGGGTTTGATAAAATGGTGTGTCCGGGTAGAAATGCATAATATAGATATAAAAAGATGGGGAATCCCGGGTGTTTAGTATGTGAGGGAAGCAAGTACAGCGAAGGCAACGCAACGGCGCGGATGAAGCTTCGGCTTAAATATTTATCCAAAACGAGGTGGACATCTGTCGGTGCGGCTCGTTGCATTTTATTTAGGCGTCGGTGTATTTATTTAACATTAACGCCGGCACGTAGCCTCCCTAATTCACGCCGTCGTCGTCGTCGTCGTCCGTTCGGCAAACAACGGCACACATGCTACGGTCTCTTCGGGGTTTGGTCCGTGGCCAAATACGAATTATTAGTGTTGTCACTGGCGCGTACCCACCGGCTTCTGCGTGTGTTACGTTAGTTTTTGCTGGGCGAGATCGCGTAATTTTATTATACCGCGCCCGTAAATGGACAAAACGCAAATCCTTCGAAATACCTTCTTCCACCTAACTCCTGCGCTTGCAAAACCTGTTCTAATACAAATTCATGCAGTTGACTCTAAAGAATTGCTCCGGGATGAAAAAAACATAATCAAACGTTCTCTAACGATGCTACAGCTTGCGCGAAGATGCTTTTATCGAGATCGAATGTTGCGAATCAATTGTTTTCGAGGGTTCATTTAGAAAATGAAAAAAAGAAATCAACCCTTCTGTAATGATGCAACAGCTTCGAAGTCTGCCGCACGGCTACTCGATTCTTCGCAGTCGATAAATAATTCAAAACACAGAACATCCGAAGCTAAGAGATCACAACGGCGTCCATTGACGCGTGATCGATGCATCGATAAAAATTAACCCGTCCGTCGATTCGAAAGACAAAAGTGGTAGCATTCGAACGCGCGGGGTGTAACGGGTGGGAGGGGTTGGTAGAGGATGTCGGACAGTTTTCGTCGACGAAATTCCTGGGGCAGAAGAGAGACAGAGAGCAGCAGGCAGCAGGCAGGAGCCAGGAGGTAGCAGGAGGCCGGTTGGTTCAGCAGCCCCGGCGACTGATAAAAATCCAATAGCGGTGTTTGCCGTCCGGAAAGGGCAATCACGTTCATCATGGTGTCCCGCGCGCCCCTGACTCTCTCTCTCTCTCTCTCTGAATCCACCCCTTTCCCCCTCTTCGGGTCTCTGGCTGCCACTCAGAGCTCGAATGTAGCCGCCCCTGGAAAATCTGGGGGTGGGATCCACGTGCACACACGTCCACGAGAGCGAACAAGGGATAGACGAGGAGAAACCCTGCCAACGAAGATAGACTGTCATGGAAGGGGATAAAGAGAGACAGAGAGAGAGACTGTGTGTGTGTGTGTGTGTGTGCGTGTTTGTAGGAGAGAGGGGAATGTAACATGGGACAAGGGGAGAGGGTGGCTTTGCTGGTCAGATAAACGGTAAAGCAAATAAATCCGCTACTTTAACATGCAGGTCACCGCCGCTTTCCGTTTATTTTATTCGTTAAATATTTCATTTGGCCAACTAGAGCCAATTACGAGCGCTGCCTGACGAGCAGAGGGACCTGACGCGTCTCCTACCCTCTCTCGCTCTCTATCTTTCCCTCTGTCGTTCCCCGCGTGTCTCTTTCTGTCTATAGCTTGCCCGTGAATCGATGGTGGAAATACGCGTTTTATGCGCTGGGTCTTTGACGATCATTGTTATTCAATTTGGTTGGGAGTGTTAAGAATTTCGCTGAGTTGCTAGCTGCACGGTACCGCCGTGCTTGAAATTGTCTCGACAGTACCAACCCAACATCTCACAAACCTAATCACGTACGCTCTGTTCCAGGTATGGTTCCAGAACCGACGCGCCAAGTTCCGCAAGCAGGAGAGGCTGGCGCAACAGAAGTCTTCGTCGCAGAGCGGAATGGGGGTTGACAGCGGTGCTTCGAGCCCCGTTGCCAGCAACGTGAAGGCGGAAGGACGCTCGCCGAGAAGTCCTGCAACGCCGCCAGGCGGTTCGAACAGCGTTCTCTCGTCGAACGAGGTGAAACCGATCGCGAACCCAAACCTGGTGAACGTGAAGCACGCGACGGACCAGTCGATAGACAACGGCTCGCCTAACACGCGGGGAAGCGGCGGCGGGGGCGGGGCTTGGGGCTCCTGCAGCCCCAGGCCCTTCTCCGCGGCATTGCCACCTTACCTGCTGGACCCGTTGCCCCTGAAGACCGCGAACCTGTATTAATCGCGATCCATTGTAACCGCGCCATCCCAAACGAGTCCTGTAAATAGAGAGTACCCAGCGCTTCGAACCGGAAACGCCGGGCTGTTCAGAGGACTGCTGTTGTTGGCTCTGCTCAAGGTCGTTTCTCAATGTTGTTATACTGTTTTCGTATGGTTAAGGGATATCTTCCAGAGCGAGGTTCGGTTGGGTTTAGCACTTCGCAATTCAATGTTGAGCGGGCCTCCATGTTTTCAGATTGAACGTTAACCATCAGGCTTCTTATAACAAGATCTAGATGTAACGCGATCTTCCAGAAACGCGGTTTTCGAAATTTTTATTATCTAGAAAGAACGATAGTCCAGAGGCACGGGAGAGTGTTGAAAAGATTTTTGTGATATATTTTAAAATTCAGAAGTTTAAATATGAAGACGATATTGATAAAAGTGAGGTCGCAAATTGATAGTGAAATGGTATACGAAAGACATAGGGCCTTAGGAATATTGGTTAACAATTTTGAAACGATCTCGACGCGAAAATTGAGCCGGTTTCCGCAAGAAGGAGATGCAGATACTCACGTACCGTCCTACATTCCCCTAAATCGATCATCGTCAGAGAACCTAGCTGATAAGCCCGCGTCGACCGAGTCGAAGGGTCGAACGATCGTTTCTTGTTTTACAGGGATCGAAAGAAACAGTTGTCCTTCAGTTTTCAAGCAATTCTGTTCGAATCTACGATTTTTGGGAAGAACCATCATGCCCCTTAGGAACCCCATCAAAAGTGTTTTCGTGGAACAGGTATTTTTGAATCTGTACAATAAAAGTTCCATGGAAACAAATTATTATTATATAAAGAAGAATAATCACACTAAACGTACATTAAATATTCTGAAAAATTTTAATTGTGACTTATTCATTTCTTATTTTGCATATATTCTTGCAAAACTATTAATCGAATGCTTAACATTTGTTACAATGATCGAGAACTTTTTTTAGGATTGATAAACAAAATATCTGTTCCTATGTTATAGAGTATCATTTTGGATGTGACGATTATAAAAAAAAATCCCATAAGTCTTTCGATCCCTGCTGTTTTCGTCGCGCGAAGAGACGAGCGAAAATATTCGATGTAAAGTAGCGTTAACTATGATCCAACGAAATAGAGAATGTATATTCGGTGTTTGAAGTTCAGACGTCCCTCGATCGACCACGCCATTTCTCGTTTAATGCTAAACCTACCACGCATTCAAAATAATTGCAAAATTCAATTTATTTCAATTGAGGAACAATCTCGGAGCCTACGTAAAATTGAATTCTCATTGAAATTGTCTTCAACCCTTGTACGATGAATCGTAGCGTAGTGGTGGGTTTAATGTCGAGGCGAACTCTAGGTTCCCGTCGGTGTCGATCGAAGTGGCGCGGTCGGCGCTTGTACAGTTGTTGCTATAAATATAGGGGATTAGTGTTTTACACCGTAATCAGTATCGAAACGAGCCCGGAGATCGTGGGAACCAGAGTGTAGCTCCGTCTGTATCATTGCCGTTTCTAATATAGTGGGTGGAACAGTGTAAAAACAATTTTCTCGAGACTCAACAGCGCGACACACTAAATCAGACAGACGCAAGCTCCTCGAATCGATTTTAAGTCTACCATCTGAACAGTGTTTCGGTTTAGTTGTGAAGTGGGGGATTCTTCGGGGAGAAAGTGTGGTGCTGCGAGGAAAAACGCTGACCATGACTGCAGATTTAGCAGACTAGTGTCTATGGTCAGCCAAGTGATTTTTCTGTATGTACTTGTACACGAGTGCTAGAGACCTCCGATTTTCACGGTAAAACAATAAAATGACCTGTTTGAAGACGGTGTGTTGCTTGCGAGGTTGTAATTAGGTGTCCGAAGTTTGTGTCGTTTGTTCCACCAAGTATACATTCGCAGAACTATGCGTTAGCGTGTAAGGTTTACTAAGGTCCATTCGTAAGTAGAGTATGTTAGTCTTGTCCCCTGCTGGAGGACTAGCGATAGGTCTGCGCTCGAGTACGAACATCCAACCTAATAATGGACCAACAACGGACAAAGCCCCCTTGTTTGACGATGCTTGTTAAAGTTTGAAATCGAAAATCACGCGAAGACCCATCGCTAGTTCGATGGACGGGAACGCAACGGCGAGAAACGAGTGGCGGCGAGTGTCGAAGGAAACTGATCGCGGTTAGGCGACTCTGTCGGTCGGGAGTGTCGGATCTTTAAGTAATCGCGCGTGTCATCGGGTGTCGAATCAACAGCCTGTTCGGGATCTTAGATATCGAAATGGCATTTATTTTACAGAACAGATATCGAGTCTACGATTAAAATCAATGTTTATGCAATGTTCACATGTCGAGTCCTTTGCTCACGGCGGCTACTTAAAGATTAACAGACGCTGCGTCTCCGCGGCAGTTGGACCGTCCACTTCCGGTTCAAGAGTCTCCCCGAGTGTCGAACGAATCGAGTTTCTCCTGTCGTCGTCTCCTATCACTATCTTTCTCTCTCATTCACTCATTCTATTCCCAACTTTCCACCCCCCTCTCTTCCTCTCACGCTTTCTCGATATTCGAACTATTTTTATAGTAAATGCTTCGGGGCCCGTAGCCACAAGATTCCGAGGCTTCGTTCGACACGATGACTTTTCCTTCGACGCGTCCGCGACAAATGGAATGTCGAGTGCCGTCGAGAGAGAAACGAAAACAAAGTAAAAATAAAAATCGGAAAGAAAAGTGAACAGTGAAAAAACGATGTGTCGTCGGCTTCCCCTTCTCGCGAGAGAAGAAAAAAAAATGATACCAGGTCTCTCCCCCATTTTATTTCGAAATATACATTTATTGAAAATAATCGTTCTCGCATTTCTGATGTTTTTTTTACTCATATATATCTGTCGTCAACATATCTCACTCTCTCTCTCTTTCTCTCTCTCTCTCACTCTCTCTCACTCGTCTCAACAATCATCGTGCATGGATATTACAAGATCGTTGCTCCTGATTACGGTCCAGGTAGACGCGGATTTACCCTTTGTACTATGTCGCTCGCATGCTCGTAGTTAGGGATGGGACCCGCGGTCTCGTCGTTCGTTTTTCGTTCACCGGAGAACCCTCTGTTCGCGAGAAAACACCGAGTTTCCTAATCGAGTTTACTTTAAAAAAAGAAAAAAGAAAGAAAGATTCTCGGCGAACGGAAATTTTACAAAAATCCTATCAATTGTCCTGGAGGGTACACGTTTCTTCGTGTTCCTATCGTGTTCCTCGTTAATTTACAATCCTATAAATGCAAGAATTACTCTAAAATAATCGAGTGTCTCGGTCGGGCGTTTAAATTTCGCTTGCCGGTGCTCGGAGTCGTTTAAAATTTCGCGAGTCCCATCGCTACTCGTGATCAATCTCGTGACGACGCTCGGAGTTCCCCCTCCGCGCGAGACACTGCTACGTCTCAGCGTGGAGGGGAGAGCTGAGCGTCGGTCTGCCTCGAAATTTCGCCATACAAAAGTAATAAAAGTTAGCGTGATCGTGCATAAGTCGCGTTCGTTTAAGAATCGCTGAAATGAATCGGTGCGTTGGTCGTTCGTGCGCTACGTCGTCGAAGGGATCAACCTTGCGATCCCCGGTGTCCGATGCCGACCCGATCGTGAGTACGTTTGTTTGGTGTTCGTTGCGATCGGATCGGCGTGTATGGTCGTCGGATAAAAATATATAGATCGAGATGAACATTTTGATTTCTTCATGGAGCAGCGTAGTTTCTTTTCGTCACTTGTCGGAGTTAGTCGAGTAGTCAGGCGCCTATACATATACATACTTACGACAGGCAGATGAACGAACCAACACGGTCGTCGACGTCCAAGACCTCGGAAGGTTTTTCACGTTGACGGTCTCGTTGAGTTCGTCCATTCGCTTGCTGGTTACTTGAATAGATTTATATTTATATTATATTTATATATATATATATAGATATGAGACTGTGTTCGAGCATCTCGTTATGGCTGTCGAGATATTAGGCCATCGTCAGGGTGCCCGCGCCCATGCCGAAGCCCACGCCTTTGGGACCGAAATTCCTACTGTAACAGCCGCGACAGTAGATATCGCCGTCTGGGCCGTCGTTCAAGTTCGTCGAGTCTAACGAACGATGACACTCGCCGCAGCTGAAGCAACGTTTATGCCATACGCGGTTCTTCGAGATCATCTGTTCGGCGGCGTACACCGGGTAGCCGCAACGCGCGCACCCATGACCATCGTCCCGTTTCTGGCCGACCTGTGGCTTGGAATCGATGCTAAAACAAAAGGCGAAAGTTGCTCAGGTTCCTTAGAATTGAGTAGGTCGGGTAGCCTGTGCAGGGACTGATCAGCTAGCTTGAGCAGCTGGGTTAGATGGACAAACAGATTGGGTACGTTGGACAGAGCTAACTTGTCAAGCTTGACTGGAAACTTACTACGATGGAGCGTGATCGCCATTCGTCGAAACGAGAGTCGGGGTGTGGCCGAATCCAAATCCTTTAGGTCCAAAGAGTTTGCTATAGCAAGATCGGCAGTGAATTTCCTTGTCGGGTCCGTCGCAGGCTAGCATAGAGTCCAATGGTCGGTGGCACTCGGAACAGTTGAAGCATTTCTTGTGCCACATAGTGCCTTTGGCGAGTTGTTGTTCAGCGGCGAACACCATGCCACCGCAACGCGGGCAACCCTGACCGGCTGGCGCCTTGATAGAGGTCGTGTCTGGATTATAGAATGGTCGACTGGCCGAAATTTCTTCCTCCCTGAACAAGAAAGTACTTTGTCAAGGTACCGGTACACTTGCGACCTTGCAGGGTCTGAGGATTCTTCGTATTTCAAGCTTGGTTATCCTAAGGTATCCTATCTTTGGCATATCAGGCTACTTAGGGTACTCTATCCAGTTTTCGCAACCTTTAAGTCTACGCGAGCCAACAGAAGGGGAAGAGGGGTAACTCACGTTAGGCCGTCGGTCTGTAAGAATCCAGAGCCACATGCGAATCCGTATCCGTGCGGTCCCCATTTCTTTCCGTAGCAGGTCTTGCAGTAGACATCTTTGTCGGGTCCGTCGCAGGCGATGATGGAGTCGAGAGTTTTGGTGCAGTCGTGACACTTGTAGCACTTCCTGTGCCATTCACGACCCTTTGCCAACACCTGCTCTGCGGCGAAGACTACGCCACCGCAACGTGGACAACCCTTGCCAGGTGGTGCCTGGATCGCGGCAGTGTCAGCGACAGTAGTACGAGGCGCAGCATCGCTGCGTGTACAAATTTCAACAATATCAATACCGTACCTTCCCTCGCCAAGCAAAACACACCGTTCGCCAAAACTTCCCAAACGACCCAATCAAAAATCAATCTATATGTATAGAACCACCCTCTTATTAATTACACTCCCGGTAGAAGCGTGAGCGCTCGACTCTCGTTCGAAATGTTTAAATAAAAATGTTGGAGGGTGTAAAACATGATTTTCATCTCGCAGTTTCTACAATCTACAATCGAATGGTCGGAATGATTTTCAGAAAAGTGTAATTTGATAAATGTTATACTCTTGGCTAATGGTGTGTCGAAAATCAAGTCGCGAAAATGAGAGTCTTGTTAATTTCAGTGTTCGACCCTTCGGCTTTAACTTCCTTTAACTTCGTCTCACTGCCGCGACTCGCACTTGTACATTGTACATAGAAAAAAGAAAGCATGCAAATGCGAAATCGACCGATACTGATTGGCAATTAGCATGCGGGGGGGGGGGGGGGGGGGACGGATGCTTAATGAAAACCGCGGAGCGTCGGAAGGAACCAGCAACGGAAGTTGATCGTTCATAAATAATGCATCCCGATTCAATAATTTCTGTTCCGCGGGTGAATATATATTTTCAGCGTAAATTAACTTCGGGGAATGCCAATCGGGAAGACGGTTATTCACTGTTTATTCGTGAAACACGCGCACACGCACACTTGACCGCTCGACGATTAAACTGTCAAGCGTTGAAATGTAATCATGAAAGTTCTGTACACGTTTCCATTTTTGTTGCGGGGAACTGTACTTGACAGTTCTTACCAGCCGAGCGGCGCGAAAATTGAAAACGATGAAGGTGAGTAACAGCGCAAAGCGTTAAGGCGTCGAGTCGTGTGTATTGTGGGCATGTGCACACACGCATACTGCTCTTTAGAGACACGTGCACACGTTCGTTCTTTCATTCTGCTGGCCGGCTTTTCTTCGACTTGAATTTTAATTGAAATTTTTGGAAATATTCTGACAACACATCGCCGGCTGAATACAAGAACTAGGTAACATAGAATCCCTTATTTTAGACCTTTTTTTGCAAAAGAAAAAATAAACAGAAGTTTCCTACTTTTTACATTATAAAGATTAAACTAAATTATGATTCACTAGATGTCGTTGATTACTTTGATAGGTTACCCAATTTTTACATTAAATTCTACTTGATTTCTTCTTTAATACGAAGTAGATAACTGAAAATGTCGAAATTTCAAGTTACCTAGTTCTTACATTCAGACGGCGATATTAACAAAATTCGTCTATGCAGTGAGACGTCCGAAATTGTTCGGATTGCTGAATTTGTTGAGACGGAAGCAAACTCGCACACACGCAGACAGACAGACAGATGGACTGGCGAAAGTGGAATAGCATAAACTATAGGGGGGGCGCGTACCCCTCGTCCTCAATATCGCACTGCAGCCCGATCCACATAACCCCAGCGTGGCCAATACCTCGCGGACCGAATTTCTTCGGATAGCAAGCTGTTAAGCAGACAAGCGCATCATATATAGTGAGAGTGTAGAAGCCGAGGCGGGATTTCTCTCGTGTGTTCCCGTCTCAGTCTCGGCTCTGAAAACCCACCCATTGGCGTAGCAGTCGCTTTGTAGGGCGCCACCACCCTGGCCGTAGCCATAACCCTTCGGTCCGAATCTCTTTCCGTAGCATACTGCAGAGAATATCGGTTAAAGGTATCTGGTGTGGTTGGTAATCGTTGCTGCGTCATCGGGCTGTCACGTGATCTGACGTGTTCCAGATCTAATCGGACCCACAATATTGTTTCTAGCTCGAAAATAGAATATAGAAAATTCTATTTTGTATCCTGTTAATTCTATTGATTCTATTCATTGACTATTTTATATTCTATTAACGGAATTCTAAGAGGACACGTGCCTAAACTTGAAATTCAAAGTGTACACGGTTCGAGTCGAGTCGATTGAACAGGAACTGGCATCGCGATGCTGCTACAGTAATTGGAGCACGCCAGTCACGTGACGGCCGGTCCTCGTGTAATCGGTGGCGTTCCCTCACCTTTGCAGTAGATGTCCTTGTCAGGACCTTCGCAACAGTTGACGGAATCTAATCTCTTGGAGCAGTTGGCACACTTAAAGCATTCCCTGTGCCATTGCTGCGTGGGAGACAAAGGGAGACCCGGTGTTAGTCACGAAAAGTAGGTTCTTATACGAGTCTTACGTTCTATTACACACGGTTATTCCCGATCGTCAATTAATCTTCGCGAACCGTAAACGTAAATAATCCACCGAATCGATCTTCTGGAAAAATTATACACAGCTTCTCCATAAAAAGAATTTCGAATAAAATAATCCGATGGTAATAGAACCGACAAAATAGACAAGACAAAAGTAACTCTGGACTAAGAAGGGACAAAGACCTCTCCTCTCAGGTTCCTCCGTGTAACTACAGAACACTTTGCGCCAGTCTGTGTGAATAAAAGTCAACCAATGGACACGGGTACACGGGGTGCAAGTAGTGTGATATGATTAATTTTTCAAGGGCTCTCGTTATTCGGACGAATGAAAAGTAAAAAAAAAGTATAATATGTTGTTTGACAAAGGGGGTTGTACACGTGGACGATTTACATTCTGTTGGATTTCGATAAGATACCTCGACAATATATCTCGCGATCAGGACCATCGCAATGAAGCGTCGAGTCCAGAGACCGTTGACAGACTTTGCACTTGTAGCATTGCTTATGGTAAGCCTAATCACAAGAAGCAGGAATAACCATGATGCGCCCGGAGACAGGCGATGTATTCTCGTGGGCAGGTTATGGTGCCGCGGACAATTTTTATCCATTGTAATTTCTATTAAAATTTTATCATTTAATTTTATCATTCTGCTAATAGAAGATAATAATTTAAAGAATTTTTAGAGTGACCACTGTGACCAGATATCACGAGTTTTTGGCTTGATGGGGAACTCGATAAATTTTCGGTGACTTGGTTGGTACGCGGTTTTATCGGAAGATTGTTCGACGATTTGCCAATTAACGAGTTCATTGGACGATCATCAGCTCTCCGTGGATCGACCGAAGGGATTTATGTGTCCGCTAAATTTGGTTATTTTGGGTCTTGTTTGGTAGAACAATGTATCTGTCGGTAACTAATGGCGATCGTTAAATAATTCAGAGCGCGTTTCGAAGCTAACGAGATGGAAGACAGATTTCAGGCAGCAGCGGAGAGACCGAGTCCATTGTTCGTAGCCGAAAATAAACGGACTCGTTGTTGTACTCGAGAGAGGAAGTTGGCTCGTCCCGCAGTCAGTGGAATAGTCCGTCGATGCACAGACACAGAGACAGGTTCCTTCGTCGATCGGTCAGTTAACCCACTGTATGATCGCCGAGACACGAGCTCTCTCTCTCTCTCTCTCTCTCTCTTTGCGAATGAACCGTCTTCGAATGTTCTGGGAACTTTGTCGTGTTGGAAACTGTCCGTTTGGTGAAAACAGAATAGCTAAAAAATTCGCTAAAACTGCTCTGGAAACTAAACCACGGATCCGCTTGGAAACAAATATCGAAGCTAGACTTTAAGCCTGTCTCCGCTTGATAAAGAATTCCAAACATTCCTCCTAATTATTTCTAACAAAGCAACAACACTTGTAAAAAAAGCACGAATAAAATTAATATAACAAGGAGTAAAAACAACTAAATCTCGATGAAAATCTGTACTAATGTATAGACATCGGCCAGGCCTCGACCGAGTGTTTTAGGTGAACGGTCAACATTAGGGTGGCAAGATACTTGATTTTCGGGTCGCGGGACCGAAAGGACGGATTGGCAGTAGCCTAGAAAAGGCAATTAGCCTGCATCGGTTTAATCCACCGGCCACTCCGGTTCCAAGTTATTTTCCAACGCGACGAGTGGACCAGTTGGTGGTCTGCCAACCGGCGTTGGAAGACAGGAAAAGCTCTTGGGCCGGCACCAACGGCAACAAGCCGCCTCGGTACGATCCTCAATCTACGAGAGTAAGAGAGAGGGAGAAAGAGAGGTACTGCGAGTCATCCTCTACTCACAGATTTCTCATACTACGGGGGCCGGATTTTTTTTCCTCATTGTTATGAAATTACAGGCATTTCGTCATACGGTAAGATTACGGAGCTGCGTCACGCTGCTGGCAGAGTGTCAGCCGGTGGCAAAAGTCAATTTTAGACAGCGAAGAACGCGAGGCCACCGTTTTCCAAGCCTCCACGAGATCTGATGATCTGATGACTCCAACGAACACAACTGTACAACTATAGACATTATAATATAGATTTTGTATGTATAATATACCCCAGTTTGTGTACTAAATAAGCGATCAATTATATGCAACACTAGTTTGTGCACTTTCACGCTTCTATAGGTTTATTTACAAGATCGTTTTAAATTGATTCTACTGAATAATTGTTTGAAACCTCTATTAAATATTTTTCAAGCGAGCAAATAAATGATTTTGAAATGAACATTTTTGGAGGCTCAAGTAGCATAAAAAATGGCACAGTTGTTAACGCGAGAGGTCTGCCCGGCTGTTTACAATCCCCTCTCGGTGTCCGCGATGGCGGATCATGTTTCCCGGCAAAAATAAGATCACCATCGGGCCAGGAATAGCTGGCTCGCCTCGGCTCATGATATAACGCGGAATTGTTCTCGATCCGGGATTTATTTTGGTCGTGTCCGCGGCACCAACACGCGGATAATCTACTTGGGTCCGCGTTTCCGGGGTGGTCTCAACCCCTAAAATGAAAACTCACCCTTCCACGGGCCAGCATCTGCTCCGCGGCGTAGACGTATCCTCCGCATCGCGGGCATCCCTCGCCCTCCGGGGCCTTAGCGATCGCCCGCGGCTCCAATATGGCGTTCGATCCTCGCGAGAGCTCCCTAGAAATGTCGATGTTATAACTATGATCCTTTCCATTCTATTCAATCGAGTTCGATTCTCAAGTCCAACCCCTCTTACGAATTATCGAATGATCTTTCAATCCGTGATTTTAAAATTTAATAATTAAGATTCGGAAACGTTTTCGATGTGTTCTGGAAACTGTAATAATTAAATTTCGGTTGATGATTTAGCAAAATGTAATTTCAAATCCCCAAACATAATTTTCGTCAAATTTTTCATTTCCATGAAAATGAATAAATCTATGGAGATCATTCGATAACGAGACGTTGGATACAGAGAATAAGCGAATAGTAGAAAAAAGCAACCACCGCAACAAAGTAGAAGGAACGTCGAGCGGTGAACATGGTAACCACAACTTCGAATTGTTGCGTTAAAAATCACATTCCAGTGACGATATTCGTTTTGCAATCTTTTTTAAAAGATATTCGAAGCTGAGCATCCCAGAAACCAAGCTGACCGACTCCACAAAACGGTATTCGGAAACGGAATGGACGATACTATGTACATTGTTGTTCGAGATATATATATAAAAGCAAATATTATACAGTGAATTAGTTGAATGTGTAGGTTTTACGTTTTAAGAGGTTAAGTATTAGGTGCACCAATCAATCGTCTAGTGTCTTTTCCCATCGAACTCGATGATATTCATAATTTTCATCGATTTAACAGTATTTAGTCTGCTGCGCGATTTTTGTCATAATCGACGCAAACGTTTGGAGACTTCAAACTATTTTTCTGTGAAAATAGTGCTGCATTCATTTGTACATTTACTATACCGTACCCACGCAATAGTTTTCGGATCAGTGTGGCTGGTGGAATGTTTCTTTAAAAAAATACGTAAGGCATGCATCCGCCATTTTCTGGCGATAGATATATCGATAATAACGCACAGTATTTCGAGAAATAGCTGAGCAATATTCACTGAAAAATCAGAAATTTTGTTAGCAATTTGAAAATCGAGTTTAGTCTAACCAAGTAGAATTTTTTGATAATCTGTGTAACAATTATCAAATTCGGTTTGAAAGTCGAAGACTATACGAAAGAGTGGAGTCGATCACTTCGGTTTTCGGGAATTATTTTCTATGGGAATCCCCATGTTTCGCGGCTCGACTGACGCAGGGGTGGGGAGAAGAACAACAATCAAAACGAATCAACAATGGAAAAAAAACATAAAAAAAACAGAGAACATCAGAAAAATCAGGTTACCAGAAAATCCGTCACAGAATGAACAACCTCGGGTTAGACAGTATGTTAGGCACGTGTGTTAGTAATTGATTAGTATCCCGTTTCCCCTTTGAAACCACGCAAGTGGCTTCCGCCGAGCCCCGAGAGGAGAGCCAAGAAGCGGATCGTGTGTAACAATAAATTAAATCAATGAATAAACAGATAAATAAATAAAATAATAAATAAACAAATGGTACAAAATACAAATCGACTCAAGAGAAAAAGAAAAAGTGAGGACAGAGATATACGTATGTATATATAAAATAAGAGGGGAGGAACGAGGGTGCCAGGGGAGAGAAACAGGGTGAGAGAGATCGAGAAGAGACAGACAGAGAAAGAGCAAAGAAAGTCGTTTCAATTAGACGGGGTGGGAGAGAGAAAATCGCAGACACAAACTCAGGGGTAGGTTCCAGTGCCTCTCGATGTCTTTTTCATTGTTCTGCTGCCCAAAATCATCCCTCAAATCAAATGTTCACGTAGAACCATTTTTCAGATTGAATTTTTCAGATTTGCCAAAAGCATCGATCGAAATCTATGCGCAATTAATTTTTTCTCCAGAAATATACAAGTACGAACCTCAAAATCTCAACTATACATTCTCATAAAAAATTTTGATTTTTGAATACAAAATGGAGAATTTATATCCATCGAAAAAAGAACTGAAAAAAATTGTAAAAATTATACAAAATCCTGCCCGTTTCCTCCGACAACACACCTAAAAAAAAGAAAGCACCATCGAGAAACACTGTTGCCCAAATTATAATCAAAATGGTAGTTGGGGGTAGGGGGCTGCAGCATGAAGCTTGTCTACGTATTTATCTCTACTAGCGAAATAATAATCTGCTTTTCTATGTGTAGAATGTGTGGTGTGATAAAGCGAGAGCGTGATAGAGCGCGCGCATGCGCGCTCACAACTATAGTAAGCACCCATCGAGTTAACGTTGTTAGCAAGGTTACGGGGTTACGTGTATCCTTCAATTTTCTTTTTTTTTATTTTTTCTATTTTGAAAAAAAAGTGGTGTACGAGAGAGGCCGTGCAGGTGTGCGGATCGATAAATTCGTAGAGATATATGTAGATAGACAGAGAAAGACAGAAACAGAGAGAAAGAGAGAGATAGAAAGAGAGCAAGAAATAGATAGGCAGAGAGAAAAAGACAATCTGAAAATAATAGCGGAAAAATAACGTAATAATATCAGAAAAAAAGTAATTGAAAAACAGCGTATAAAGTAGTATAAAAAACGAAAATAGAAGCTCAGTTTTTGTTGTTCATCGCGCGGAGTGTGTTTGGCAGAAGAGAAAGGCAGAGATATGAAGAGAGAAGAGAGAAGAGAGTGAGAGAGAGAGGTGGAATCTGACTCGGTGCTCACCATTTTTCTTTTCAGTTACTCGGTATTTCCCTTTATCACGAGGGTGCGCGCAGGCTCGTGATAAAGCGACAACATATATTGTTCAATGGGCCTCCGGTTGGCTCGCACTCGGCGGGGCTGGCGGGGGTTGGTAGTGGGGTGTTTTTGACAGTTTTTTCTGTTTCATTGCGTTTTGCTCGTGTACCGTTCGTTCGGTTTCATTTCATTTCATTTTTTTTCTGGCAAAAAAAATGAGGACAGGGAGCGGAAGTATAAGAGGGGTCGGAGAGTTGGTCTGAATATCGCGGCGAGATGGACTCTCAACACCGTTTTAACACTGTTTTCATGCATCGTTAACGCGTATTACTCGTGACGAACAGTCCACTAGTTTCACTTCATGAAACCCTTTCTGGATTTTAGATTGAGAATTCAAGTGCAACATTTCTGCTAACATACGTTCCCTCTCAACAATTAAAGGTGATCAAAAATTATTGAAAGCATTTATAGGCCAACTTTAAATATTTTGAAATGTATCGCGAAGATTGTAAGAAATAGTAAATTGTTCGGCAGAGAATCAAATATTTCACACAAAGAAAACATTCTAAAGGGTGTTTCAAGACTCGAGCTCGCCAATGGAGATTGAGAAAAAAGGGCCTGGCGTCCATTTTGTTCGTCTCTCGTTGTCCACGAGCTGATGCTCGGTTCCCATCGTGTCTCATCGACGCCAGGCCATCGTTATATTTATCTTTTTCACATCTACTGCTACGAGACTGTACAGTGGGTCAAAAATGTTTTCGACGTACCTAACTTCCAAATCAAAATCGACTCCCTAAACGAATCATCAGACATTACACCGCTTCCCTTAGTACGCGAGAAACTTGACTCGAGATCGAAACGATTGTAACACCAAAAACATTTTTGCCCGACCGTTGCCGACGCATCTAATCTCTCATAAACGAAAAACAGAACCAAATAAAAAAGAAAAGATATAAAACGGTAGTCATCAATGAAGAACACCAGATTCTTCTGTTTTTTGTGTTTTTTTTTCAAATTCCCTTTTTTCGTCTTTTAATGGCACTTATTACAGATGGTACAAATGATTCTATAAACTAGAGCGTAGAGATTGTAGTAGTCGCATAAAAGAAACGAGAAACGAGTAAACAATCATTATAATACGTAAATTAATTAAATCGTATGTGCGTGTAATGGAGAAAATAAGGGGGTGTGGGGCGTGGGTAGGGAAAAGTGGGGAGTGTGTGTCGCACATTTATTGAAGTATGCACATGGTGACGATGTTGCAAAACGTTTCGTACAACGCACACACAAACACACGGGAGAACAGGAAGAAATAAAATGGTAAATCTTGTGGGCCAAAAAAGAGAATAGAACAGAGAGAGAGTAATAAAAAACGGAAAGTAGACAACGGGGGCTGGGAAACATTATGGTTGTTTCGAATAGGGGGACAGGTGCACGAGTTAAACGTGACAACAAAAGAGACAGTCGAGCTAGATATTAAAACACAGTTAATCATCATTATTCATAAACGGTGGGTCGTCGTCGTCGATTCTCGTATCTCATGGGTCGCATCACCGCCATCGCCATCGTTCACCATGATCGCTGGACGACGAGAGGATGGGGAAAACGAAATTTTCAAAGAGATTCCATGGGGGAGGGGGGACAGAGAAAGTATCATAACTCAGGAAAAGAAAATAATTTCAACCGAGGAGAACTCAACCGAAATTTACAAACGAAAAGATAGGGAATCGAAAGGGGCCATAAAAGGAAACTAATAGGGCGCCATGGGGGACCATGGGACACAGTGATAGATGCTCTCGCTCCTCGAGTATACTGTGGCTGCAAGCTTCATCCAGGTCTCTTTCGGTATCAACAAAGAAGACCTTGCTGTTGGATCGACAGGCTTCTCTTATGGTCGATCGATATAGTATGTCGATGGTGTCTGTGTCTTTGAACACCGTTAGGAGATGAAGATAGAGAGAAAGAGAGAGAAAGTGAGTGAGTGAGAGAGAGAGACAGAAAAAGAAAGTGTGAGAGACAGAGAGAAAAAGAGACAGAGATGTGCATCGGCGGACGACGACTCGGAGAGAATTTTCTTTTCCTTTTTTCTTTCTTTTGGTTTAATTCAAGGTTCGGGAGAGAAGGGCGGTTTACGAGGGTTTCTTTTGGAGAGGTCGGACGACGGCAGGTGGCACTCACTCGCTACTCTTCAAGTGTTCGCCTTGATCCATGGACAGGCAACCAGCGCCTCCGCCGAAACCGTATCCCTTCGGGCCGAACTTGCGACCGTGGCAGACTTTGCAAAATAGTTCGCCCTCGTGCTCGCTGCAGTTTGTCGAGTCGAGCAATTTGCCGCAGAGACCTGCAACATAGATAGCGTGTGCTTGTTTTGCTGGGTCTGTCACCGGAATCTCGGGGTTCATGCTTCTTTCTTCCCGTTGTTTGGTTTTTTTTCTAGAATTCTTGCCAGGAGACAACTTGCGAGGCACGGCGGGTGTACGCGGTCTGAACGGATACTTGACCGTGTGCTCTGTCGGTGATACACGTGGCACGGAACGTGTTAATACCACCTTAATTAGCAAGCGGGGTCCCAAATATGACCGACCAGTACATCCAATTTCCGGAAGTAAAGGAACTCGTTTATTATTCTAAATCCATTATCCCTCTATAATAATCCTCGATTCCAGAGTTAAATGCTCCGAATCCATGGGTTGCGAGGTTGACGTCGCCGCGAATAGCAATGGGGATCGGCCGTCGTTCTATCCCGTGATAGTCGCCGAGTGTAACCGAATCACACAACCTGTGTGTATAATGATCGTGTTCGTATAATGTTTCCGGCCTGTGGATTATTCCCGTGGCGTCGCGAAACGCTCGATGAATATTCGATTGGGGCTTTTCTATTTCGGGGCCACGGAATTTTTCCGGGGGGTCGTTGCACCCTAAAAGAACCCCTCTACACTCCCCTAACTGCTCTGGGTGGCTACGATTGATTTCTGGCTGGCACACAAAACTAATTAGGGCTGAGACACACCGTCCCGGACACCGCCGTGGAAAACTATTTCTGGCAATGGTTTATTTTCAAAAGGATAGAATGGTGTTTTGCGCAACGACACCCTTCGGGGCGTTCCCCGCCATAATTTGAATCGTGGTTGTCGTCTTGTGTCGAAAAATTGAACTTCTCGAAGAATAGTGACTCTAGCCATCGATTGAACGATTGATAGGTCCAATGCGCAATTGTATAATTAAAATGTAGTGTTTTAATATTTTATTACTTACCACACTTGAAGCACATCTTGTGCCATTTCAGGCCTCCGGCGACTCGTTCTTCCGCGGCGTATACGGATTTGCCGCATTTAGGACACTTGGGGTGCTCTACTGGTTTGAAAGGCATTTTGTTTGTACTGGAAACAGAAACGAAACATTCGTTAATTAAACAACAAACGTTTCGCCATCGTGCGAACTAATTTCCCGATACACAGAGTCTTGTAATTAATAGTACTATCCGGAAAAAATTATTCTAACATCGTTAGAAATGAAATAAAATAAAGCTCTGTTTAAGAAACGATGAAACCAGAAGGTTCGATTCAAATATTTGTACTATTACATTCGAGAGACTCTGTGTATTTTTGAATACTTTCGGGAGGACTTCCTTTTTCTTAAATTATTTTTTTGCAAACTAGAAAAAAATCCGTTTATTTTAACGTTTTCAAAAATCTGTTCCAAATTAAACGAAAAGCGAGCAGAGTCGTAACAGCCGATCTGTCAGAAATAAGCGAGCTGGAACGGTTCGAACGCGTATTTAACCAGTGCCTGACTAAAACATGAAGATTCGTGGCTTCTTTCTGGCCGTCGACAACCGCGACTATTTTCGCAGTCGGCCATTGCTGGTCGCGAGATTCAAAAAGATTTACGAGCCCGAGAGAACTCGGAAGCAACGTGCTTCCTTCACGCCTAAATTTTCGCGGGAATTTTCCTCGAGACTGCTTCATTTTGCTACAAAATTCATTCCACCCTCTGTGACTATAAAAAGGTCTCCACGCAGTCAAGTGTTTTCTCTAAACAATTTTACCTCGAAAGATTATAATGAAATCTACGTTTTCTTAGTGCCTCGCTATTATTTCGCAACCCCCGATGAATTAAAAAGAAATTATCAAAATTCAATGAAATAATTTGTAATAGTGGAATCGCGATAGGACTTCTGAAACATTGTATAAAAATTTTAATTCTACACATAGTACAGCCCCTAGGGGCCAAACAATTTTTTTCTCACTCTCAATTTTGAAGACGGAGCGATACAACTGTCGAGAGCGTTCATTTTCGACGATAGAGATACCAGAAGAGAGCAGCAAGAGAGACGGAGGATTCTATATCCGTGCGAACGTGAGCCGGATGCGAGGCCGTATTAGGGAAGGTGCTAGATTCTCCACAACGCGGTCGCCATTACCCCTACCGAACCACTGGCTATCCGTTGTCCTTCCAAAATCCAAATACTTCGATCGAAAGTTTATTATCGAGATCCAAAATCCAAATACTTCACCCACATGAAATTTGATCGAAAGTAGACATTTTTCAAATGAAAATTTAGCGAAGAACCTTCAAAGACGTACCTAACACCTGGAACAGAGCAGGCTAATGAAGCCACTCTCATGACGCATCCTTGAACAATTTTTATCTTATCCTTTTGACCAAATATACCGAACCACCCAAGTATAATTATAGGATTGTTACTGTTCATTGACTTGATGTAAATCATGATTCTGCCACGAAACTTTATTTTACATTCGTCAGACATCTTCGAAGTAAACTGGTTATAGTTATTCGATAACTGAATGTTCCCAATCTTTCTCGGCAGAAAGTTGTCTATACATATTTGATTAGCTTTTACGGTTAACCAGTTTACGTGTATTTGATCAAATTCGTTAGTAGTCTGCTTTATTAATACCACGGTCGCGCGACTAACATCCGAAAAGGTGAAATTTAAGGTGCCCAGCGAGTCTACGTTAAAAGTAGTCATCCATATTGAATCTCACCTGTATCCTTCGCGTCAATTTAATTTTAATCATGACATCTTGTAAAATCGAATGACACTTTCGACGTTAATATTTTTATTATCCATTTAGTAAATGGTAAATAGTTTAGGTTGCTAAAATATTAATTCGAAAGAAATGTTTAATTTTCCAAGAATAAAAATTGTTCTATCAATTAATTTCGAGGAAGGTGGCTAATCTAAGCAGTGAAAAACGAAGATGAAGATAGTCCTCCTCGCGGAACACCGGTATTTTTAGCGCCTTTGTTTGTACATATTCCGTCATGTATTACATCATAACACTTTGAGAATGCGTTCCTGTGTACACTATAGCCGGTTCGTCTCAAATTTCGTCGCGTTCCCTCGAAACGTCATTAACCCTCTTGAGAAAATCCCAATTCGACATTTTATTCATACAATTTACACTTCGTCGAAAAGTAAATCGAAAATGTAATATTCGAGAGAATCAAGTTTGGCTATAATTTAGCGCAACACTTACTGTATCCAGTGTCACGTGATCGATGAATCACTGTTCAATTTTTCTACTATCAAGACTTCGATGTGAATAAATATCACACGTGCCTCGCGATTTTCTTGCAGACTATTCTTAATAGAGTCTCGTACACGAGAAAATTTGATTCTACATTTCCTGCTGAATTGTTCGCGCAGAATCATACAGCCTTTGCGAAATTCTACTTCGAAAAAGTATGTACTTCGCGAATTCTGAAACCCATTTGCTCCAAGACGAATCGACGTGTACTAAAAAAAATGTTATTCTACATAATCCCCTGATTTTTTCGCGTAGAATCCGTCTCGATCACTCTCGACGGTACATCATTGGACCTGATCGATGATTATTCATCAATATTACAATACATATTCCCATCGGTTCTAGTTCCATCATAGTCGCCGGCATTCATCCACCGTGGTTGGTGTCGCGCGTAAAAAATGAAAGTCCCCGTCGACGCGTGTACACTGATGATATCAACTCTTTCTCTGTTTCTGGAGGTGGATGTGCAGTATGTACTCACCACCGGTAATCGGTCTCGTAGTCACAGGTATCTTAAACGGGTATCTCTCTCTCGCAAGTTGGGGAGGAGGATCGGATGAGTTGCGTGTCAGATTAAAAAGCACCGAGCGAAACCACTCTACACCGCACTAATACTGGATTCGAATGGCTGTTCTCGGTGCGTGCACGTCCTAGTCATAGCCCGGGGGTTTGCACACGGCACGTGTGGCAGGCGAAGGAACGTCAGTGCTGTTGACGACAACGTCGGCGGTGGCAGAGGGAGTGCCCAACCGCCTTCCGCCAGCGGGGGTGTTACAACTATACTCCTTTGGTACCAGCGGAGAACCGAACCGGTGCACAGTCAGACAAACTGATGAATTTTGCAATGGTATTTTCTTTTTAAATTACAACTGAAATATTGCAGAATATCGGAGAAACAAAGAGATCATGGTACGAACGTTTTTCAATTTTCGAAATCCGTGTTACACACGGATCAGAGTTACGAGAAATTTGTGTTCACAGAAAATTCATCGGTTTACCCCACTGTGCCGCGTTCATTTCTTTTCGAACCTTCTCGTTTTTTCTCTCTTTCTTGCTTCTTTTCCTTTTACTTTTCGCCGGGATACGGACGCACGAGATTGCGGCACGTGACGGTCACCGGTGACCGGGGCTACAGGGTACCGTGAGTCGTCGATCGCAACGATCCATACGGATGCAATAATAGGTGACTGACTATGTACTAAGTTTCGGATTTTATTATTGATTTACTTTTTTGGGAATCAGTACTGAACCACCGGGTGTGTTCATTCATTTCAAAGGAATTTTCTGTTGACACTTGTCTAGTTTTTCAACGAATCTCCTTTACGAGTGTGAGAAATGTTAGGGGGTGTTCATTTACCAAGTGTGATTACTTTTATTCGAGAATTTCTAGTGATTCTGACAGACTTTTATTTTTTATTCGTTCATCGTTGTCTTCGAAACGTTTAGTAAACAGTACAAAATATACCACTGAACGATGCCACACGAGATTTATTTATTCACGGCTTCGTGCCGCCGTCAATCCAACCTAACCATTCACGTAGAACTCATCTTGGCAGAATATCGAAACTCGCTTAAGCATTTCTAGATCAATTTCATTCTGATTTTATCTGGCCGAGTCCCATAAGTCCCTTTCCTTTCGCCGAGTTGTCAGAAGTGCCGAGACTGTAAGAGGAGTGAAGTATCAACGATTCAATAAATCGTTATTAATATTTTTATTATTAATGGTAGAACAATTTCAGTATCCGAACAATTACAGATGAACTGTGAAGTTACGTGGCGAAAATCGATTTGTTTTGCTTGTGCAAGATGGCTGTTCTCTGCTTGAAGCAGATTGATTAGGCCAAAGATAAATCTCATTCAGTTTATTTTCTTTAAGGTAGCTTAGAGGTTCGACGATCACAATTTGTGGCAACTGATACATTCGATGAAATGGTTCCAGTTCAGATTTATTAATACCGAATATCAATTTTTTTATCCCCCCTCGGCGTGGGCGGAGGAGTCTAGGCTGGATTAATATTGACCAGCTGCCAATCCGAAAGGTGTTAATCTGAGAATTATTATAGTATCGCGTTGCCGTTGCTCGCGAATGCCATTAAGCCGCGGGAGTTAGTCCAAAACGTATGAGTAATAAATTTATTTCGGTGTTGTCTCCGCTGGTTCATCGCTCAGAAAACACATTCCCGTCTATTAGTACAATGTACACGAATACCAGTGTGTGACTGCGGTTATGAGCATGATTCATACACAGTATCGACGAATCTCGATCGCGGATCATTTCCATCTTTAATTGTTATACATATAGTCTCGTTATAATACTCTGGAATTGAAAGTCCTCTTGAAACTAGAAATTTAAAGCCACGTCCTCCGATTAAATAGAACTGGCGAGAAACTATTAATTGCTGCTGCCGGTACTTCTTGTGCCTCGAATATTAATTAACTGTCCGGGCATTTTTTACGTGGCGTTCGAGAAGACCGAAAAGAAACGACAGCAGCCAAAATTGCGAGCATGTCGTCGTGGTCCAAGTCGGAACGCCGCGCCGTCTCCAGTTTATTTCGATCCGAAAATTCGGGGTGGAGAGATCGGACAAGGATCGAATTCCATTTTCTTTTCGGATGGCGCGGTTGTAGGAGGCCGAGAGTAGGGCCGACTTCCGAAAAGCAGACTCGTAACGAGCCGAGGCATTACCGAGGAGTGAGAGCCGTTTTCGCTGTGGGAACACACTCATCCGCTAATTATAGAATCTTGCTCAAATTTCTATTTTTAACGGGTCTTAGACGCGCGCACGTGGCTCTATGTAAAAACCACCGCTCCCCGGGTCTGTGTTGGTAAGGTTTATGTGCGTGATCGTGCACGCCCACGCGGATGTTGCACGGGACCAAGACGAACCAGAAGTCCATCACACCCATTGTACCGTGGACTTCCTCGTTCGAGAGCTTTGTCCGTCGAGCCGGCCATCTTGAGGACGCTCCAACTCGGAATTTAGCCACTCGTTCTCGCAACAATGCGAATTTTATCATGCTTGTCTAATTATCTAATCTCTAATAATTTTGTTTGCAAGATGATTCGCACGTTAACCATTCGGTTAAATCGTAGCCATAAACGTTCATCCCGAAAATTAGAACCGCTTCGTTTCGATACTTTCCGAGAATCAGGACCAATTTGGGACCACCTGGGTGTGGCGAACTATCGGTGTGATTTACACGGTAATTAGATTATCTTTCTGAAAACGGGTGTCCCTTCGATCGCGGGCAGAAATACATTTGTCTGAAGTCGCGGAACGCCGAGCGCGGAGAGGAAGTGCTTAAAAATTTATTTTCAACGGGGAAATGCAGCCGGTTTATTTATATTTAACCCGTTGGTGCAACGATCCCGATGCGGTTCCGCTATGCAACGCGGGTTCCTCTCGTTTCAATCCGTTCTCGAGAAACTCCGCCCTCGGAACAGGAAAACTGTTCTCTCGCGAATTAGATATCGCAGTTTTACATGGGAAAGCTATTTCCGAAACATCTAAGCCCCGCTTTCACTTCTCCGCCTTTTACACGAATAAATTTTTGCGAATTTTACAATCACGCATGGAGTATTCGAACATTAAATAATTAGGCATTTTGCACGTGGTCGAAAGCATGGTGAGAGAGAGAGAGGACTATTACTAGCCATTTGATTATGTTTGTGACAGTGCATAATGCAGAAATTCTTGACTTGTTTCACTTGACCGTCTCTCCTTCACCCCTCTTCATGGCCTGAAATTATTTCCGTCTCGTCGCGAGTGTTACATGATCGCGGAAGAGACAGATCTACCTTTTTCGGGTAATCCTTTGAACGATCACTAGATATAACATCCTCCCTTACGATAACCACCAACTTGAAATATTCCTTTATAAATTCCTGAACCACACTTCATCCTCCGTTCATCGACTACTGTTCGTCCCTTTAAACCACTCTGTATTCGCCATTCTATTTTTCGGTATTTTGCAATATTTCAACAACCGAGTTTATAGCCATCATTAAATGCCAGCTGCAGCAGATTGTTCATTGTTAACTCAACCGAATGTTGTTTCGAGCGCTATCAATGGAGACTTCCTCAAGTCCTGTCACCGAATAAAAACAAAAACTGGATCGGGGATTATTTACCGCGTTGCTAGCCAGTTCTCTCCGGCAGGGATCGCGCCAATAACGAATCCGCTGGATCTACAAACAATTTGTCAACGGTGAAGTATAACGCGTAAAAATAATACGGCGGCCGGTCTGTTTACAAACACGATCGATATAAATAAAAGATTAATTGAGTTTGTTATGCAGGTCGAGCCCGGAAATAGCGTTTCGCGAAGTATCTCCATTTTCTACTTCATTTTATACATTCTAAATTCACACGACTAATTGAATGGGACGTTAACGAGACTTTGTTGATAAAATACAAGTTCTTGCGGGTTGTTGAAACCTTGCTGAAATTTATATGGTTCTTTGCGTTATTGGTACAGCGCAAAATTTTGTAAGAGACTATACTCGGCTTGATTGTTTAATATCTGGATTGGTTCAATCAATAATCCGGTTCCTTGATCCAGGATTATTTTCCTAAACGCAAGCTTGTGCGCTAGTTGAGTTACATAATGTGATTCCAGGGGATTCCACTGTTTCCAATATGGCGTCCAGGTTAGCCACACTTACAGTATTTATTATTTACCAAATGATTGTTCCTATATTCTTCACTTGAAATTCGTGAAATGAAAAAAGCAAGGATATTTTGCCGAACATTTCTAAGTGTACGAAGGACAACAAACTAACGGAGATCCGCGTCTAGATTAGGTCCGAGTTGAGTGGGGTATGGATCGCAAAACGCTGCGTCCAGACGCGCAAAGGAGATCGCACCTCAACAGAGATGACCCAGGGGATCATGGCAGTTTGCATGAAGATTCTTTCGAGTTTTATTTTAGGAATGGGGAGGAATTCAGTCGACTCGATGCTGATATACTTCCTTCCTCTTTATCGGTGCGCGGCGGTGCTGCGTTCGCCGGCTCGGGGAAGCCGATGCGATGTAAGTATAGCAAGAGGACGGCCTAGTTGCCATCGCGGCCACCCGAAATATTAGAATAAGCCCACGCGCGTAATACAATCCCGATGGTAAGGTAACCAAATTTAGCATGTGACTTAGCAGACGCCCTCGAGACACTTGCACGCGCGATGACTCAACCCGAACGGAGAGGAGATCGGTGTACAAAAAGATTAGGAGGGTGAGTAGCCTAAGTCCACCAAGTTATTCCTTTTTCATTTTTCCTATCAAAAAGATAAGTACAAAAGTACAGGCTACCTAGAACTCCACAAGACAAGTTCGCCAAATCTTGTTTTATCAATATTTTAATCTTTGTACGCGTTTCGAGTTTAGATTGCTGTTTAGATTGGCGTGTACAGGTTCAGTTCTTTTTCAAATTGGAATTGAGTTCGGGCGAGTTACTTTTGAATTGTGAACTTTACGATGGATAAATTCTGATTCAACTCAGAATCGAACATATCCTAAACTTGAACTTCATTGGTGTCTGAACAACTCGAAATTCACTTAAATATAGACGCGAGACCAAGGACTATCATAAAAACGCTGCCAACGCACGGGACGGAACTTAAACGAAAGCTGAACTCAAGTGATACTCATCGCGAATTTTATTTATATCTAATACCGATCTAACCCTGACCTAACCAAGACCGAACCAAGGACTGTTGAAACACTTAGACCGGTTTAAATGCAGCGGTGACTTAGACAGTAGCGGAGAACAAACTTTCCACTAAATAAGAATTAAATTCGAGGCTACTTGTATTTTTAAAATGCTAAATGGTTTTCTACTTACAACCGAAAATCTATAGAAGAATGTGTGAATTTTATGGGGATGATCGTGACACTATAAGGTGTCTAATCGCGCAGGCTCGCTAAGTGAACGACCTACTTAGAAAACGCGGCGGTTTGGCATCGGCGCAACGGCTCTATCGAGTTTTCTCAATTGAGCCGAGATTAATTAAGAGGATTTCAAAGCGATGCTAAAGATTTACCACTCTGGGAAGCCTTGCGCCCGCGATTATTCGGTTCCCCGCGTTTATTTTCGTAGCCAAGCAAAAATTTCGTGAAACCCTCGGAGATCGTTCTCTTAAGTCATCGTTTATTATTAGCCCTGGGGCCAGCGTATTTATCGAAAACTTGTAAAATCGTCTATTCGGTGAATCAACAGTTGCCAGAGAACACCTGGACCCCTTTCCCATCTCGATTTTTTTTCCATCGGCTGTTTCTCGGTTATCGATCCACACAATCCTTCTGGATCCACGAAGACCTACAGACTCGTCGTTATGCAACCGAATATTTACAATCTGAGAAATAAAACGGCGTTGATGGAGTAAAGGGACCGTGATGATCAAAGAGCCTGGACGATTATGCTTTCTTGGGGACGAATATAGGCTGCGAGGAATAGCAGGGAGTATGAATCACAGGCACGTATAGTAGTGAGGTTGAATTACTTGGACGTCGATGCCGGGTGATTATTTAATCGAAGTTAATGGAAGAAGATGCACCCGAGAGTATGACAAAGACACCCGGCACGTTAAAAGTGGAAGCGAGAGACAATGAATGCTGACGAATGACCAGTTTCGCAAACCGTTCATGATTCATCAGCTGCGCCTCGGGATAGAACGATGTAGCAGTTGGCGACAGCGCTTGTCTTCCCCGCGTTTCGCGAATCTCGCAAATCTCGCTCGCGGACGATTCACGCGACTCTTCTGCTCATTGTTCTGCTTCCTACCTGTCCTCCCACCTACCGTTCTATATCTCCTCGTCGAATTGTTTCTGGGAACGCTTGTTTTCCACTCGGTAATCACCCGGGCTGATGTCATGCGCTTGTCTTTCAGACCTGTGGGGAGACCTGTGCACAATTACAGTATTTATTGTACTTGTGTAGGTTTTAGTACTTCTATCGGATAAACGTTAGACATGCTAGGTTAGCAGCTGCGTCGTCATTTGATACTGTAAACAATTCAGAAACTGTTTAAATAATCACAGCTCCGCGACAGGAATTCATTCGAACAAATTCAAATTCCAGATCGCAACGCGTTCGAAAGTGTCGACGGGAACGCGACAAAATGGCGACCGGTGCGGTGTCGCGAACACCTCACTCATTTCATTGACACGATCGCATTAACAATTTACATGTCGGATCGTTTCAATTAATTCCAGGAGCGTGTGTCGGCTGGTAACGCGACGAAATAATCGTTACATCGTAAAATCAGCCGGACACACACGACCGTGTCTAATTAACGTCCCGGCAACAATGTGCGCGAAATTGTAGCAAAATTAGGATGCCGAGTGTACCGGTTGGTAAAGGGAATTGAAGACTGTCCAAGTAATATTGGCAGAGCGGTTCGCGGTGAATAATGAAACCCCTATATTTAACCGGACTCTCGGGCCACGCAGATACGCTCGAACAGGACTTTCTTTGATGACGGATCGTCATCGAAGTTTTTCAGTATTCGATGGAAGAGGGCTACCTAGCAGCTCCGGCAAACATTTTCTGGAACGATAAATCTATTCGAGAGAGCCTTGGGAATTTAGTCGAGATCGATCGAGAACTCCGCGTCGGAGTGAGTCGTAAATCTGCGGATAATCGCATTTTTGCAAAAGTTTTTGCAGAATTTTGGAAATTTGGAAGTGTACATATTGATTTCTGATCATTGGTATGCAATTTCATGATTCGCAGTCTATTTAGAAATGTTATTTACCCACGATTTTGGAACACATTATATTGAAAAGCAAAATCGATTCAAATTAGCGCGATAATCCTGGAACACTGTGCGGGAAGTGCTTGGGTTTCGTGGAATCTTGAAAAATCACCGGTAAATTTCGGGGAACGAGTTTTTGGCCTGCCATCGGATCCCGCGAAAGATAAATATGACATGCGGGGAATTCGAGCGTCGTATGCGATTGCTGAACGAACGAGCTGCGAATGCCAGCAGGCGTATCCGCGATGTAACACGAGTCTAGAAATACGAGAAACGAGCGGAACAATCGGGCTCATTAATTAACATGCTCGACCAGCTGAAATTTTATCCATCGGACCCCTGATCCACAAAATGGTCACTACGTGGGACCAGGCTCTCCAGTCTTTAAGCCTTCAGTTGAAAGATATTCTTGACTCGGGGCCATTTCCACTAAAATTTCCAAACAGTTGGAGAAATGAAAATAAAAAAGGCCTTTGTAAACCTTAAGAAGAAACGAGACATTAGCTGTATGGTAAAATCAAAGTTCTGAAGCACGAGGAGCAGGTGGATGAACCAAAATGGTCCGAATCCTCCTCCCACGCGCACGCGCCCAGTTTCCCAACTCGCGCGCTAGCCGAACCAATTAAAATCGAATCGTGGCTGTCGTTGCGCAAAAACTACGCGAATCCACGATCCCCCGGATTCGCGTGCCGTTCCTATCATTATGTCACGGTAATGTAACAAGTTAGCGGACGTAGAACGCGCTGCGCTGCTCGAATTGGCAGCGTATCGTGGAGAATATTAAATCGGCTATGCAGGAGAAGCGAACCGGGATATTTCGGCCGGTCACCTTGAAAAGCTATTCGTCAGCCTGCGAATTGCGAATTCGCGAGAGAACCAGGGCCTTCTATTCGGTAGGTTAGCCATCGCCGCTCGGCTTTCTATTATCGGATCGCTATCAGATATCATCATTATCGGAGGGGGAAGAGAAGAGACTTTATTGCCACCGAAATATCTCTCTGGGAATAAATTGTCGCACGTGAGACAGGTAGGGCCGTCTCCCGGCCGTGGCTATACGCTTTATCACGTTTAACGAATGCGTTAATGAGCGATTAATGGCGGCGCAAAACGGCCGCACCAGCCGCACCAGCTTCTCGGAACAGGTCAATTCGGTTAGGTCAATCTCAGCGTTCGCCCTTCGGAACGCAAGAAAGCGCTGAGAAAGCGATGGGAAAGAATGGGAGTTCTCTTGATCCTGGAACCGCGCATCATTTCGTTTTACGTTCGTCTAGCTAGACGAAAGTAGCCTAATAGCCACGGATATTATTAATAATTAATACCTGAGCACGATGTAAACTGAATCGTATAGGAAACATTCGGGAGCCAAACAACAGCGCAGTGGTGTGTTCAAAGTTTCTCATTGTGCCGGTGTAGGACGGCTTCTTTCAGCAACGCGTCAACTTCCGCCAAACTCGTCAAGTGATTATTTCTTTGTGTTTTTCAGAGGATTTTCCGCGAGCAGATCTCTGGCTTTGCTTTTTAGCCGAGCATTAAAAAACGATTTCCACTGACTGAAACAGGCCGAGTTGATTTAAAATTAGTAGAAAGGTTAATTTGTCATATGTGAAAGACATATTTATGTGACAGTCATTTCAGCAGATTTTTCATATTTTTAACAGACACGAATATTCAAAGTATACATGCTTCAGTTCTTCGATATTGGATTTAGAAAGACGAACTTGTACAGCTAATATTGAAAGAAGAAAGTAGTTTGAATTTGCAAAATACTAAATGCTCGAGTTTAACCAATAAAAGGTAACGTTCCCACCGTTGTTTACTCACTCGCCAGCTCGTACAATATTTAAATCATCTCTCGGATCCAACTGCCAAGATCGTATAGCAGATCGCGGGCGGCTTTCTAACCAGTAATTTGTTGGATACGAAATCGACCGGATTAACTCGCCGCATACGAGGGACCGGCTTGGAAAACAAATTCGTAACTCCTCCCCGCTTTAGCGATCACGGAACGAACCTTAAACAGATTTTTGAACGAGACCACAAATTATTCACGACCGTGGACCAGAGCAGTGTGCAATTTTTAAGAATTATTTGTCAATGTCCGAGGAACGTGCAGGCAATTTTTCAAAAATGACGACTCCGTCCACAGCTATAACCGTTTTGGCAAAGCGCCGCGAAAAATTTTGCACGGAAACTGCGGACTCTAAACTAACGTAGGAAACGTTTCTTTATCGAGTCTGCGAACATATCGATGTTTCATTGTCGAAACACGGGGGGATCCATTGGACCGCAAGAATAAACCGGTAATATAGGTTTTGCACTCGAAATTCACCCTTTCGCAAGTTAATCTACATTTTGATTTGATTTTTCTTACAAAACTTGCTTGCGACATGGTGAATTTGGGGTGCATAACCTGTATTTTTGGTCGGAATTTAAAATCGTGTTTCACCTCGTCCTCGTGTCATAGTAAAGATGACTTTGGTCGGTGAAGTGGCGTAAAATAAAATAAAGTCAGCCGGCTAGGAAACACGGACTCAGGAATAGACACGATCGAGGCAGTTGTTCTCATTTCGTACATACTTGGCGTGAGAAGCAACTGTGCCTTTTGATATGGCGCCAGCCATAGTCGTAGCACCCACTGGACTTCGATTTTTCAAACAGAAATCGAAAAGCTACAGATCTTTTTAACCAGGTAAACGGTATAACACGTCTGACATTTCTTTAAAATCTTTATCAAGCACAATACAACTCGGCGCGCATTTACTTCCATCCAAATCGAACCACCATAGTTCGGATGATAGAGGCTCTGCTGTATTCATTGCAATTTAGGGCCATCTAACACCATCTATCGCAAGTGATAAGTATTTCCTACCATTCTAGTGTCACTTAATACATTATCGACATAACATATTTTCTATCTTGTTGGCAAGTTAGAATACTACATCTAGGTTTAATATTTTAATATGTGGTGGATGTAGATAAGAAGATAATATAGATTTCTGATGTAGATAATGTAGATTTCTGTTTATGATAATTGTATCGATTAATTTGTTTATATTGATATTGATAGCACTTACTTTGTTTTTGGTTTCCTATCAAAGAATTTATTTATTAAATAAAATTATAACAGATTCTAATAAATATTCAAAGAAGTAACACATTATTTTATCTTTGTGAAATTATCTTATATTCTACAAATATTGTTAAGTGACGCCATCCTCTTTGACAAACAGGAAGCTAAATGTTCAAATTTCTGTACCAACTGTTCAACAAGTTTTGAATTTGAAATATACCTACCTTAAATCAATAATTACTTTTCCACATAAAAATTAATAAATGCATTTAAATAGAAATTGCGAACTGCAATTGGCGAATACAGGTTCTTTATTTATAATATATGATACCACTCGTAATGATATTATTTTGTAATCAATATATCGAAAAATAGAGATGAATTTACAATACCTAAACTATGTTATAATTTTATATTTAAAAATCGGTGATATTTGCAAATTTTTCGAACATTCATCGGTCAGTTTATATTCGAAATTTCATTGCTGCTGAGCAATTTCTATTTCCAGCTTGAAATTTATCAAACTGTTCGAACACGTTTTCGTTTTCACATTTCAAGTCGACGGCCGTCTGTTTCCAGTTAAACTAATATTAGATGAAACTTGCTCCGGTGCACAATAAAATCAGCGACTAAGGAAGTTTACACAAAACCTCGAACTATTATTTACAATTTTCAATTATGTAGGAAATTGGGAAAATTATATTCGTTTAAGTTCCAATGTCAATTTTATTTCTGCAAAATCCACAATTTAAGGTACAAATTTGTTTCTTAGAAGAAAAGAAATGAAAGAAGAAATTGAACGGTTTAATATTTTTAACTGGTTTTCTTATATTAATTTGATCATTCCGAAATGTTTAGATGGGGTTCCAGATTCCGTCGATTTGTTCCATCGACGTCTCCATAATCGAAGATTGCATTTCGAATACTCAGATTCTCCCAGCATCGTTCTGGAAGGATCAAAAATAAATTTAGACCGACCTGTTGCGACGAAGGACGCGCCAAGAGGAATCTCACAGCAGATGTGCACACCTGCGATACACACAATGCGAATTACAATATATCACTATTTTCGCGAGCGGGCCAACACTTGTCGCCGCGTTTATCATCCACCTGTTATTCGATGCAGCTCGTCCGAATATCGTTCAATCCTCGACATTCCTCGAATTCTCCAACGTCACAGAAATATTTCAACATTATTCTTACCCCATCCCTTCCCTCAAAATTGACAAAAAGTTGATCCCCTGGAAAAAATGGAATTCTACATAAGATCGTCTTTAAGATATCGAATAGACCGACTGCTACGATAAATCTAACAATTGAATTTTTCGGCCGTTGCATCATCGTGATGGGATCGGATTTCATTTTATCCTCTGTCTCTTTAAATGTACTTGTTGGAAGACACTCCAACCGGAGTAGAGGCCAATATTATCACAATAATAGACGGCCAGTCGAATAAACAATTATTTATAGACCACAGAGACACGGGAACTTGTGTGTTTCTCGCTGTTATTCAGAAATATTAACAGACGTTTCGTTTTAATGAGAATTTTATTAGACTGTGACCAAGGGAATTCGGCTGAACTTGGCTTGAAAGCAAACAAAGAAAGTGACATAGTCAAAGAAGCACAGAGGAAATGTGTTGCAACATTATTTATCTGCTACATAATTTAATACGCAACTTCTTTTTATCGAAAGATAGAATTATTGTTCGAAACTAGAATAAATTCTCTAACTCTAATTCCAACGTAAATAATTGATAAAAAGAAAACATCTACTAAATTCTTGAAGTGAACGATCAACCCGGAACGGCCGAAACAACTCGGAATTAAATGATCGAGTAGAAATCGAGTGAAACAGCAATGTCAAGCAGAAACCACGAGCCAATTAGCTACTAAACGACCCGTGTAAATCGGAAAATCGAGTCGGTAGGTGAACCAACGTTGGCCAGTCACCGATCCGATATTTTTGGACGTGTATCAGAACCGACGTCATTTCACGGTGTGTGTTTCGCTCGATAAATCACATCAGTGCCGAGCGAATCGAGAACTGAAAACGACAGAAATCGCGGCATTCATGTTTCTATTAACGCAGCAGCTGTTGTCAAAATTTTGTTGCTTACGTTCCAGCCCCGGGATGCATATTTTTAGAGAATGCGAGATCGTACACAAGGGGAAAATGAGGAACGCTATCGAGACGGTGAATAATAAATAAACATAATGTATTCTTATCGTTCAATTACAAAATACAAAATAAATACATAATATACATTGTTCGATGGGGGGGATGGGAGAGAAATTTTGGAGTCTAAGGGTGCCTTATCCTGCTTACATCCTGGTCTATTTGCCGAGGAGGATCTTGCGAGTGGCGCCAAGGCTTTGTCCCGCCTGGGTGGCACCTTTGTTCGATCCTGCCTGCAGACCAATCACACCTTCGCCAGCACGCAGCTGTTCCTCGGTGAAATCGCGTTTGCATTCCTCTGATGGTTTCGGTCCCAGGTAAGGCCCCTTCCATTCTGGATGCTTATAGGTCTGGAAAATGGCGAGCGAAAAGGGTGCGTTGAAACAGCTGATTTTTTGGACAATCTTTTTTTTGTGGGGGGGAAACTTACTCCTAACGCTACATTTTTTTTCGAGCTAGGAATAGAAGTAGGTTTCTTTCTTTTTATGGAAAATTCTGGCTGAAACATGAAATTTATAAACGACCCGTTTTTATGGTGACGACAGTAATTCACGGATGCAAAGTCATCCACGCGTGCGAAGCTGAATAACAGGCTCGTTAAGTCGAATCATTGAGACGCGTACGTAGTGCTCGTCGATGCAGGATGATCAACTACAGGTGATAGAGCGAAGTGAATGAGCCAAGAGGTGATAGTAATTTCTTGGCGTGGTCACTTGAAAGTTTTACATCGAAGTTCAATGCTTTTAACGTTAGACAAAATCTTAAAAGCATTGAAGTTCTCTACTCGGAGATTCCTATTTTCGTCGAAGTGTGTTAATCGTTGAATAAGAGCTTCGGTTAAGATTAAATTAATTTTTAATTTGACTTACCGTGCGACCAAGGGCAAACAGAGTGGTGATTACTTGTGCTATGTCCTTTTTCTCCCATAAGTCGACCGTTTGGAACACGTCGACGTCGTCCACCCCATACTCCTTTAGAGCCTTTTGAAACCTAAGGAAAAATCACCCTGATTAAATAGCAGCCCTACCCACTTAGCCAGATTGAAAATCCTAGGAACTGCTTCGTGGAATGTTATATCCAATTAATAATGATTTTAGTTAATAAAAATATTACTAACGAGTTGATGTTCTCCATCATTTTGAACTGTCCACCGGAGGAATTGATCTTGGTGACGGATCCAGGGGCGATTTTGTTCATCAGGTGGCACAAGACTTGCCCATCCTTGAGCACGTCTTCGAACGTCTCACCCTGAGGGAATTTCTGGCCGAGGATCGACTCGATCCATTCCTGGGCCTCCCTTTCCTGTTCTGGGTTACGCTTTGCAGCGATCTGTAGCAAAAAAGAAACTGACAAATTGTACCGACGAATGAATGATCTTTCGATCAAACTTTAAACATGAATTATCGCGGATTGTGCTGGATACAGTTTCGATCCCAGTTAAGACCCAGATCAAAAAGGTGTCAAAGACCAATCCGGAAGTCGCAGAATCTACAAAAATTCCTGGACTTAGGGTGACAACGGAAAAGTTGGACCGGTGCAGCTCAAGTCCAAACTGGACAAGAGCTTCTCCATCCGAGAATGGGATACTAGAAAGTAATCACAAATCACTGGTCAAAAATGGAGACAGACTTTCAACGTGTCCGGTCACTTTCACGATCCTCCAGCACAATCGACACACGGTTTCGGTCACGGTTTCGGGGGTCGTACCTTGGCGCGCACTTGACGTTCTAGAGCCATCGTAGCACGGTGGTGGTTTCTTTTAGTGGACTGAAGTGCATGGGCCGAGTACCGACCCCTCTTATACCGGCGGGAAACACGGCCCACGCGTGTGTTTCACCACCCGTGTGGCTTCACACGTCGAAAAAAGACCAGCAACCGTGGCGTGTGTAGGTGGGGCCGCGTGCATGTGCGTGGATCCACGGTTATCGAGGATCTAATATTAGCGATCTGTCTCACTTGGACAGGACGGCCGCATGTAGATTTTCCAAAATCGAGGCTGCCAAGCCGCGATGGACATGGGACAGGCCTCGAGGTAGCCTAACCATGGACGAAACGCTTTAACCCGACTCGTCAGACTAGTTCCTTCGAAATCACCGTCCACAGTTTGCATAAACTCTTGACTGCTGCCTCCGCGGAGACTCTAGAAGGGCTTAATTTCTTTAATCCACTTTCAACTACCGAATTTTAGGATTAACTTTAGAACTTGATAGTTCTTCTTACTTATAAATCATCTTTTGGAGGATGGACTCGATGGACTCTTTGCTGTGGTCATAGAGGATGTAGAGAGGATTAAGATTAAGTACTTCAAACTGTATTTGAACTGCTCAACTTTAGGATTCGATAGAGAACGCATCATTTTCAGAATACATGTAGTATGTAGTCGGTTTAGATTTGTTAGACGCGCAGGCTGCTGGCCGGCTGTCTGGCTATCGACGGATGTTTCTACTGTATGTAAATATTGACGCCTTCGTTCGGTATCCTTGCTGTCCTTGGTTTTCTATGAAATCGCTGCTAGAAATTAGGATGCAGCTGCGTACAGAAAGAGAAATGGGAAACGAAATTTCGGTTGCGTAAAGTGCCGTGTGTGTGTTTTTTTTTCCTGTAAATAACCGACCACTATATAGGTCGGGCTATTATTACATCAGTCGCTTTCTGGATTCTCGTGGAACCGAGGACAGCGAGGGATCGAAGAAGACAGGGCCAAGGCTGTGTCTTCAGACTTGCACAAGTTAGACGTTCCCCCGTAACTAGTAGACTTTACTTAACTATTAAGCACCACGTAAAAAAATAATTTTATCATGAATTTTCATTTGTATCAGTTGTTGAAAGAAAGATTTAGGAAGATCGACTCGGTCTTTTTTTAAGGATGAAAATCTTTGGCTTAGAGGGGATCCTTTCAAGCATTCTTTCTCCAGGGAACGATAAGAAACAATCACGCAATCGACGGATCTATTAACCCGAATGATACGAAAGTCTGTTCCGCAGCAGAATTGCTAGCTACTTAGTCAAGTTTAAATATAATTCGCGGCGTGCCGCGTTTTGCTCATCCTCGTCATCGTATCGCGCACTTTTCGCCGAGTTCCGAAACGATTTAAATACGAACTGTCCAAAATTAAATCCCTGCGGTTCATGATTAATTATTTTCATAAGAACTACGCTCTGGCGCATCTGGTATCCAAGGTATTCTATTATTACCGGCTCTTAATCATTTCTTCAATGTTCGGGAGGATGTCGCGAAGCAACTGACTAGAAAATTCGATAAAAGTTGCCGATTTCGTGTCTCGTTCGTTCTAAAGTTTCATCCTTCGTCGTTTTCTCGAATAACGCCTCGAACAACGTTTCTAAATAACGAAATATCAAAAATTTCAAGAATTGTATTTTGAAATATATATATATATATATATATATATAAAAAGAAGAAGAAATTCTTATAAAACTAAAAGGATTGCTATTCATTAATTATAGTAACAACATTTTTGATGTACAAAAGAGAAGAGTATTGTATTAATTATTTACACACGAGTTACTGTTTGAATTCGAAGAGCTCGAATTCAAATTCGCGCCGAAAACAGCATGGTTTCGCTATCTAGCGTCCTGTTTCTGTATTAATAGTTTCCAAGCTTCGCTGTTAGATGACACTTTTCTGAGGCGCATAGGTGTCTACAATCCACCGTTTAGACGAAAGCATACTAACCCTAAAGCAGCGAGTGGATAGGAGTCTCGAAAACGTAGGTTGTTTTTAGTTAATTGCCGGGTCTATTTCATTTCCTCTTTGTTCTCTCTGTTTACGTTTGACCCTGCGCCGAGAAACAATCTAATTTTCTCATCTTCGAGCCCCGTCGAAATGTGTTGTGACGCATACTCCGACTCGAACCCGACAGGCGAGCCGCAGAGACTCTAATTTCCGCAGTGTTTTGAAATCCATTCTCCTAGTATCTTCCCATATCTCGCCGCCTCGTAAGTCCTTATTCATGAAACAATTATATAAGCCAGTCGAATTACAGCTCGATCTAGCAAAACCGCTAGACGCTCCTTCTCTCATAGATTATGTTCTTGTTTCTCTACCACCATTGCCTGCTTCTATCGTAAAACGGAGCATTTTCTATGAAATATAAACAATCTTTCACTTTGAATTACATATTTCACTGTTCAGTGATTGTTGTACAACAATGGCCCGACAAACCGATTTGTAATGAAAGTTCACTTGTTTTTTGTTTATTGTGATGAATAATTGTTGCCTCTCGATTGTTAGGGGAGTCATCAGACATGGCACAAAGATTTCCTGTACCGAATACAGGGAATAATGGCCCGCCTCAACAGAGGTACACAGCGTCGTCTGTGCCTCCAAACCTACGACAGTATTCCGGCCCAAATTTTTCTGTGAGTACAACTTACCTTTGGTATTATCATCGTTATCGTCTAATCGTACCGTTTAGTGCACTGCGTACGGGTCACATAAAATCTATACTTTCTTAACGCAGATGCAACAGAGATCCGGATTCACTCCACCTCCGCAGATGGGTAACGCCGGACCTGGTCCTGCCAGCATAATAAGAGCCAATCAACCGTATTCGAACATGCGTCCAGGACCGATGCCTAATCCTCCCGTTGGAAAGAGAAGCGCCGATCAACGTATACCTATGTCGCAACAAAAACCGTAAGTCCTTCGACCAAATGTTTCCTGTTGATTTTACATTACTCATGTTTCTATCAGCGCTCATTGATTCATTAAACAATCGATCTAATTTATTTTACACTTTGAAAGAAACATTTTATTTTGTACTTCAAAAGAAACATTTTATTTTTTTCTATGTAATCGAAATTGTGTCGTCTTTAATCGTTTGTGTCATGGTGTTGTGTCAATGTTGAAAATCATTTACCAATTTGCCAGGAACTTCACTGCATTTCATAAGCTTCAAAATTGGTTTATTGATTTTTGAATCTGTGATTTTTACATAAACTCATTTAGGTATTTTTGGAACAGTGATTTTTCACATTCCACTTCCAAGAAGAAAAAAAAGCTGGCGGACAAAATACTGCCGCAGAAAGTGCGCGATTTAGTGCCCGAGTCGCAGGCCTACATGGACCTGTTAGCATTCGAGAGGAAGCTAGACGCGACTATAATGCGAAAACGATTAGACATACAAGAGGCACTGAAACGTCCTATGAAACAGAAAAGGAAACTACGAATATTTATTTCGAATACATTTTATCCTGCGAAGGAGGCTGGCGAGGGAGAGGACGGTTCGGTGGCATCGTGGGAACTTAGAGTAGAAGGTCGACTGCTAGATGACACAAAGAACGATCCTAACAAAGTAAGAAACGTTTTCAGATATACGGTGCAACGTAAGGGTAAACTTATTAATCTGTACTCTAAACTCTAGGTGAAAAGGAAGTTCTCCTCGTTCTTTAAAAGCTTAGTTATAGAATTGGATAAAGATCTGTACGGCCCTGATAACCACTTGGTTGAATGGCATCGTACATTAACAACCCAAGAGACTGATGGTTTCCAAGTGAAGAGACCTGGAGACAAGAATGTTCGGTGCACTATACTTTTGCTCCTCGATTATCAACCTTTACAAGTACTGTATTTTATCTTTACTCTATTAACACGTTGTTATATATGTCTACGATACATGATAAATATAAATCTATTGTTGTTCGTAGTTTAAACTGGACCCCAGATTAGCGCGATTGCTAGGTGTACATACACAGACGAGACCTGTTATCATTTCCGCCCTCTGGCAATACATAAAGACGCACAAGCTCCAGGACAGCCACGAGAGAGAGTTCATAAACTGTGATAAATACTTGGAACAAATATTCGCTTGTTCGCGAATGAAATTCGCGGAGATACCTCAGCGACTGAACCCGCTGCTTCATCCTCCAGATCCGATTGTAATTAATCATGTCATCAGTGTAGAAGGTACGCAGAGATGTCTCCCAAAAATCTACTTCCTTGAAAACAATGATTACTGAACTCCTCTGCGAAAATATTCTCCGTTTTCCTCAGTTTTTTTCGTTGATAAATCCTTAACAAAAACCACAATATTTTCGAGCAAACTCTGTTGACATTTACATCGACTCTTTCGAACAGGTACTGAAACGAAACAGACCGCGTGTTACGATATCGACGTGGAAGTAGACGACACGTTAAAGACGCAGATGAACAACTTCCTGCTGTCGACCGCGAGTCAACAGGAGATCCAGAGTTTGGACAACAAGATCCACGAGACTGTTGAGACGATCAACCAACTGAAAACGAACAGAGAGTTTTTCCTGAGCTTCGCTAAGGATCCGCAGCAGTTCATCAACAAGTGGATCATCTCGCAGACCAGAGATTTGAAGACCATGATCGATGTCGTTGGAAACCCTGAAGAAGAACGTAGGGCAGAGTTCTACTATCAACCGTGGGCTCAGGAAGCCGTCTGTCGGTACTTCTACACGAAAGTGCAACAGAAACGCGCGGAATTGGAGCAGGCGCTCGGCATCAGGAACTCATAAGCATAACGATCGCAGTACAGTAACAATTTTTCGAAGCATTACTATGTAAAGTATTTATACGAATCGTTTTCCGATTGGTTTCAACGGGTGTCGATTAACGTGTCCCACATATTTACTTGACATCCCTGTGGTTTCTATATCAAGTCTAGATGACAATTAAGGCGACGTATTTTCATGAAATTGTCAGGAAGAGAAGCTGTATAGTCTTACGAAGCGCAGAAACTGTCCCGAAGTAACAACGAGATTCTCCTCCAGTAAAAAACACAGCTTTATTTACACGAAACGTATATCATGTATCTTTATTCGAATCCATTTTTTTCTTAAATCTTTTCTATGAAAAAAAAAATATATATATATGTGTGTGTGTGTATATATATATATATATATATATATATATATATTGCCACACTATACGCTTCGTCATCGATGCGACGAAATTCTGTACAATATAATGAATAAATCTTTGATATAACTCGCTGAAAATATCGTCTCGCGCTGCATCCCACGAGAAACAAATACTTTGTTTGTTTGTTAGAGGAATAATTTTGATTTATCACCGGACATTGTAAGAAACGAAACAGGGTATAGGAAATGAAAGAAAGCCGAGGTTTCCGTTATCCAATTCTTATTTTGTTTGTGCAAGTAAATACAATTTCTTACATAATCAGTACATGATGCAAAATATTGTTTTTGGCAATACCGCCACAATTTCAAACGCCCGGGGTAACAGGAGCATCTTAAAATTCGAATCTTCTCCAGTTGATCTAAACTTTTTTTGTTCTCATTCGCTTATTTCTCGAAATCGGAAATTTCAATTTCTTTTTTTGTCTGTGTAAAAGTGCTTTTTTCCTTCTCATCTCCGTCTTACTTAAGAATATTATAGATTAATCTGATGCAGTATTACAACGTTAACATTCCATGCATCCACACACGGGATTGGGAAACTCATCCGTTGCGGTACAGAATATTATCATTTTCTCACTTTGCTCTTTGCTCGTGCATAACACAGTTCAAACATTTCCCGTCTCTTGCGAATGCCGCACCGCGGAAAATAAACTTGAAATGCACCGTTCGATAAACCTCCTACGCTTTTCTATTTTTTTTTCTGTTTTCTTCTCTAAGCCATAATGATATTACGAAACACACATCCTCTTCACATGCCGACGAGCATTACACGTAAAGCATCGATCACACACGTTTTCTCCTTTAATGTCGGTGTATGTGAAATGTCATTCTTAATTAAAAGTTTATCGGATCTGGCACGTGGTGAAATTTGTGCCGGTACACCACGGTTCAAGTTCTCGATCCTGAACCTGGCCGATTATTAGTAGACAGCGGATGTTATATCGAATAATATTACTATTGTAATATTACTATTTGTTATTACTTGCTCACATTATTAAAAGAAAAAAAGTCATTTCTATGCAATTTCTAGATACTTCTCCGAATCGCATGACTTGGAAAATTTGGATTTCGGATAAATATCCGCGATCTAACTTTTCTAAAAACGAAGTGACACTTCATACGCACCAACTTAACACTTACCGCATTTAATGCCATTAAAAAAGAAACGATCCAATAGCGACATTGATTCTGGCGATAAAATTTCAAAACCTCATGAAGTCTCGATCCGATGAACATAAATTCTATCGACGGTCGCGGAATCCTTTACGACGCTAAATCACAAGTGCACAAATTGATTGTATCGTTTCTAATACAATAAACTCTGATTATATTCTGGCGTAATCGTCCAAGAGTCGTTCCACAGTGTATAATATCATTATCATTTATCATTATTATTGTTATTATTGACCTGTTTGATTGGAGCGAGTACGCCGCAGATTTGCATGCACGAGATCAAGGTTTATTGTATACATTTATTCCCTAATCTTAATTACACATTCACATATATTTCATTGTATAAAGTTTTAAATATACATGCGGGTGACGAGACAAATTCTTGAATGGTTTCATTTTTTTTCTCTTTTGTTGGTTTAATTAGACATTGTTCGCTTAAATCATATATGGAAGTTGAAGGATAGAAAGGGTAGCCTAAACACATTTTTCCTATGCTCCTGACAAATTCACAAAGACCACCGCTTTTCTTTTTTCCAAGCCAAACTGATGTTCGACGAACGGCTCGATGAATCTCTGTACACCCTCTATTATATCTTGTAAATAATCATGGTTCGTACATGTTTCACTAGTAGTCCTTGCTTGGATAAAACTGTTTACCATGTTTCTTCCATCTTCTTTAACACGCTGACTGCCATATCTTGCATATAAAACCATAGAACCTTCCGCTGGAATCTTCTTAACCCAGGATTTGTCATGGTTTCAACTTGACAGAGTAGTTTGTTCGATAAAATTTGTCATTTCTGGCCTGAACCTTTGGTTTTGTGGTTTGGTCGCGCAGTGGTACGTAATAAAATAGTTTTCTCATACTTTCTTGACTCCCACGATGCCTGTGTGCGATACACACACACACACTTTTAATATGAAAATACTTGACTATGATCCCAAAAATTGTTTGAATACACAACTATGCAGCGAGTAGGTCTTGTGCCATTCGTACGCTGGTGGTTTAAGGATATAGCAGCCAACGTGTTAACTGGGGATTTAATAACACTACGGAGAGAGAGATCGCACACTTATTTTGCAGAACGAGGTAGCACATAGCCTTTGAATGATTTTCCTTGTGTTGTTACGAAGACATGTCGTTGAAGTGATCACATTTCGGGTATTGCTTTGTATACTATCGAACATAAAAGACAAATATCTTTTGTGTTGCGTGTCATACTGTTAGCTGAGTTCTCTGGGCTTTCGTTCAACATCCGACACTATGTGTACTGTTGTTGTGTTGTTCAGTTTACAATATAAATCCATGCTGTAATCTTGTTTTCCATTCGTGTGATTTCTGTACGCATCTAGGTTCAAGAGGAAGGTAAATTCCATTCGTGCAGTCTTGTTTTTTTTTGGTACAAATGTTAAGTAATAATGTGGGACACACATCAGTGCAAGAGATCCGTACCAAGGAAGTTTACGTTAAAATTGTCATTTCCTTCCTCTTTTACATGACTATGGATACATTTAAAATAATAGCTCGTGTATTAAAACGACTGACTGTAAATAAACCGTATAAATGTCACCTATGATTGCGCGCAACAAAAATGCCCAGCGTTGCCATCACACGTCACACGAACAACGATTTCGTTTTTTTTCTTTTTTTTAACATTTTATCCAAACGAGGCCATAAAAACAGAAGACCCACGAATTGTTCTCGAGATATTCTGATCGATGTTTCATTCGAAATGATCGATTCTATAATTTAAAAAAGTATAACACGCGTATAAATAGAAATCTAAAATCTTGAAATTAACAACATGATTATATATTAAGTAACAAAGTAATTGAAAATGTTTTCAATAGATCGTTTAAAGTTCTTTACAATTTTTCAATATTCTTCTAAATTTAGGAATGTTCCTACTACATTTTACATCTTCGTTTCGTTTTCAACGACTTAACAAGAGTTTTTCTGAAAAATTCAAACAGTATTAAAAATTTCTAACTAACCATTAAAAAACTTACTGGAGAGTATACTTCTATTTTGCGAGATAATTTTCAATACTGATTCGGTACTGGAGCAACGATAGGTGTCATTTCCACGTTTTAATTATACGACTAATGCCGGTGGTAAAATTATCTGAAACACACGCTTCGATCGCATTATCAAAACCGACTTTTTTCTTCGTTTCAAGCATTCGATGCGAAATTTTGCATAGTTACATTCTTTTTGTGTACTTCCTTAAAATATTTTCTAAAATAAATAAACATGTGTTACTTCATTACGCTAGAACATAAAAAAAGAGAAAACATTAACTGCGTTTAAACCCAATCCAGATTCTCGGTTGGGATATATAAATTCGATAAACATAGGATATGCATAGAAATCATTTGGTATAGTTACAACGTTTGGAAGTATTATTAGTTAATAAATTCTTAATAACATAAATATTACTACGAATGATGGAGTATAGGAGGCATACAAAACTAGAGTGTAGAAGAACAAACTTTTCTACTATACATCACATTGGATGGATCGTACAGCAAGGCAGTTTGTGTACTGTGAGGTTTATTACTTGATATGCGATGCGCACACAAATAACTAACAAAGTTAGCCGTTGTACTGAGATAAGTCAGACACTAATGCTTACGATTTCAATATGAAATAATACACGCTAGAATAAAAATGTGCAGAGTCATTTGATGTTTTCCCCATTAAGTTCTATCCAAGTAATGATAAATTGGCATTCGAGTTGCATATGCTCGCGCAACTCGTTAAGGCTTGAATATGTCTTTGACTCGTTCCAAATCTGAGCAAATTTGTTAATGCTTCAAAAAAGTCCTTGCAAACACTGGAGTGTTAAGAAGAACGCGAAAGTTCTTCAAAGTGTTTTAGCTTTTTCAAGTAAATCATTAATGAATTTCTGAAACATATAAACGTCTCGTGTTAGTAACAGTTACTCGAGTACCGTGGATCGAACAATTGCTTCTAAGACACCGCGGAGAGGAGGACCCCGATTAAAAACTCGATTCGCTCGAAAATTAGTCACACGATATTAAATACTATAGCATAGAATATTATAACAGCGAGTCACCAAATAGTTGTTATGCTAAGAAAGAGAACACAGTTGCATGGTACTTACGTTTATATCGTGTGGTGGCTTTTTCGTGTCGACCAGTAGTTCCTATAAAATGTACAAACAAAATACAGTTAATATTATTTTCAAACATAGTATAGTATTGTTGAAATTGGATGATTTACTTACTTGCAAAAATCTCCGTCTGTGATCATCGCTATCCATATCGAGAAGCTCATCTATATCTATTTCAACTTCTCGATTTTTACCACTATCATTCTGTAAATTAAAAATGTGTTTTATACGGATTTTATTACAGATACAATTGAATTCGGAGGAGAAGGAAATTATAACGATTAAGCTTGAACTTACAACTGCCTCATATAATTTTTCTAGCTCATCGAACAACCACATTTCCACTGCTAGTCTTTTACGAATGAGAGACATTTGATGAGATCCGTATTTGGCGGTCAAGAATTTTTCTCGACGCTCCTTTACCTCTCCTTTTTCAGTGAATGCCACATGCAGATTCGCACGAGCCGGGCTACGTTCTGCGGTAAGTACCCCACCTCCTTCCATTATAAAACTACCTAACGGTTCAAAGAAATTAATACTGACAAAATGTAAAAAATATGAACATTGCATGATTAAGTATTCATAAAGAATTTTAAAGTAAATATTAGTAATTTTTTTTGTAAATATATGCAATCACTAGTGATAAATGTTATAGGTCAAATGATTAATGAATTAATTTAAAAATAGGAAAAACAGGGGATAAGGAGAACACATAATATTGTACAAAAAACTATATGCATATCTACATCTTTATTATCCCACAGATTAACATGCATATATTACAAAACGAAATAATAGCACAAATTGAAAATAGAAATAGAAAATAGAGTTTACAATGTCGCGAAACGAAATTAAATATAAAAGCGATCATGTACAAATAAGGAATTACGTAAACGGCATTCCTTTATTAGTTTCTGTGCGTGATTGCGAGCGTTACAAAAGAATTAATTAAGACGAGATTAGTTCGAAAGGGGAGAAGCAACAAATTCCACAAATAACCATTGACTAATCGAGGAGAGAATGAGATCCGGGTTTTTATAAGCGCGGAATTCGCTGCTTTTTCAGATTCCTCGGTTTAGCGATTCTTAGCGGTCCCTATTTGTTTCTGCTAATCCGAGTCTGACGTGAAATTAAAACGAGTACAAATAAATCGTATTTTTTTACAAGGGGTACGAAATTAATATGTTTAAAAACTATAAAGTTTCGTGATCGGAAATTGTGGGGTTCGAATATTGTAAAATTGTTAGATGTTAGAAATACAATTTAATAGATTAATTGGAATGGTGATTTTTTAAATGCAGCATCTTTTAAAAGCGAAAGAGTCGAAGTTTTTCGACCTTTTACAGTACTCTAACCCCTGAAATTAAGTACAGCGGTTCTCAATGATAATAATAATCGAAATTCATCCATCCCGACTTGCTGTTTACACTTTATACTTGTTCTGACAGTTCTTTGATAATGTTATCGTGTCGCTAAAGAAGTACTTAGAACAACGCGTGCCAATTCTATCGAACGATACGTCGTTCGCATTGCGTTCCGATTAATATTGTTCACATTTCTGTTTATTTATAGTCGTATTTATCGTAGATATAGGTTGCAGTTCAAGGTCCAACCCGGTTATTGTTACAATTGAGAACCGCTTTAATTACACGTCAGATTACAATACCTCTCTCGAAAGTTCGTAATTCGAAAAATCTACTTAACAACAACGGCGAGACGCTCGTAGGTAATAACGTCAGATTCGTTTCTGCTCATTACTCGGCTCGTATTTCACTGAATTTCGACGTGAAAAAGAAAAAAGAAGAAAAACGCACTCGTTCCGATCGGTGTATACTCTCCTCTCCTTTGTTACAGTGTAATTGACGAGAAAAGCAGCGTTCGGAGGGCAGCGGAATCGCGAATACTCTCTCACGAGGAACCGAATAATTAACGCACGTGCGAACCACTATTTCTGCATGCTACGATAAACAATGAGCCTTGACGAGTTTCGTTCCCTTCGTTAGGCGCTATTCAATGCAAATTGTAACCTTGGCGAACGCGGACGCGACGACGCTACTCTCTTTATATTGCTTTATACACACACGCGAACGAAATAAAACTTCGACGAGCCGAGGTCCCGATAAAGACGATCCAATAACGTGCGAATTAAAAAAGAAAACGGGACAGATAGCCGCGGCGTGCAAAGGCCAAACGAAGAATAAATAAATGAACGTCTTCTCGGCGTTTTAATAAAAGATCAGCGACTCCCCGTCGCCGTTTCTCGACGTTTCACCGTCCGTATAAACAAAGACAAGTCCGTGATCCCGACACGTAACTCCTCGTCCACGCGATAAACAGTATTATCAACGACCGTTCTATCGATCGTTTATTCTTACTTACTCTTTCAGCCTTTATTTCCAAATCTATTCGAGCCGTAACGCACTAACGCAATGCCGAGATCCATACGAATAATAAACTTTCGGTAGTCGAGTACGATAGCATTTCTTTTACTAGCCACCGCTGCCACACGTTACCTGCGAATTATCTAGTTTCTGGCGAATCACAGCTGGGCTAAGCTAGGGACATTTGAACGTGAGAAATGTTTACGTTGATTGCGAGACTTCACTTGCTATCGATACGCGGCAACTTCAAATCGAACATCTTTGCATTTAAATCGGTGCGAACCGACGTCATACAGTTTTAGTCGAATGCTAATATACAACGTAGAGGTTTCGAATAACGTATGCACAGGAATTGGCGAAAACTATTTATTATTTAGAAATAATTCAATCTTGACTGGCGTCAACATTCTCTGTTTGGAGACCTTTGAAACTAGCAACGGGTATGTACGTGACAAGGGTGTACAATTTGTTGGGAGAGTCTTCGTCGTCGTTTCTCCTTCTGCTTAATCGTACACGTACTCTGAATGGTACGTTCCTGAAAAATAAACATGATCTTATTAGAATGGAAAAGAATCGCTTCGGTTCTGATCTCTGTCTTTTTATATATCATTGGAATAGTCACCTAATTCCTTTGGACCAGAGTTGCTTGTTCAAACGTGTATCGATCCTCACATCTGGAGTTCCCATTTGTTTCTCAGCGAACTTGCGGACCTCCTTGATCGCTCGTGGGGCACGCTTTTTAAATCCAACACCGTGGAGGCGTTTGTGAAGGTTCACAGTGTATTCACGAGTCACTACCTCGTTGATAGCGCTCATTCCCTTGTTCTCCGTTGTTTTCGTCATTTTGCACTGGAAAAAGAGAGAGTTATTTACAATCCTGATGGCGAAGCAATAAAGAGTATAGTCTGAATTTTAACTCTTTGCAGTCGGAGCTATTTTACTCGAAAATTAAACATTTCTTCCGACCTAGAATAATTCCATTGTAATGAAATTGATATGTATAATACCTCGTACAGTACTTAAATGTGTAGTATTAACTTAAACTTAATTGGTTAGAAACTGACATATGTATTCGATAATGTAAACAATGTCGTATGAACAATAATCGAGTCGTCACTCGAGTGCTAAGGATTAGAACTATTTTGCGCAGAGTAAAAATATCGTTTCGGTACAATATCAGACGTTTAATTGACGTCTGTTATGTTAACAAGTGAAACAGTAACGAAAACAACAATTAACTCGTGGTTAATCAACGCGGGTAAAAATGATGTTCCTGGATAAAAATATTCAAGTGGTACGATAATACAACAAATAATTAATGTAATTGTACCGAAACTTGTTTATTCAGGACAATTTGCAGCCAGATGTTTCACGATTCTATTTCCGTGATTTTGACGTACCTCTCGGAAGAATGGCTCGCCGTAAAAGAACCGAAGTCTCTACGTCTCTGGCGTTCCTAAACTCATCGCTTCCGTATGCGTCATTGACATATCTTTATCGCATAAAAATACCGAGCACGGTATATTTATAATGTAAAATGTTGCGAGACGATGCTATTTGATTGCTTAATTATTTTCTATAAATCGTTATTCTATATATAAATAAATACTTTTTTAAGCAGCAAAGTAGAATACATAAAAATAGCCTTGTTAGTCATCGAGCATAGAGTGTATGTATAGAGGTGAAACTCGTGTCGGTATACTTGATGACGTTCGAACAGCAAAATGCAAGTATTGTTATTTAAAAAAATACATTTGCGTGCTCATGCATACTGGAATTTAGAGGTTTGAAGATTTATAATAAAAATTTTCTAAACTTTCCATTCGTTGCACAGTAGAAAAACGTAATCTGGCCCAATCTGACATAAATCTTTAGAGGCTGGAATTTCGCCTCTGATGATATGCTCTATGGTTGAATGCATTGTGGGTCCGTCTTTAGGTATAGATTTCACCATTCAGATTGCCACACTAGATGTATTGCATGCCATAAGGAAGATCGCGCCACGATAGCTTCGAGGACGCTTGCAATGGCGGAAAATGGAGTCTATTAACCTGTGATGTTGATACGATTGTTTTTAATCATTAAAAAGCTTTTCATGGAATTAAAATGGCTGGTAAAGTGTGGAATTCAGAAATATGGAAAGCATGGGATAAACATGGGAAAAATGATTTGTAAGTGGTTAACGCGTTAACGTCAGAAAGTGCGTTCGATTAATATTGAATTGATACTCTGCATACTCTGTGCAATTGATGGTCGCAACTTATCTCTCCTGTTTCTCGCTCTTCTGAAGAGTTAATTGTCAATTAACGACTGTTTGCAGCCTCAAGTTAATCAAGCACAAATTTAAGGAAGGCAACACTACAGGTGAATCTATACTCTACGATATTCCCCTAGCCAGCTTAACTGCATGCTTCAAAATTCTCGATCTGTTTGCGCACGTTAAAGCTTGTCTATTTTGTGTTTGCAGAGTGATTAATCATGTCCTTTCCCTACACCTTTCCCTTCCCCAAAATCCAAAAATCATTTCGCTCGATATATCCATTATTTATGTATAAAACAAAGAATCAACAAATTTCATATAGACCGCACGTATTTATTGGTTTTAAGAATTAGGAATGTAAATTGTACATCTTTTGTACTCTCGAAAGTTTATACAAAAGTACAGACGTAAAACGAACACAGAGTTTATAACGGGTTGTATATCTTTATGCGCAAATTTTGTTTGGTTCTAGAATGGCGAAGAGGATTGTACGAATTAATATCAAATGGAATCCATGGGAACATAAAAAGGGACAGTGTAGTTCAGACATTAGGTGAACTCATGGTAAGACGCGACGATAATTAAAATATATGGAGTGGCGTTGATTGCGCAAACAAGATATACTTTATTGTACGATTGTGTATCTACTTGCAGAATATCGATGGAGCAATACCATTGGCGATAGTAGATATATTTACGCTAATAGATGCAGAAGCGCATAACGAAGAAAGAAATAATTTTTATTATATTGTGAAAGAATCTGAAAAGGTATCATTTTATAGGATAACAGTAAACGTGATTGAAGTATTTACAATCGATTAAGAACCGAACACAATGTCCTAATGGCATAATTTATGTCATTTGCTTTTTGCACAGTTTCTAACAGATAGGATATTAAAGGAACGTTTAGAAATTGACACGTTGCAAGATGTAGGAACATTAAAGAATAAGAGTTTCCAAACCAAATTCATTAAAGTGAAGACAAAATTGTAGTATGTATCTATTTTCTTTTTTTCGCTTGATCCACCGAATACATTTGAAACAAGGAGAGATCTGTTTAATTCTATCTTTTTTTCGCAGCTATAAGCAACGGAAATTTAATTTATTTAGGGAAGAAAGCGAAGGGTATTCTAAACTGATAGTGGAATTAAATCAGGAACGTCCAGAAAGCGAAGTACCAACGATATTGGAAATTGTTAAATCCCTTATTGGTATGTTCCCTAAACCTTGATTCCATCTTAATAATGTAAACAGCGGGTGTAACAAAATTTTCTATCATTCTTTCAGGCTATTTCAATTTAGACCCTAACAGAGTACTTGACATTTTGTTAGAAACTTTTGAGAATCGACCACAAGACGATGCACTTTTTATCCCCTTGATTCGTTCGTATATGAGTGACCAGCAGGTACTCTGTGAAGTTTTAGGATTTAAATACTGTTCTACTGTCAACACCACTCCGTTTTCATTGCAAAAAGTCACCGCACTCATGTTGCAACATGGTGTGATTAAGTTAGATGATATATTGCCATGGTTAGTCCCAGATGATAGAACGATTATCAAGGAGCACGAACAGGCAATGAAACAAGCGAAAGAGTACGTTCGCAAGCTGAGCGTTATTTCTACTAAAGACAAGGAAGAAGTGTTGGAGGAAAAGGAGAATCCACAGGTAGAAGCTTGTGTCCTTACAACGAATCGATTAATAGAGAATCTTAATTACACGACTGTCTTTCTCAAGGATAAGTACGCGAGCAATCAAAAGTACGGATTATGCGAGGCGCTGTTGGAAATAGGGGCGTGGGAGGTAGCACAAAACCTGTTCAACAGATTGCCGGAACACAGTCTCACGGATCAGCGTCCCATCGCGTTGGCACTCTGCAAGATGATCCAATCTCTTATGGAACCTGTTTACCGCAAGTATGTATTGCAGAGATCATTAAAGGGTTACAAGCACTTTGAAGCGTGAAAAAGAATTTTTATTATAAAATGTGTACACATATCTTGTAGTACATAGTTTAATAGCGGTCACATTCGGACGTTTCGAATGAAATTAGGATAGTATGCTATTGAACCGTGTTCCAGACACTGTATCATATCACCGAAACTGCAAGGCCGAAGAGTTCCTCCCTTGAAAAGTTCTCTCGCTCCGAAGCCGGTCGAAGACCTCAAAGAGATCCACGATCAGTTGCTGCCAATGCTCATAGTCCTTGGTCCGAATTTGCACCACGACCCTGTATTGATGTACAAGATCATGAGGTTGTGTCATGCTGCCATAAGACAGTGTCCATTAGACTCGAACAAACAGCCTATTGACAAGAACAACAACCTCTACTATGATGTATTAACCATACTAGACGTAGCGTTGTTGCCCTCGTTGTCCTTCATGGACTGCAACTGCTGCGTTGCGGAGGAGCTCTGGAACATTTTGAAATATTATCCATATCAGAACCGATACTGTTTGTACGCTCGCTGGAAGAATGACACGCCTCTGCAGCATGCTGCTCTTCTAAAAAAAAGAGCAGACGCGCAAAAGAAGATCAAGTCCATTATGAAGAGAGTGAGCAAAGAGACTATCAAGCCTGTGGGAAGGTCAATAGGCAAGCTAACACACTCCTCGCCTGGTGTACTGTTCGATTACGTACTCATACAGATTCAGCTGTACGATAATCTTATAGGTATGTTAGCAATATAGTACAATAATTGAAAAGAACTTGAGTGCATTCGGTCGGTCGGTCGATTTGTTACAGGACCTGTTGTAGATTCTTTGAAATATTTGACAAACATTTCCTACGACGTTCTTGGCTACTGTCTGGTCGAAGCACTGGCTGGTGCTGATCGAGACAGGTTCAAGCATGACGGCACCAGCATATCGCTCTGGCTACAGTCCTTGGCTTCCTTCTGCGGAGCTATATTCAAAAAGTATAATATCGAACTCACTGGTCTGCTGCAGTACGTGGCGAACCAACTCAAAGCACAAAAAAGGTACACTGTACACGTCGGCATGGTTATCGCTTATTGCTTTATTCTTATTGCGTCATTCGTCTCTCATTTTCGCAACTTAACGCGTTCCTCGTCAGTCACTGTAGTTTATTACTGTCGATTTGCTTGTTTCTACTTTCAGCTTAGACTTATTAATACTGAAAGAGATAGTACAAAAGATGGCAGGCATCGAGGCTGCCGAAGAGATGACTTCCGATCAGCTGGATGCTATGGCGGGTGGAGACTTACTAAAGAACGAGGTAGTATAAGTTTCCTTAACTTAATAATTAAACTGTGGATATATGACAATAAATTTTTATATATAATCGCCAGGCTGGTTACTTCAGTCAAGTACGTAATACAAAGAAATCCTCGCAGCGGTTGAAAGAAGCTCTAGCCGAGCATGACCTAGCTGTGGCATTGTGCCTACTGATGGCACAACAGAAACATTGCGTTGTGTATAGGGAAACAGATAAATCTCATCTTAAACTTGTTGGTAAATATCTTGCTCGCCGAGCAATTCATCTTCATGTAATTTTTCTACAAGGATTAATGGGATTTGATGATCATAGGAAAGTTATACGATCAGTGCCAAGATACGTTAGTTCAGTTCGGAACATTCTTGGGCTCTACAATGACTGTAGACGAATATGTGGAGAGACTCCCTTCCATACATTCTATGCTCCAAGACAATCACATACATTCTGATGTTGCATTTTTCCTTGCGAGGCCAATGTTTGCACACGCCATTAACGTAAATCATTTTTTATCTGAATTAAAATTTAATTTTCATGATCCAGATCAAGTTTGGGTTAGAGTGTTAAAATAAACGAAATGCTTGTAGATTAAATATGACGCCCTACGTAAAGCCGACCCTAATTACAAAAGAATGTCGACCACGATGAAGCAAACAAAGTATGCAGAGGCCGCGCAAGCTGTGATGGCGCCTGTAGCTCAATCCGTCAGACCTTTGCATCCCCTGAAGGTCTGGGAGGACATTTCACCACAATTTCTAGTGACGTTTTGGTCCCTCTCGATGTACGATTTGTACGTTCCTGTGGAGAGTTATCAACGAGAGATTAATAAACTGAAGCAACTCGCGGCACAGAGCGCAGATTCCAAAGATGTGGTTTGTAATCGTATCGTAATACAATAGCTTTTATATTTGAACAATTTTTGACGAGTATATTACGCTTGCAGAACGTTAGTAAAGGCAAAAAGGAGCAGGAGAGATGCACTACTTTGATCGAAAAATTGCAGGATGAAAAGAGAAAGCAGGAGGAGCATGTCGAAAAAGTGTTTGCATATTTGAGGTGAATTTTAGAATCGATAAGAAGAAGGTTTAAATCGATAACAAATTCGAAATTCTTCATTTTGTTCTGATTTTTTTTTAGACAAGAAAAGGATACGTGGTTCTTATCACGAAGCGCCAAATCGGCGAAAAACGAAACGATAACGCAATTTTTGCAATTGTGTCTGTTTCCACGATGTACGTTTACAACCGTGGATGCGATGTACTGTGCAAAGTTCGTGCATACTATACATTCTCTAAAGACTGCAAATTTCTCGACGCTTCTATGCTACGACAGGGTGAGTAGAATCATTAGACTGCGGATTTTGTTAGACTGTTAACTGCAATTCAATCTTTTCAGCTTTTCTGTGATATAACATATTCAGTTACCTCATGCACCGAGAACGAGGCGAATCGTTATGGGAGATTCTTGTGCGCCATGCTCGAGACCGTAATGAGATGGCATTCCGAGAAAGCAATTTTCGACAAGGTACACCTTCACTTCCAATGTTTCAATCTGCTGGATGTATTTATTACTGTTTCGTTACATTTTAGGAGTGTAGCAATTATCCGGGGTTTGTAACAAAGTTCCGAGTTAGCAATCAATTTTCCGAGGCGAACGACATGGTAGGATTTGAAAATTACAGACACGTGTGTCACAAGTGGCATTACAAGATTACGAAGGTACCCCTTCCTCTACGGCTTGCGGATCGTCCTTGGGGAAGAACGATGAGATTTCAGGACTAACACGCTCTATTGTTGTAGGCTATTGTAGTTTGTCTCGATTCCAAGGATTATGTACAAATAAGAAATTCTTTAATAATATTGATTAAAATATTGCCGCATTTCCCCGTGCTGGCCAAGTTGTCTCAAATCCTTGAACGTAAAGTGGAGAAAGTGAGGGAAGAGGAGCGTGGGCAACGGCAGGACCTCCACGTTCTAGCTACGTCGTACAGTGGCCAATTGAAAGCTAAGACACCCAACATGATTCGGGAAGCAGACTTCCACCATGTCGGAGACAAAGTAATTACAATTGAAACGCTCGTAAAGTCTAGTAGAGTCTAAACAGAAACTAACAAGTTTCTTTTACAGGCTGGAAAAGCACAGGATAATCAGAACAACGATACATCGGAGAAAGTAGGTGATGGAATATCGAATAAAGAGATCACCAATGGTGATACGCGGATAGAGAAGGAAAACAAAGACCAGCGTGAGAAAAGGAGCGCGTCGAATCAATTGTACCAGTAGGTTCTCAGCTTCTTCGTTTAACTGTGTTTCTTGGAAATGTTTTTATCGTTCTTTTTTGATACAGCGAGGGGTCTGAAAAGATCCGAAAAAAGGAGGAAGGTAAAGAGAGCGTGGAGGGAAAGGAAAAACACGTGAAGAAAGATGAAGTCAAGGAGGATGATCCTACGGATAAAAAAGATCGAAAATATTACAAAGTAATTATATGTTTATGCGTGTTGTAGAATAACTTTTATAGGGATTATTGTTCGGTATTCGATGAATCGTAAATTGTGATCTTGATTACAGGAAGAACATTATTACAGTAGTGGAGTAGACAATTTAGACAGGGATCTTTCCAGTGTATCGAATAGTAGTGCCAGCTCCGGACCCACGCAAGATGGATCCGACAGAGGTTTGCATTAGATTAGATTAGATCAGAGTATGATTTAGATCGTGTTGTTGTCCCTTGTGATAAAGACGATCTTTAATTTCAGATGCCAAAAGAAGAAAAATTGAAAATATTCAAAAGGTGAGAATCTTCGCACGGCCGTGCGTGTGTTAAACTCATTTCTTTCAATAACTTTCTAATTTCTGTTTCGTTAACAGGAAGGGAGACGAGTGGAGGGAAATTTGGATAAAAAGGAGCGTTCGAGCAAAAGTAAAATAAGAGACGAACAGAAGGAATTGCGCAGAGAGAAGAAAGTGGGCCGAAAAAGGGTACGCATTCTATGACTGTGTTTAACCCCTTGCTCTACGATTTATTTTTAATAATGATTCTTTAATGTTTGTAACTCATTAGGAAAAAAAAAGAAAATTTATATTTTAATGTATACCCACGTGTTCTTCCAATCATTTCCATTCAATAGATTACAATAAAATAGAAATTCGTTTCAATTTTTTAAAGAGAAATTTCGCTCTAAAATTTTCATTACAAGCATGACTCGATATTACAATAAAAGAGGTGTTAATCATACTTTATTTACACCATAATGTCTTTCTAAATCAGGATAGAGCGGACGAGTCGTCGGCAGTCACTACCGAGCAAAAAAGAAGAAAAGATGACGAAAGAGGTAACTACATTTTATTCGACGGGTCTATCGGGAAGAATCATTTGATAAACAATCAGATTGTTTGCAGCGAAAGGAGCACATCAGAACGGCGATATGCCCGAACACAGAGAAAAGCATCATTATAATAAGGTCGGTAATTCCGGTTTAAATATTCCATTATATTTCAAAACCACAGAAAGAAAAATCAAACTAGTCTTGAGAGTAATCAATCTCTTCATTAATTCGAGTATATGAGGAAAGTAAAACCTTTTTTTCGAAACTATTTCTTCTGTAGTCGAATAGCTGTTTTTATCATCGTTAATAAACGATTGCAAGTAGGTGATTTAGTTGTACTCCCTAGAGTTTTCATGCATTACCAAAGCGTAGCGTAGGATAGAGAGAGAGAGAGAGAGAAAGAGATAGAGAAAAAATACTACGACCCTGATTAGTCAGAGGGTATACGCGCGTTTCGATTCACGTAATCGCATCACGTTGTATACATATACAATACAATCCTTATCGCATCACGGTTTTTATACATTTATCCCGACATTCTATCATCAATTAACTGAATCGCAATTTCTAACACTATTCCTTGACCCCTTAGTTGATAAAGACGTCCGCTTCGAGTACATTGAAAAGACGAAATGGGAGACAATAGCAAAGACCAGAAAAAATAGGTGATACTATCAAGTACCCAAACGCCATTTCCAGGGACCCGTGATACTCAGAAGATTCATATAACAATGTATTTTCAGGAAAAGTCTCCCTACACAAAGGAACGTGCTCATGAACGGGAGGGCCGCGAAGGCAGAGACAAACAATATCCTTTTTCTATTGATTAAATAATTTATTAATTACGTCTTTTCGAATTACTTGGTACTATTTACAATCACTTACAATGCGATACGTTCCTTAATTCCTGAACACTAGAAGAAGTTCGGATCCCAAACGAAGATGATGTACAACAATGGAAAAAAATTTGACTTAACATTTTATATACTACGTTTGGTGTTGCATGTAATTAAGGTAGAATTCAAATAATAAAGAAAGATAGTGAATAATTTGTATATTATATTGACGTCCAATTTTATATAAAATAAAGTAGGTAACAAAAAAAGCTTTCTTTGGTACACGTTCAATTCAGTCTGAGATTTGTACATATACAACTACAATACTCTGTGTTATTTATAATAAATAGAAATCAGCGATGCCAATAAATTAAATCGATTTTCACATATACTTTGTTATTTATCTCGCCTTACCTCTAAGTACTTTGTAAATAAATTAATAGAAAACACGCTGCAATGCAAATACTATGTACATATTTGCTTGGTATTTATTGTTAACGACTTACTGTACGTTACGGCGAACTATGTATAAAATTGTAATAATATTGATCTGCTTTCAGACTTTCCTCCTCCAAACGTTTCAATCTCATTCTTGCATCCTGAAGGATGTCCTCTGTCGAACTACTTTCGCTGACGATTGTATTCGCAGTTGTTTGAGTTGGTACTTCGTTAGCAGGCCTTAGAGCTCGTATTTCTTCTATTTGACGAGATAATTGGAGAGCACGCTGGGTTATCTGCTCTATTCTCAATTGCTGGTCTTGTATCAGAGTATTTAATTCTTCTTTTTCTTTAGTGAGAACCTCGATCTTCTCTTCTTGCGTAGCATCTACTGCAAAATCGGTTTGCACCTCTATGTTTTGCACATTTTGAATCGCAGCCATCTCTGCTGCTTTTTTCTCTCCTTGTAGTTGTTTTAAATCCTCCTCCCGTTTCGCGTGGTCATTTTGTTCCCTCTGCAGCCTGAAAATATAATTATTATTAATAAAAGGCAGAAAGATTTATATTATTTTTGACTTTTTAAGATCAAGAGACTTGGTCATAAATTTCTATCAACAAAATGCGCACCTATTTTCTTCTTGTAACAACAATCTTTCCTTCAACGCTAACTCCATTTCCTTCTGCAGAATTTTTTGTTCATTACCTTGCCGCTTTTCCTCCAATTCTTTCTCCTTTAGACTCATTGAACGCATAACATTCTAAAAAAAGATCATACCAAAGGGTTGAGAGACACGCCTGAAAGTTCAGTTAATAGCAACGGTAAAGTTTCAGCTACCTGCACCTGCTGCAGCTTAGCGTCCAATGTCTCGACATGCTCTTCGACCAGCAACGCTTGTTCTTTCAGCATCGTCTCCCTTTTATGCACTTTATTATTGACTATCTGTTTGTGCAAAGATATTTTTCTCTTCAGCGTAACCAGTTTCTCTACACGAGCGTTATAAGACAGCCAAGAAAATTTGGTTTGTGTGGACTCGTTGCAGAGAGTCACGTGCTCTTTTATCGGTACGCCGTTGTACATGTTGTAAGAGAACAGAGTGATGCATTTCAGTATGCACAGGAGAAGCGGCATATCGGTTTCTATATACTGTGATATAACATATTGGCCTTTCGCGTCATGAGGATTGATACCTAGCGTCTCTAATGCATGGAGTACGTAATCGTTCTGTAATTTTTCAGTTGTACCTTCTTCGTTCTTGTCGGACCGCTGAGGTGTCTTGTTAGAGAAGTTAATTAGCAGTGGTGCTTCGCTGGCAAATACCGATAGAGTGTAAGCATAATTGTGATTGAACAAGTACTCTGCTATCAGTAGGTCATAGATGTATTGTTTTGCAGATTTTGGATGATCGGTTTTCAAACCGACGTCCTTGTTCCTCAATGCGTTAATTAAATTTTGACGAAGGTGAGTTCTTATGTTCGATATCATTCCAGATTTCTCAAACCTACGGGTTTCAAATTTTAAATAAAATTCTCTGTTAAACCTAACCTATCGTTGCGTCTTGATTTTGTTTTGAAACATTACGTGAAAGTATACTTACCAATTGTATATAGATGGATGACATTCTTGGGCCATATCGAAACGAATAATTTAGAAGAATTATCGAATAAAGGTACGGTTAATTAAATTGAATTTAATCGACAACAAACTGTTGTGTGTACACAAAATTTAAATCTCGCGTAGATTGTCGACGCGCGCGCATTCTGTATCGGATGTTGCGCATCAAAGTTTTTGAATTCAAAACTATCGACATAACGGTTTTACAAATACATGACTTTATTTCTATAATTGTACAAAAATCGTTGTTTATATACAATGTTCAAGCATCTAATTGAAATATTTATAAGTATGAACAAAAGAGCGCACTTCTTTGGATGCGATTAAATATCAATCGTGTTTTTAATTTTTTAAAATAAATAATATTGATAGTAAATTAAAATTTCTTACACAATCATACATTTCCCGTATCACAAAATACTAAGTAATTTGACAATCCACACACAATTTCTGTGTTTTACACACTCGATCGAATAGAACAAATGTTAGCATAATTTCATATATATTACAAGTAACCCTGCAACCAGTAATAATGATCCTAACAGTCTAACACATTGTCTATATGCTCAGTATGTTCAGAAATACTTTTCCACATGCTTGATACTTAGGACACTTTAGCCTTTTTGTGTTTCGCTCGTTTGTTACTTGTCGTTGACTCCACTTCTTGCGAGAAATCGTACTTAGCTGCCAGTCGTTCCCTAATGAGCAAACCTCGGATCAGTTTCCTCCAATTACCATAAACCCTCTTGTCACGTTTCTCTTTAGCCCGTTTGCGGGCTTCAACCTGTTCCGACTCCCACGCTTCTCTCAAAGTGTCCTCGTACTCTTCGCAAACGACAAATCCTTCGAGTGCAGGCACTGCACCCATGCATCCAAAGTTGAAACCAACGACAGCCGATGCACAGTCGATATTCAACTTCCTGGCGATCCGGTTCAGTCCTGGAACTGTTAACAAAGATCGGTACATTCCTCTAGGCCAAATTTAAACTTTATGGCTGCTAGGATAGTTACAAAGAAAAATCAAGAACATACGATCAATGTGGACAGTGCCTTTTGGAAGCATGCACTGTTTGAACAGGTCCACATTTCCATATTCATTCCTTGGCACGATGCCGTTCTTGGCTTCTGGAGGTACATAGTCCATAGTCTGCCACTCCCCGAACAACTCCAGAGCTGAATCTTTGATCTTCATTCCAGACAACTATTCGAAACAAGAAACTTTATATATTATTTACTTCATACGTTTCTTATAATGTTTCACAACGTCAGTCATATAACGTCAACTACCTTGTCATACTTTGGACGTGCTTTGACTATCTTGTACGGGTCCTGTTTCGGTTTTACAACTCGAGCTTTCTTCAACCAAGTTTCCCTCGAGCAAAGGATGTGCACACAGTGACGAGAGTAGATGGCTTCGCTGGTAGAAGTGTGTCCCAATGGTACACAGTCTGGAGGGTACAATGCTTCGAATTTCAATAGATGCCTTGCGATAACATACAGCGGATGTCCTTTACATTCGCCAATGGTTTTAGGCAATGGCTGTTCTAATTCTCTGTAACACAAAGTTCATTTTCCAATAGAACGAAGTACTCCAGTGAGAAGTTACGAGAAACATACTTGTCTAGAAGCATCTGGTCTTCGGCTCTACAGATGGCAGAGTCCTTTTCCTTCCAAGGAGTCAATGCTTCAGTCCACCACTTCTCGTCAACTCTTTGCTTGCGTGTGACTGTTAGCCAATGGGGACAGTAGCGTCTAGTCACATCCTTTATCGAACCAACAGAGTTCCATGCTACTACGTACAGAACAGGTTTCTTCGCTTTTTTCTGTAATAGAAAATAAGGATTGTTAACATACAGAAATTTCAGAAACAAGATAAATTATTCCTCGAATCCCTCACATATATTTCTGTCACGCAATGGATCTTCTCTTCCATCACGCTCGCAGAAATCCAACTCTCTTCTGATTCTAGATATACTTCGGCCCAAAGATATTGCGAGTTCTTTTTCTTATTTGGATCCTCGCTTTCGCTATCGCTAGATAACAACTTTTTATTGCTTTTCTTGCTACTCTTAGAATTTTGTTCTTTTTTACTGTTGTCGGACGATTTCCCTTTTACTACAACTTTCGGTTTTGGTTGAAACTCTGCTTCGGAGTCTGTGGAGTCTTCTTCTATGTAATATTTCGACTTTGTACTGTTGCTCTTAGAGCTCAAGTCCGCAGGCTTTTTGGATTTATCGTTGTCTGGCGAAACATTAAGTTTTTTGGATCTCAGCTGTCTCAGATTGGACATGTTTTTTTCTTCCTTTGTTATTTTAGTCTCGCTTTTCGTAGCTGTCGACTCTTTGGTAGTTTCCTCTTTCGCAGTCTTAGACACTTTGATAGCATCCGATTTTCCTTTCTTTCTTTTGCTTTGCAATTTCGACTGCAGAACCTCCGCTGCCCTTTTCTTTGCTTCCATATTCGCAGTTTTCTGTGCCTCTGAACTGTTCAGAATTACTTTTGTCGCTTCGGGTGTCTTCTTTTTGCGTGATTTCGAGCTAGTTTTCTCTTTACCTTTACTCGACTCACTCTTAGACTTTTCCTGTTGTTCCTTCGAATCAATTTTGAATATCGGATCGTCGCTGAACACCCTATGCGGCGGACAAAGAGATATAACTAATCGACAGTGCAAGCCTAATGCTCTTAACATAGCAACATAGAGTACTACCAACTCCCTGTAATCGGAGATCCTTTTCTCCCGCAGTACCTTCAACAGACTCTCTTTGTTGATACATTTATTATCACTGCTCGCAACTTCTTCAAATACGAATAAACGTTTAAACCATTTCGTAAATCTCTCCAAATACATAAGGTCGATTCTATTCTTCGGGTACTTGTCGGATGACATTAAAGACAGTACTGTCGACATCAGCTCGGGCTCATTCGCCTGTTTGTTCATATAGAATCCGTAAGCTAGCCAGCAGAGTAAACCTACTTTCTCTACATATATCTGAGTAGTTCGCAATCGTCTTCGTAGAATTGTTTTCAAATCGTCGCCTCCTTTTTTCTTTCTCTTTAGCATGATACTAGTGCCAGGCAGAGTGATCTTAACACCGTCTTTTGGGATAGAGTATTCCGGAGTATCTTCTGCATCATCCTCTTCCTTTACGGACTCTTGTTTCAGCTTCTTTCTAGCGGGAGAATCCACTACGGTCTCTCCTTGCAGTAAAAGTTCAGTGATTTCATTGGATGATGCGGGGTTCAGCTCGTTTGTTACCTGTATCTTCCCTTTTTTCTTTTGTTGCGAAAGGTCGGAGACTGTTTGTTCCGTTTTGATATCGTCATTGTTGAATTCAAGCTTCCGAGTACTTTCTAGATTTTTCAGAACTTCGGTGAACAGTTCAATGTTGGATCGATTGACGTCCTCGAGATCCCCGTCCTCGGAGGTCTCGTCGTCTGTATCGTTCTCCGGCGCGCCAGAATTCTCGTTCGATTGTCCATGCCGGAAAAAGGTAGAATTCAGATTAATCTTCTCCGGATCCACCAGAAACTCGTTGCTACTATCGGAACTGTCATCTTCCGACAGACCACTCATCTCAAAAACTCTTCGAACTTTGCAAACCCTATTATCCGCTCTATTCAGTTACCATTTCAACGCCTTGCGTCATATTACATCAACACGTTCCTGTGCTTCTTGTGTTTGTATACTGTCATCACTGTCATGTGCTATTGAACACTGAACAACACTGAACCACTGACTGAACTCTCGTATTACAGAATTTTAGATAATTTCAAGGAGCTAAACATCGGTAAACATGCGACATTACGTCTAACGGTGAATCGCAGAAACTATTCAAACAAGTTACCGACAGAGAACTGTCACCGCCGTTGATAACGTAGTTTCCTTACTGACAACATTGTAATTAATTGTAAATTTGATTAAATAACTTTGGACACACCATTGTAAAGATTCATTCGTACGTTCATCGTTTCTAATTGACGAATTTCTTTTGTATAGATCAGATCTAAATACACCTTTCGTTACTCGGAAAAATCCTCAACTGTCCCTGGCTACTAGTGGTCACCCCGGTCCTTTAAAAGTTGAAATATGTAGGTATTGTATTTGTTAGGTGATATCTGACTATTAATTAAGATACTGATGCGGTTTGATAATTATTTATTAATGCGATAATTGCGGACGGGACATTTCGGTAGTAAGTGACGCTGTATCTACGGGAATACTAGTTGTAGCTATTCGCAGCAAAGAACATAAAGATTCGTTTGTTAACGCAGAACGACATTTGGATTTGACGTGTTTCATGAAGGAAAAGCTACTTCCGCATTTATATGTCGATCCGAGCATAGAGTGGAGTCTCAAACTGAAATCTACAAGTTTTGGATATTTTTCCTTTGATAATAGTTTAAAAAATTCAAGTCCATACTCGTGTCGACCAAGTAAGAACGAATCCGATTGTAAATCACGAAGTTCTAGTTGATATGCTGTTCCTTGGTTTATTATTTCGCATCCTTTTGGATTATTAAAAATTTCTAGGTCATTACTTAATAAGTCGAAATCATGGAAATGCCTTTGAGCTTGTTGTTGAATCTCTATTAGCCATGTTCGAAATACTGAAAAATTTACATTTGAATATTGTCGAGCAATTTCTTCGCAGGACGGAAAACTATGTAACCGATTTGTTTCTATTTCGTTGATATATAATTGGAGATGATTTTGAAATTCTTTCACGTAGCCAACCAAATCGGAAATAGTTTGATTCTGCTTTTGTAAACTTGAATTTAATTTATTAAGATGACACGCAATGTCAGTTAAAAATGCCAGTTCGCTTAAAAATTGAATATCTTCAAATTTCTCTTGCACATCTGTGGCATCCGCTTCTACTTCACTTTGTAAAAATTCTGTGATATCATCTCTCAAATGAAAAAATCGTTTCAAAATATCTCCGTCGCTTAACCAACGTACTTCTTCGTCTAAACATAAATCTTCATACATAGAGTTCACATCTTGTAAAAATGTTTTAAATTTCTTATGTACATGAGTCGTATCGCCGCCTCTAATTAAATTTAAAATTCTGTTTACAATATTCATTGTAGTGCTCTGCGCTAATGCTTTACCTGAAATTAGAGATTAAGATTGAAAACAGCAAATTCTGTGGAAGAAACTCGATCTTTTGTAAAATAAAATGAATTGGAACATTTTATAGATAATTAACTAAAACAAATGACATTGAAAGACTATAAATGACTGAGGTAATGTTTACCACATAGTGCCTCCTGGTGAACGATACATTGAAATGTTGGGCAATTTATTCCATGCTTTAATAAAAGTTCCCGAAATCCAGTTTCTTCGCCAACCATTTCTTTCGTTCTATTAATTATCGCAGAACACTTGGAGAAACCTCCGTACTTTTCTACTTGCTCATAGACACCATACAAAACATCCGTCCCATTTGCAGTCGAATGTAAAGAAACCAATGATAATAGTTCTTCGTGGATGGAAAAATCATCGCTTATCATTCTTACAAAAATTGATAACTGTCTTACGTCCATTATTCCTGTAGTTTCATGGAGATACAGCGAGAAATAACGACATTCGTCTAATAATGCTTTCAATTTGTTTTCTAAATGCCCATTAATTTCACTAACTCGTCTTGAAATGGTTTGCCGTGACAATGAAACCGTTTTAAAACTTTCCATTGCAGTTTTATTGCCGAAAGCTTTCGCCATTTCGATTGCACATTTTTTAATAAGTTCTCCATCGGAGAAACTTTTTTTCGCGCGTGCAATTTCTAATGCGACAGCATACGAAGCCGCGACGCTTTGTTGTTGAATTGTGTCTGTGGCACATACACTATCAACTTCTGGTTCATTATTGTCGCCGTCGTTGTTGCTGAGCTGTTTCAAATTGTTCAGTATTTCTATTCGACATTCTACAGAACATGTATCGTACATTTCACTATGACACCTATTATAGTGGCGAGATATATTACTTTTTTTCATCCCTGAAATTTTTTTCTTACATATTAAACATTGTGCTTTTCCGCCAGAATTAACGAAAAAGTAATCTGTTTCCCAGCTTTTTTTAAACAGTCGATTTCCTGTGTCAAGTTTTCGTTTTGACATGGTGTCAAGCAGAATAGAGCAGTAACACTAGGAGATGTGAATGTCAGAACAAGGAAATAATAGCGGAGTAACAATCACGATAATATAATAACAATAAAACAAAATAACTCAAACCACGATAAATTCCATAATATTTATGCGAGGTTAGAAAATCTAACAGTACTAGAGAGGAGATGAGACGAGAGATGAAAGTGTCAAGAGTGTTCACTAGGTTTGTGCAGTATTGTGCTACCCCCTAGCAGTCCAGTCCAGTGGTCAGAGTCTATTCGTTGGTTTACCTCAGTTTACCTCGTCTATGGTGGCCAATGGTGGCGGAGAGACATCGATCGTACCGACTGGTACCAACCAAACAAACGTTCAACTTTATCCTTCGAGCATTGTATTCACGCGACTATTGTTGACAGTTCTTCTCGGAGAAAGGTTGCTGCAGCTGTTGGGAGAAACAAACGCTAGCTCTTGTCAGAGCGTCGCGACTTTTTCTATTGCAAAGTTAGAATTCGTGTGGGTATTCGTAGGAATCGATTAGGAAATCGAGTTAAGAAGCTGTATTCCCAACGACGTGTCGCTGCGAAAGAAGGTCATTGCAAAACGGAGAAAATGAGGTATTTATCTATGAATATGAAAGAAGATATTTTCTTCGTTCCCGCGCGTCACTTCGTTCTCCTATCGTTCAAATCGTTCTCGTGCGTGAAAATGTTTACGACATCGGCTGACTGACGCTTATTTTTGGCAAACTGCCAGTCGTTCAATTTCCCTGAGAATTGAAGAAGCAACAGTATCCAATAGGTAGAGGGAGAAAGAGGCGGGAATCAAGGTAGCATTCCATTTAATTGTCATGCACGAACCGCCATCTTTTCTACTGACAATTTCTTTTCAAAGCGGCCTTCCATTATGCTATGCATCGCGTTGCATTCGCTGGATATGAAAAGCGTTCAGCGACTGTTTAGCAAATTTTCGCATTTCCTCGAATAATTTAGGCGTTTTATTTTTTTTTGGCAATGTCGACAGAAGCTGTTTCTAAATAGGAGGATATGTTAATCAGAAATTATATGTATATATATATAAATATATGGATATGTACAATATATATGCATATACATATATAGGTAAATACGTGGCTTCTGACAAGATAGAGCTCTTTCCGCAGTGCGATCAGACAAGACGATGCTAACCTAATTATAAGACCTTTTTCTCGTAACTTTGTTTCATGTGCTTGTTGATTTGAAAATGCACATATGGTATGTAATACTAATAAATATAATATTATTGTTCGAAATTAGAGGTTATGTTTTCGGACGCGTCTCAATAAAATGGCTATTCTCTGAATTTCACAGGCATTATGTTAATGAATTCTAATGAATATGTTAGTTTTCATTCGCGTCTCAATTCTCTACGTGTTTTGTAACATCTCGCAGTTTATAAAATTTTAGCTGAACACCGAACATGCTCATCTTCGAATAACGCGAAGATAAGTTTATTTTAACTTTTATAAGATCGTTAAATCTTAAAATAGATTCAATGAACTATATCGCTCGAACGTAGTTATAACCCGGCATTCTTACAGCGACGAATGAATTTTCTGCATTTAAATTGCGGTGTATTTTGAATTTTTGAACTTTTGAATTTTTGTGATTCAAGTGGAATATTTTATTAATAGCGGAAGATCACAGATGACAGCAATGAACGGGAAGAGACCATCTTCGATCCCCTCGCGACATCAATCTGAAACTGTAGCTCAACATTTTGATCTAATTAAATACATCTATGATTGTAAGTATAGCATGAGGGAGGATTGTTGTAGAGTAAATGTTTGCGACAATGAAGGCTTTACGTTGAAATTCGATTGTTACAGCCTGGAATTCGGTGTCTAGAGAGCTAGACATGTGCCATAATCAACCACACAGTAATTCTTCTAATTATAGAAACGGGGCATCCGTTACATATTACCAGGAACGAGAACCTAATCCACAATTGAAAGGTATATAATAATTGATTTATATATTATTTTCTAGTATGTATCTTGGTTTTTAAATAATCGATAAATCTTTTTACATTAAAAGATTTTGAACCGTTCAACCTCGAGGCTTGGTGGGGACAGCGAGTTGTTCAAAGTATCACCAGGAATGCTAATTCCTAGTGCCAGGCCCATCACATCGACTACAATCGAACATTCTCAAACAGACATAAGAAACAGAAGAGATAAATAAGAGCTGCCGAACAAAACTTGTTTTCTTTTCTATAGAAACAGTTTATTGTATACTCAGAAAAACAATCGACAGAAGGAGGATAATGTAGGTATAAATAAGTATATAGCAATGAATTTTAAATCTTTTTGATAACAAAAAAAGTAGAATATTAGGAAAGAAACGAAGATAATGCGAGAGAAAGAGAGTGAGGAAAACAGAGTGTGCGCGTGCGCGCAAGAGAGAGAGAGAGAGAGAGAGAGAGAGGGTGAGAAAGGGAAAGAGCAGGGTTAAGAATGCATACATATTAGTATGTATATTACATTCCTCCAATCTTTTATTGTAACTTAACGCAATAGTGCGTTTTCCTGGATCCTTTTAAATATCGTGTTTTGAAAAGTATTTTACTCCATGATCGAATGTAAGCCTTTGCCTGTTTCTGATATTGTCTTTCTAAGATTTGAGAATCAACACGTTATAAATAATTAAGATTTATAGAGCATGCTGAAAATATTTATTTTATTTGCCGAGACAAGTAAATGTAATTATAAGACGTAGTTTATTACGAATCAGAGTTTCATTGTTATTTAAAGATGAGATGAATTAATTATTAATCTTTTTACCTTTTTCTAATGAAGAAATGTTTACAGAATGATGAACCGAATGTTAATGAACTGTACATGCGAACGAACTGTACCGAAGGTTTTACCTTTTAAAGTTTGCACATGTATGTATTTTTCCACGGATTGCATTTTGCATTTTTTAATCGATTTTGCACATACGTATCTGTAACGATGTCACACTTCAATTTTAACGAGATAAGTGTCTTTTTGATATTGTTTAAAAGAAAAATGAAAACGTGCATTGTCGCATATGAATATAGTAGGCTGCACTTCTATCTTTGATAAAACTAAAATAAATCATATTCAAAATAGTACGGTTATTATTACAATTTAAAGTACAGTTAAACATACAACTATGTACACTTACATCATATGTTACATAAACAATGTACATGACGGGAGTATAGCGATCTTGTAAAATTTATCCGAATAACATTTTTAAACAATTGTCAAACCAGTTTTTACCAGTTGCTCGTAGCGGTATTTTTTTTACGTACAATTATGGTAAATAGCAAAAGTATTATTACGGTTACCCAAAAAACTTAGCTGGATACTGTTACATGTTACGAACATCATTGTAATGTTAGGCATTTATGTACCTCCGAGAATGATAGGTAGCGCTATGCATAGAGTTATCGATTCAACGCTTGGATCCAATCGAACAAATCACCGTTACCACGGTACTGTGAATCCTTCTCGATCATGGTTCGAGCTTGATCTAAAGCGTTGAATTTTAAGGTCTTGACGGTTCGTTCCAAATTGCAGAGACTTCTTTCTATCGCACGTTTTTCGCTATTGAGCATCTGTTTATTCGAAAAATTTCTACATTTTGTACCAATCATTCTAGAAAAATTGATGTACGTTTTTAAAAGTATTATATGAAATCATGAAATATAAGTATCTAAACAATTATTTATCTGTTTAAAAATATTTTATCATTAATTCCACACCGATTCTTCCAAAATATCACTGTACACAGCATTTTGTATTCTGTCGCCTTGAAGCTATAAAGCTATAGGTATAGGCTTGAAGCTATAGTTGATAGAAAAGTCTTATACGAGTCTTTTAGCAAAAGTTCATTTTTGTTGAAAGTTAGGTTTAGAATTTGCACAATAAATATATATATATATATATATATTTGTTTACTCACTGTGGTTCCAGCATTTAGGCGTAGAAACGATTTTATTCCGACCACTGCCGTTTGCGTAGACCTGTTCACAGTTTTCAATCTCGTTGTTTGCGTACCACAGGGTATGCCGGTTTGTTTAACATTCACGGATGCGTAAATATGGTTAAAGAATATAATAATTCGGTCGAGAGGCGCTTTCTCGTATTCGGCTTCGTTATCGACGAATTCCATTCGAACGATTGCCTCGCTGTCATTTAATACGACCGGACATTTTAATTTCATTTCCCTATCGATCGATAATTTGAAAATGTATTCTTCGTACGATCGACCATTCGAATGCGATTCTATGCATAATACACGATCGCACGCGTTCATTGATTTATTTTCACCGGTGAATTCATGATCATTATTTTCCTGCATTACTGAGTTTTCTAAATCTTTATTTTCAGGAAACGCGAACTTGCTCGGCGAGTTTTCATTAGAATTTCTTGAACTTGTATTCGCTTCCCGAGAGGTAGAACAGTTTTGGTACTCGGTCTCTTTCTCTGGGACTTGATCGCACGATTGTTGCTGCGCCTGTAACTTTTTCGACAGTTTTTCCAATAGCAGCGTATTCGATTTTATAACGCGGTGATCTTTAAGTTGCTCTTCAAGTTTAAAAATTGATCGATAAATGTAAAAGTATACCAACCTTTTTCTTAAGACTCTTCACCACTTCTTTCAAAACGGCATTCTGTTTTTCCATTAACACCGGTTTTGTTTGATCTTCTCGATCTCGCGTGGTCCAAGCGAGATGTCTCAGGCTCTTCATACTTCCTTCGAATAAGTTTCCTGGTTCGGTCAAGTTCTTCAGAGCTGTTCCAAGAGGATACATTTGCCTTACATGAAGGAATCTGAAAGTGGGGGATAATACTTACCTTCTGCCGCAAGTTGACAGACAGAACCGACATCCACGTCGAAACGGTTTAAAGTTTCAAGTAGGTTAGCCAGCTCGAAAGTACGGTTCTCGTACTCGCGTCGACAGCTTTGATACATCCCTATCTCTTCCTCTAGTTGATTCACCTTATTGGGAAGACGAAACTTTAATCTACCCGACCAGAATTCTATTACAAGATACGGTAATGAAACACGCGTTGCTACGTAGCTTTAAAATAAATTCAGCTACATTTATTCGAACCGTACAAAGAATAACTTTTTCAAAATTAGACCCAACGAATTGATTTTGAGTGGCGCCTCAGAATCAGTATTCGAGAGTTAAGGGTTAAAAGACGTGCGAAAAAGAAAGCTGTGAGCTTGACGAAGGGGTGCACGATTGAAGTGCTCGATTGAACGGCACATTTTGCAGACAAACGGGCAACGTCGCGAAACTTGACCACAAGCCCCTCAAAGGTTGATGAATTTCAGCGACAGACCATTAACGTTTTAACAGCCTCCATCGGTGACACCTTCGCTAGCCTCAATCTAAGGTTTGCATCGGACCAAGGATGATGGCACGTAGTACCGCGTGCAGATGACGGGGTCGAGGTAGATCTGGATCCCGTTAATGCCCGACGGTCATAAAACTTTCGCGTTAACTTCGTTTTACGCGGATGGCGGTCTGTTAGAAAATTGCCGCAAGCACCGGCGGACATCGTTGGCTTGAGCAGAAGGAAAGAAAGAAAAAAGAAAACGAAAAGAATGATGAGATCGATACGAAGAAACGTGGACGGGGTAAGAGAAAAGTTCAGGGATTAGCGAGACACCTTCCCTATTAATCAACTGGGACACAGTGGAGTCTTCTATTCGCCAGGCTACTAGTTTGCAAATGGAACACTTGAACTGCATCAAACGTAAAACGAACTTAATTGAACTTGGAAGAACTTTGATGGGCCAACCACAGCCGTGTATGCAAATTATTGTAAATGTAAATTTAAAGAAACGGTCAATTACGTAGCATGGCAAACAAGGACGCATTTGTTTCTTCTGCTTCTTGCACTTTCATTAGAAGTTCTTTTACTTGATTCGTTCTTTTGTAAGCACACACTATGTGATATTGATTAAACTCTTATCATTAGCGTATAAGAGCATTAGCTTAGGGCGCTGCGTGGAAGACTGGTAATCACTAGATCGTTGGTTCGAGTCTTGCTGTTCTTATCATTAGCGTAACGTACGCGTATTTGGAATGAGTGAGAAAATTTTGATAGAGGAGTTGTTGGGAACAATATTAAAATGAACAATTCATTTACCAGACGCACGCGGTTACATATTAGATGGGGTTTCATGGTTACCGAAGGAATGGGAAAATAAAGGGGAAAGGGTGGCAAGCGCGACAATGAAAACCGTGGCACGGACACGCGAAACTGTACATTCGAGTTCGCTTGGAATTTCGCCTGGACGCTGAATATTCAAGAGGGTAGCGAAAAGGTGACAAGTTCGATTTCGCCTATCAGAAAAGCGACATTTTCAAAGGGTCCACTTTTTACGATGCATTGTCTGTAAAAAAGCTGGCTACAACGTCAGAGTGAATGCATATCAATTAAAAAAACCGCTTTGATGTTGGTTTACGATGCATGTAGCCATCGGGTATTGCGTTGGAAACTTTTTGCGCCACTGCTTGCATGATACTACCGAAGAAAGTTCAAATATCTTTTGTATTTACGAGCTTGAATATCTTTAACAACACAGAAAAAACTGAATATCTACAGGCAAGCCGGAAAAGAAAAATTTCAGATCGTATTATAATCGAAATAATGAAATTGATTAAAATGATGTAGCTTCTAATAATTTCGTTCATAATTTCCTTCACGTACACGAAACAACTGTGACAACACAACATGCGGTGGCTCCAATGTTGTACCTTAACCGGTCATGATATTTTTGCTGCGTTCAGGACAGTTGAGACGTAGGATTTAATAAAGCTTTTAATGTAAGTACCTTCTCTCTAGTTTCATGGTACAGCTCGATTAGTTCGTGAAATTGTTTCTCTGCAGTTTCTCGCGATACCTTCAAAACATCTTGGCATTCCTGTTTCACCGACGTTATCGCGTTCTTGTACCCTATTTCGTTCCTAGAAACAAATGATAACATTGATAACAACAGACACGACGTTTTCAACATAATCAGAATCTTTACATTTTTATTGAACGACACGTTTCTATGCGTAATTAAGTTAAATAATGTACGCCTGTACGTGTTCACAGTAACCATTCACTGTTCCACACATTTCTGCTAATTTACACAGCAATTTACGTTCCATTTTCAATTCCGTTTGACGTATCTAATCTGTTCGATTTGCCGCTTTGCATTCTCACGTTTAATACATTTCAGTTTGATACCACCCGGTAACACGTATCGATTGTTTGTTCAATTATTAGACATTTTGACAGTCGATTTCGCTGCCATTCTAGCCATTCTATCATTTTACCGTGCAAAGAAGAATGCGCGAATTCAATGTCTTTAATTTATTCGTCCTTCTGACATTATGGGCGTACAGGGAAACAGGGTTTGAAAATAGCCCGTCTCCATTCAAAGGTTATTTCCACGGTGAAGAACCGAAAAAGGGTCAAAACACGAAATTACCCTGTACTTTGTCGGAGGTTTCTACAAACTTGCCGAGTTTCACACAAAAATTGTAACTTTCGGGTTACCGAAGTTCCCTTGTTAACATTTTAGTTTCTTTGGGAATGGAGACAGAGGATAGGGCGATAAGGTATCATGGTGTTCGTGCGTTTCTTAGGCACATTTGTATTCGACCCGTCTTCCCTCGTCTCTTTCACCTTGATATATGTACCGCTTAAGATGTCCCTGTAGTTAGATGGCCTGATTACAAAGCAATTTCCGAAATGTTTCAAGAGAACGTATTGCGTATTATAATCCGAATTTTTATGCGTGTGTATATCAGTAGGTGTAACATAAGACATTAGAAAGATCGGAAGAATTTAGGGTCAAAGTCATCATTCTGAACAACTTTTTCCTATACATGTTACCGTCGCTCGATTTTAGTTTTCGAGATATTCGCAAAAAACTATTACTAATACTGTATTGAATTTTTTGTATTTCTGTACGCTCCGTGGCAACGTAAACTTGTCCCGGCGCGGTGCGGCGTTTACATTTTGCTTCTAAACACGCTGTGGAGATGAGAGAAAACAGGGTTTCATTCTGGTCATACATGTATAGGGTGAGCTTTCAATTTTGAAAGACTACTCCTGGATTTTCGTATATATTTGGTTAGAAAAGCCGTTAAGCAATCGTCTATGCTGATATACGAAAATTCAATATAGTATTAGTAATAGTTGTTTGCGAATATCTCGAACACCAAAACCGAGCGGCGGTAACATGTATACAGAAAAGTTGTTCAGAATGATGACCTTGACGACATATTTCAGGGTCATCATAATCGGCAAGGAATCCCATAAAAAATAATTACCGAATTTAGTAGTGTCGACGCATCTCATCTGAAACTTCTAATTTGTGAAATTGTTTCTTATTCGGGAGGAAGGCTCGGACGAGCAACATGCGTAACGAACCTGTAATTCCTCGACGTTCCTGCAACGTCCATCGTTCGTCGCGTCGTCCGTCGTATCGTCCGTGTGTTACGGTACACAGGAAATTTGCATCTTGCACTTCCCCGAGGTAGATCATGTTTGCAACAACATTGGAGGTCTGCGACAGGTTTGTTTGACGGAATAGAGGCTGCCAACTCAGAAGGAGTACAAACAAATGGGCCGATTCAAATTTAGTTGATAGTTGACGGGAATCCGTGGCATGGAATTGTGACGTTGCGTCACATATATGCAGTGTCAACTGTCAGATGATCTTGACACATACATGACACGCGTCTGGTCTGTTCAACGTTTACCCGTGAGATTGCCATGCTTCTGTCGCGCAGGAAACTAGAACGAGCCCTCTGTCTTCTCGCTACTACTGATTTTGGCTACCACTTCGCGGTCATAATTTTAGAACAGTGATTATAATAACTGTTTCTTTTATCTCGATCAACAACTTGTAAATAACTAAATTGATGTTTTCGGCGCAAAGATTCGATCTTATCGATCCTAGTGTTTATAATAATGTGAACGCGGCAACGCGGTAAATTCGCGCAACAAAATACACAGTACACGAAGGTCGTTAACATCGAAGCGTGATTCCCTTGTCAAGTTCCTTCCTTCCTTCCTTTCTTCGCTTCTAAAGGAACTTGGAAAAGCGTGAACTGAAGAGGAGACATGGTTCTGACATTTTCCACACATAGAGAACTGCGGATAGAGAAGTACAAGCGTTACGAGGAAATCCTAAATATAATTCAATCAAAATTCTACTAAAATTCGCAAGCACGCGAACCCTCGGAATATACGCGGTACTATTAACGATCTTATATTTATCAAATTATGTTTGTACAAGTTTACGCCAAGCTTATTATTGCAAATGAAATCGTATTTCAGTATCTATTGATCAATGCCATATCTTTCTATTATATAAAATAGTTTCCTTAGTTTCTGTCATGCTAAAACGCTGAGCGGGTTGCCTTTTGAAGGGGAACCGAAAATTGAGCGTCAGTCTATAATTTATAGAGAGAGAGGAAGAGAGAGTGAGAGAGCGAAGCGCCGCGGGGATTGGCGAACCCCCTAGTAGATATTGTATAAAAAGAGGCACATAATCCCTTAAGTCTTAAGTAATTTCGTCGAATCCACTACGTGTGGAGAGGTAAAATTTGTTCAAATGGTGAAACTTCGCTTGCAGGCTGTTAAACAACAGTAAAACGCGTGAATATAAACTTGAGTAGTTTACATCCGCAAGTTCGTGATCCATTGGAGGCACGAAATTTCACGTTTCGAATGCCCCATTCTCGAGGGTTTGCTATTTTTTTCCCCCGATGAAGCTGTTTACCAAACAGAAAAGCAATCGAGAAAGTTCGCGGCAGAGTCAATATTATTTCCTCGGAAATAACCTTCTTTTAATTCGAATTTAGCTTCTCGCGAGGCGCAACCAATCGCGTCTGGCACGATTTACTCGTGAACCAGCGCGAAACTTGTACCTGCTATTGGCTGTGTATCGCTTTTCGAACGGAAGTGAGATGATCTAATTAAACCACCGGCAATTAACAGCCGAAATAGATGTGTTTTTTTGTTACGGTGGCGAAGGAGGAAACGAACGATACGTTTTCAATCGTCGCAAATGGAATAGACTAGGTTTTAAAGGTGAAAAATTCGCGCAGAATTTTTAACGATACTCCGATTCGAAATAACGGGTGAATGCACTCATCAGGGAGGCAATTCGATTACATTCGCTCTTTGCAAATCAATACGAAAGCTACGTTCATCAGTGCGATTGTTGTCTCGACGAGCGGTAAAACAAGCATCTGCACGCACATATACAAGGCGTACTATTGCATAAGTCTGCAAATATTGTACGCACAAGCGTAATAAAGACTCGAAGTAAGGTGTTGTACGAAACTCTATGTCCCACGAAAGTGTAAACCCCCATTATTTGTCGGAAAAATAATGAGAAATTTGTGAGAGAGATCGATCAAGTGAAAAAACGCTTAGTTATTGATTCGTAAAAAATGTACGAAATGTAAAAATCAAACTTTAGCCTTTAGCCGAAAGTCGACATTTACACGTATGTATGTGGAAAAAATCTGATAAAGCTATAATTAGACGTGGGGGAATAGCATCGTAGAAGGGAAGAGAAGCCTTAATCTGGTAATTCTGACCAGATTTAACAGGGTGATCGTATACACGACAATAAATAAAATTCCGAAGTAATCTTCGGCGAAATTAGTACGCGTGTGCAGTTAAGCGTGAAACATCCTCCTCGACTTCCCCAAAGCTGTGGTAATCCTTTTACAGGTTCGGCGATTTCGCTACGAAATCCAGCAATTTTGAACGGCGCGGCGCGGCTCGACGCGGCGCGGCGCGTTTCCATAAATGCCAAATGCGATGTAGGTATCTTCCTTTCATTAGCGAGAAAATTTGGTACGAGTCTGTTTTGTTTTCGTCGAATGCAGATCAGCTTGTATATATGCAGAATTTAATCGTGAAACATGCTCCCAGTCGAATCGGGTGCTTATCGGGTGTCCCCGCAGTATCGTGGACGAACGACACGTTCGATGATTTGAAATTCCGCGAGTGAGTTCGCGCTTTGTTCCAACAACAGAGGACTCGTCGCTTCGATATCGTATTTTCGAACTACCGAGCGAGCTGAGAAGACATCTTAAGGGAAATTCCATTGTCGACGCCGGCAATCGCTCGGTCTTGGAACGACGCGAACGAGACTCGCGAGATCGACCTGTGTCGCGCGTGTCCTCTGACTGGAATTCCATATCGAGGAAAATCTACAAGAAAAAGAATTATATCGGAATTAACTTGATCAATAATACACCGTCAGCGTAATATGTACTATGCTAATGTGACTTTGACTTGACGGGGGATTGAAGTTGATCCGTAGAGATCCGTATTATGACTTTGCATTTGAAATTCGATCAAAGGACGACTTTAATAATCACGGTTTTAATTGCGCGTTCGCGTCACGGGTGGTCAGGCCAGGAGCAATTAATTCCGTAGCAGTGTCGCCGGGAAAGACGCTCGTCATTATATTAGAATCCCAGGATTCACCAGTCAGGAGTATAAATTCATTTATCTCTGGCACGTATTAGCATAAGGAGTAACGGTGCTGCGTAAACGGCGAAATTCGGTCGGAACTTGTTAGATTTATAGCACTGTCGGAACTTTTAAAAGCAACTTTTCCAGTCTCTCCCATTGTTGCCTGCCACCTTCGACTTTTCTCGAGAGTCAAATTTCGAAAAGTTTTCTCCGTGCAGTTTTCCCAGCCACTTCGTTGCCTACGTCTTCGCGGTCATTTTTCGTTATACATATGCAACGTTATAACTCTGCTCGCACGGATAATGGCCGTTAGTCTAGTTCGCAGATTTCTATAACTCGGCACATTCGAATGAATATTAATATTCTCACAGACAAACGTGTTTATTAACAATACATTTGTATGCTTTCGGCGCACTGGTTCGATCAATTATTATTTTAAACGCTATTTGCAAATTATATTACCACAATAATTTTTTACGACGTTTCGATCTTACTTTACATCATTTTCAAGAAAAATAGAAGAATTGCGGATAATTATATAGAAAATGTCTGCGTACTCTGATTTTGATGAAATTTTAATATGTTATGCAGCAACACATACTAAACAACTTTTTCCGTTTCCAATATAGGGGGGTCGGTTTTAGTTTTTGAGATATTTGTAAAAAACTATCGCGAATACTGTATTGAATTTTTCGTATTCCTGCACGCTCCGCGGCAACGTAAGCCTACCCCGGTGCGGCGTTTCTTTACATTTTGACGGTGTAGAGATCAGAGAGAATTTTTATTCAGACGACAGATTAATTACGATAATCGAATTAATGCATCTTTTTAAGCAATTGCTGATACATTTCCAATTGCTAATGTTTAGTGTAATATTTAAAATTATAGATAAAAAGATGAATTAAATATTAATTAAAACCTTATTATTTTTTCGACAATACCTAACACACCAACCCAGTGCTTAACACGCACTCAGTGTTTCTAAAAAGAAGGTTTACACATTATACAATATAAAATCAACTGAGACCAATACAGCATACATGTATTATATTATCGCATTTGATTGTAAAACAAATTGGTATTGGTATTAGTTGATTTTACATTGTTTAATGCGAGAACCTTCGTCTCAGAAACACTGGGTGGGTGTGTGTGGTATTGTCGCTTCTCATCTCCACAACTTATTTATCTCCATCTCCAAACAAAGAATAAACAGATGCGGTCCCAGAACAGGTTTACGTTGCCGCGGAGCATGCAGGAATACGAAAAATTCAATACAGAATTAGCGATAGTCTTTTGCAAATATCTCGAAAACTAAAAGCAATCTGGATTAGGAAAGGAAATATTGGAAATATTTCCCCTATATTGGAAAAGGAAAAAGTTGTCCAAAATGTCGAAATCTATAACATATTAAAATTTCGTCAAAATCGGAGTACGCAGACCTTTTCCATATAATTACCCCTACTTGCTTAGTGCATAAAATGTTTATTGTTTCGTAGGAATCAAGGAACTGAACTTTGCACCGTGTCGCGTCTAAGACTTTCGTTACATGTATGTATACACAACAGTTTCTTGTTTCGAGATATTTCAAGGAAAAAGATATCAACACTAAACGACCATTTTCTTCGAGCTTCCAAGCAGTAACGAGCCATCCCTCTAACATCCGATAAAGACTCGGGTTGTTTCGTCGAATTTAAAAAAAGCAACCTTCCATTTGCTGGGGCAACGAAAGTGTTCATAGCAGTGACAAATCAAGTATCGAGCGTGCGGCATACATCGTATGATTCGTTTGCAAAAACAACAATTGAAACATCCGTAAAATTGAATAGTGTTTCAACAGGAGATTGAACGCATCCTGACATAACACGCGCGTTGTGGAAACGAGGTTTGCTGCCTCGCCCGTGTAGAAACACAGCATCCGCGTGCATGAATATGCTATCAGTGAAACTCACATATAGCTGGAGAGATAACGGCGTGTTCCATCGTTCATCTCAGTCACGATAAATTAATTTGATTCGCATTGCATCGCGACGCGAGAACGCCCGCTCGAAATGCTTCTGAACAAAGAAGATTAAAATATTTGATTTTGTTCGCGCTTGAAATAGGTTTCCGTTTTCATCGATTTCGATACTACTGCCACGTTTGGCCAAATTTGTTGGGTCGTGAATATAGTCATTGAATAAACACCTCCAAACCATAGTTTTATTAAATCGTTTAAATATACATTGTACGAACACGGTGGTTTTTATAATAATTCGTATAGTCGAATGTTAGGTCTACATTCATTTTTACAATACTCACAGTCTATGTATATAACATATAATAAATTTTGTTGTTTCGGCGCACAGTTCGATCAATTATAGAAAACAGAAAATTTGCAATTATTTAAACATTCATCTCAACGTTTCGATCCCTATATGTATAGATCATTCTCAAGAGAGACATTTTTGCGTCTGAAAAATAATACATATATAATACAGATTGAAGAAATATTGCGACACAGCTGTGTAAAGAGAACACGGTTGGTTTTTTCTTTTTTCATTCTTCACATTCTGTATATTAATTTTAATTTTATTTCGTATGAAAATGTGGTACAAACATCATGAACGTGGATGTTTTTTTTGTTTTCAATTTTCAGTTTTTTCTTTGTACAATTTTCTACAGTGGTTGTATGTAGGACTTTATTAACAATAGCTGTACAGTTACGCCGTTCAAATTTGCCGCCTAACATGATTTCGAACTTCTACCGATCGATATCGACCAACCAATCGTGGAACGTAGTCGTCCAATAGGACATACTAGTTCTAACGTTTGCGCTAACACATGTTTCAGTTACGTATCTGCCACCATGGATGCAAGTTTTGTTTTCCGTAACTCCTCAATATTCTTTTAATTGTTTTCTCTGTTATCAGCAAGTATGTGTTTTCCGTTCTCTTTACACGGCTGTGTCGCAATATTTTTCCAATCTATATTATACATGTATATGTATTATTTTTCAGACGCAAAAATGTCTCTTGAGAATGATCCATATAGGGATCGAAACGTTGAGATGAATGTTTAAATTTTTGATCGAACTGTGCGCCGAAACCACAAAGTTTATTATATATTAGATTTTCGATCGAAAAGAATTTTACTTTATGTATATAACATACGATTTGACGTAGACAGCCTGTGCCAATTAGCAATATAAGTTGCCTGTCGAAACCGCTTGTACAACGAAAACTGAAACAGATTAAACTGTCTTCGTGTTCACTCCACACCTGCGATTCTGTTTCCGCACTGTAAGCAGACCTCGTGAAATAGTACGAATAAACAGAATTCCACAAATTGATTGTCAGCGATACGTCACCACGTCGCGTAACTCCGAGACTTGTTAAATCTTGCCTATTGCAAGTATTACTAGATTCATAGTACCATAGACTAATTTTAAAAAGATGGATTTATTATTTGGAGAAATAAATTTTGAACAGAAATGAACAAATTTTTTTGTGTAGATCTCATACTACTACCCTTCTCCAACTGACTAACGCGTTGTATGCGCTACGCTAAGAGACTTTGAGGATAAGATCGAATCGCAGCGAAATGGTTCCCGACCGAATTCCACTTTCTCTAATCTCTCTTGACTTATGAAACACCTAAATTTTCTGATTTAAATCCAGCCTTGCTCCTCCATAATTTCATAACATTTTGCTACTTGTTTCACTCCGCTGGTTGGACATTTTTAAAATAATCTACTTCTGAAGCGAAGAATTGCAAGCGTTACCATTGGAGCAGCTTAGCCCTGGGACTTCGTTAGGCTCTCCGAATACTCTGATTCAACTACCCTCCGATTTCAATGATCCCTCATTTGCCTTGCTGACACCTAGGCTTGATAGTCCACTTTAGTACCTACGCTACCGGAAGATAGTCAAGCCGATTCAAGTATATTCGAACATACTACAGACTCGAAATGGTTAAACTAATTCCGATTTCCACGAGCGGCTTAAAACTCGATTCTGCTTGAGCTGAAACAACCGAGAGCTACTTCGAACAGCTTGAAACTTGAATCAGCTCGGATAGTTGAATCGCCTTGGACCACCGCTGTCTTTGGTTCTCTTTGATATCTGTTTTTCTTGCATTAATCGATATTCTGGAAGACTGAACGTTTCCAGCAGAAACACATCGATTGTTCGAGTGTAAATTGTAATCAGTTCGTGTGGAATGACCTGTATCTTCTAATTAAATGTTCCAGTTTTGGTGTGGTTGATCATTTAGCACTTCTCTTTAGCCGTCTACGTACGTGTACGCTTAACACGTTATTGTAACACGACTCGCTGTCCAAGTAAGATTTTTTCAGATATTGTAACAAGAATCGCCAAATTACAAGTGAAATTTACACGCTTGTGAAGGAGGAAAAGGGAGGCAAAGGGTACGGCGGTCATTGGCATCACGTCACGTTACGTGGATCGTGAAACGATAAATTCACTGTCACCGGAACCGACGTTTACGCGGTTCGGGCATCGCCGTTGCAACCGTGTTCGCAGGTTGTCATTGATCGCTGGTAAATCATCCGGTTTTTCCGCTGATCGCGTGACAATTGAACCAATATATCTCTACACGCCGGTACACACCGGTACACCCCGCTACGAAATTTGATGCTTATCGATAATAAAAACGATGGCCAGCTTGATTTGCGGCTCGCGAACGCTGGAGTAAAATCTGCTATAGTATTACAAGTTCGGTATTACGGATTTCTACAGGTGCCAGTTCTTCTCACTATTTTCAACACTGAAATGATAACGAATTTTCAAACACAGTCTGGAGAATTGATAGTGGACACTAAACTGTGGTCTTGCTAACTACGCGTATCCGAGAATGTGTTTAGCGAAGTTGTAGGAAACGCTGCGATATCAGGTTATTAATAATGTTGTGCTGCTCGAAGTATGTCGTTATCAGAGATTATAACATAAATTGGTAGTTTCCTTTAGCTCGGCTGTGCGTTTCGGTACATGCAATTGGTTGTATACTCAGCGATGTACAGCGACTTCATTACAAGGGAATATATTCAGTCGATACAAACCGATTTTGATGAAACTTATGTGAGATATAGTTCTTTGAAAAATATTTTAGACGTATTTTTTTTATCGACAACCATCCACTCTGAAGGGGTGAAAATAACCCTCAAAGTTGGGAGTCAAAACCATATTTTTTGAGATATCCCGGAAAGCAGTGATCGAAAATATTCGATTTCGATTTTTTAATTGTGTGTCTTTTAATAGAAAATGTAGTCGTGCAAGAAAATTTTAACAAACGTTTTTTGTTTAAATAATATATTTAAAAATTTATATATTTTTGCAGTTTCTCGTATCTATTGTTAGTAAATTTTAATGTAAATTTGGGTGTCTGATCTTTGATCCAAAATAGAGGATACGTGTTTCAAGATTTTTTTTTGCCATTTAACAATAATTATGCATAATGAAAGATAGTCTTGCACCTGGCGTGCGAAGGAAGGAACTCTGACGGTAATTACATATTTAGAAGTTGGGTTTCCACTCAGATTTTGATGAAATTTAAATATGTTATAGACTTCTACGTATTGAACAACTTTATCCTATACATATTACCACCGCCCGAGTTTAGTTTTCGAGATATTCGCATAAAACTATCGCTAATACTGTATTGAATTTTCTCTCTTGGATTTTTATATATCAGCATGGGTGATCGCTTAACGGCGTTTCTAACCAAACAAAAAATGAATAACACAGGTATACAATATCCAACATAGGAGGATTTTCGTATGCTTGTACGCTTTCCGTTCCCTCCACGACTTAACCACAACTCATTCTATTCGCATGATTTTTCTATTACTAGTTCAAATTCCGGATTACAGCTGCAATGCAAAAATTGAGCCCCAACTTTCAGGGTTGTTTTCATCCCTTCAAAGTGGATGGTTGTCGATAAAAAAACACATCTCAAATATTTTTCGAAGAACTATATCTCACATAAGTTTCGTCAAAATCGGTTTGTATCAACTGAATATGTTCCTTTGTTAGTTCACTAGCTTATGTATAAATAATGTTTTTCTGTTAAGGAAGTAAAGTTCATGATTTTTAAGTGTTTCATCCGTGCCTGTAATGGATTCTTCTCGCTGTGATCAATCATAGAGTTATTGATCACTTCCGATAAATAATCGTCGACAATTTGGAGAACGAAAGCGTGCGGGGTTTGATCCTATACCGTGTAGGCTATACGTTTCGTTGCAGGCTCCGCGAAGGAGCGTAAATCGACGTGGAAGAAGTGGGGTTCGGGAAAATAGACGACGAAGCTCCAGGTACGGTTTATCGATACCATCTGGTTCTCTTTACGTTTTCCCGACAAACAACGTTGTAAATCCGTGATACGGGTCTGTGGACCCGGATGCAAATTGGACAACGTCTGCCTTTACCGAAGACACCGCTCGGAAATTGAATGCGTCCAAGTACAAGACCTATTTAAATTAGTCTGGTCGTTGTGGAAGAAATTTCGAATGGATCCTCTAGGTGCGAAGAAATGGGGCGGTTTTTCGTCAAATTTTAGCAATTTTTATTCGTACCGCCTCGAAATGCTATAAATCAGTGGATAGTCCATACCAGAAGTACATAACTGCGGAGTTAAGAGAAGACCGAGTTAATTATACGCGTGTTGCAGCGAAGAAATTTCGCGAGGTAATTGCGAGACTTGAAAGCGAGATGGAGAAGCGCGAATAAATTATTCTCGAGTTGCTGGACCGAAAATAAGAAACAAAACCGTTTCATAATTGGCGGAAAGACGCTCCATAATCCACAGGATGGACGATGTTCATGAATTATAGTAACTTATGAATAAATTATGGATTCCATGCGTCCACGAGACACGCAATTTTGTAGAATACCATAATATTTATTTAATTTCTACGAAAATTATGAATATCCTGCGACAGGTAGGGCATTCTAAAGATTACCAATAGGGGGCGACAGAGCAGCAGAATTTAATATCAATTATGTTCAACGTACCTCATGACGAATTCTCTTTGTTGTAGGAAAGTATTTTTCCAATGATCCCTTTCAATGACCACATTCATTAGTCTCGAATTCAATTCTGTTCTCGTTTGTAGGGCATCGGCGTTTAATGTTCGGAGCTCTGAAAGAATCAGTCTGGTATTAGTTTCATTTCTCTTTTTTTTCCATCATTATCTGAATGTAAATTGCGATGGAAATTCCTTTTCCTTTTTGTAATCGAACTTTCGGAAAAAATCATCTTTTCGCGCATAAAGTCGAAAAAGTTGGTAGAACTTCGTGACTTCAGGCTCGCAACGGCCTCGAGCAACTCCGACGTTCCTTATTCTACAGCTACGAGATTTCAAACTTTGAAATTCAAGGAAAATTGTTCCCGTTGGGGTGAAGAATTACGTTTAATTGTGTACAGCCAAGGGAAACCATAATCGACGAAAATTTTTCATGTTTTTTTTTCGTAGCGATATTTCACTTTTAACTGTTTCGTTCAATCGCATGAGAGATTCATGAGACGCGGGGGGTTTATGGAGCTTCTGCACGCAACGGGAACGCAGATCTCATGTTAATATTCCAAGTAATTCGATCGAGGTAATTCGAAGACGTATCGTGTAAGCGCGCACCTGTTTAGCGTTAACAAGTTGAGCGGAACTTCCGTAAGGTTATCTCGTGTTCGAGCAACGCGACTCGATGGAAATTCTCTGAAGTGGTCTATTATTCACCGTCGTCTAACGAGGGGAAAAAGTGAGCGAATTCAACGACGAATGTTGAATCTCGCGTATTTCTCTTTTCGTTTTTTCGTATTCCATACCGACTCGATATGCAAAACTAATTTGTTGCCCTAATGCGTCCCGTTCTTCCGTACAATTATCCGTACAAGTACCCACTCACGCGATCGGATATTTACATGTACTCGTATCGGCATTATCGATAAATGTGCGATTGGTAATTTTACCTACGAACAAATAGATTTTCCGTGCACGTTTAATGCTCGCATTTTCGAACGGTATTATAAAACAGTAATGGTTGGTTTGTCTACGTTAACGCATTGTTCGATCGTTAGAATTTACCTTGACCTTCGCGTTTCAAACGATCTAACTGAGCCTCCCGCCTAACCTGTAGCCGCAAGTTAGTTTTAAAAGCCTGTTCGAGTTGAACGAATTTAACCCCGACTTCCCGGAGAGTTGTACGCAGTTCGGAGACTTCCGATTCCCTTCTTTGCAATTGCTCCTCGAGATACCGTAGCCGCGTCTCCATCCTGCCTGTAATTGCATTAATTAAACACTGATATCAAGCTGAAGAACGTACTCCCCGAACTACTAACCGGAAGAAGCAATCCCGCCGGTTTGAAAAAGGAAACTTTCCCCATTTCTTTCAGTGGAAACTGAATGATATCGACGCGGTGTACCTAGCCATTTGGGACTTTCCAACTCGCTCGCGTAAACTGGGCTACGCTTTACGGGCTTTACCGCTCCTTTGCAAGCTACCGAACTTTCCTCTATTTAACTATAATCTTCAAGGAATAAAGTTTCCTCGGGACCGATCACGCGGAAGTTATCGTCTAGATCCGTATCATTGATACGCAACGCGTTAAGGCGTTAAGACTTCCATAACAACGTCTACGTGTCGACGAAAATTCACTTCCGTAGAGAATAACGATATAAACACACGTTTTCGAGAAAATCACGTTTAAACTTTCAATTACGGTTCGCAATTAAATAGTATTACTCTCCCTTGTTTATGATGCTTTAACACCCGATCAACTGGAAAACAGCACCTTTCTTTTGAGATCGTCCGAGGTACCAGAGAGGCCCTTGTTGCTTCACGAAAATCAATGACTCTTGATTTTCCGATTGACATCACACCACGATCTTAGATACGGTTATAAACACCGATAGAGGCTCGATTCCATCTCGAATTTAGGTGCAGACGGTCGACCAAGCTAATCGACGGGGGTAATCGATTAGAAAGAAGCAAACACGAGTTCGATGGCCGACGCTCAACCGGAAGGAAGCCCTTCCGATCGAGTGATCGTAATTTCACAAGTGTAGAAATTAATACGAGCACGCGTGTCCATATTTCTCAGTATTTCTCGAGTCTTGATAAAATTCTCATTCACGAAAATTTATTTATTATTAAACCTTTGTTCTTCAAATCTGCAGCTTTATTTTATCTTGACCGCTTTGGTTAATATTTAATAAACTTTAAAATCAGGTTCATTTCCGACACTATGGAAAACCAGTCTGGTTACACCCATTTTCAAGAAAGACAACAAATCAAATATTGAAAATTATAGACCTATAAGTCTCTTATTCTTATAAGACATATAGATCTATAAGTCTCTTTTTCTCAATATGTGAACAACAGCATGGTTTCGTACGTAAGCGATCAACGACCACTAACATAGTTGTTTACTGCAGCTATGTCTCATCTTCTATAGATGCTAATCTGCAGGTTGATACAATTTTTACACATTTTCGAAAGGCTTTTGACACGGTAAATCATTATTTTTTAATTGAAGTGCTTGCAGCATTCGGCTGCCAGGGAAATCTATTGGCATGGCTGGAAAGTTACCTTACAAACCGTTCTCAAGTTATACGCATACGCGATTGCTTATTTCCATCAGGTGTACCTCAAGGGTTCCACTTTGGTCCTGTTCTATTTATAATTTACATAAATGACTTAACCACCGTTTTTCACCATTGTATCTTCTATTTGCTGACGATTTAAAAATCTTCAGCAGCATCTCGTCCTATGATGATGCCTCCAGATTACAGGCAGACCTTGATCGTTTCAGCAATTGTTGTCGTATGAATGGAATGAAACTTAACATTAAGAAATGCCATGTTATGCGGTCGTCTAGTAGGTCTGTACCTTTCATACATCCTTACCATCTCAATGACAGTATTCTCTCCTCAATAAATAAGGTAAAGAATTTAGGAATTCATTTCTCCTCTACCTTAAACTTTTTCAACCATATTTATCATATTATTAACTCCGCCTTCAGAACACTTGGTTTCATACTTTGTTTTTCCACTGCTTTTTAATTCAATCCGCACACTTAGATTGCTGTTTGTTGCCCTCGTCCATCCGCTATTAGAATATGCATCAATTATATGGTCTCCGAAAAACTCTAAGTACGAAATCATGCTGCTCGAGAATGCAGCATAAATTTCTCAGGTTTTGTTCATACAAACTAAATAATCCAATGTCATTCTTTAATCATGATTACTCCGCCATAATAACCACAATGAACCTAGCACCATTATCTGCAAAGAAGAATAATACCCGACCAGAGCTTTATTTTTCATTTAATTAATAATCATATTGATTGTTCTTCTTTACTTGCGCAAATCATGAGAACAAGAGCGGGTTTCTAAAAAACACTTAAAGCGAAATCTACTTATGGATTAATTACTCCAATGAATCGCATTATTGCAAAATCATGCACTATTTATAACAGTATTGATTTTTTCATTGAATCTCTGCAAAATTTTAAAATGCAACTACGCAGGATTATATGATAATACCTATCGATTGTAGCAGTATCATTTTGTTTGTTTTTTTCTTTTTTCTTTGTCTTTGTGCGCATGTCCCTTTTTTCTTATTAGATAAGTAGTCTTGTATCTTTCTCTTTTTTTTCTTTTCTTCATAAATACTTATGTAAAAAGAGCTTCTGTCCGTCTATAATAAATAATAATATTTATTATTATCATTTGAAATGTTTCGGTTCTCCTGCAGATTGGCACGCAGAGTCGACGGGAACTGCTCCAAAAGAAAGTCTGTATATATACCTCTGTTCTATACTTTCCGCGAGAAACTTTCTGAACGAAGAACAGACTTCTTTTCCAAATGGTTGCGTAAACGAAAATGAACTGGCAACGCGCGTATTAAAAATATATTTACTAGATCAGCCGCGACAAGCATTACGGACGTGAATACTCATTATCGGAATATTCTTCGCGAGCGGAATGGAGCACAACCGGAAATGATCTTCTCTGTTTCATGCTAACGACTTCTGCATTCCCATTTTTCTGCGTCACGACGCGGTCGCCGTCGACGTTCTCGGGCTTGTTTTCGTTATGAAATATGCGACCGCGTTGTAGCACAGTCTGTCACCGCATCAAAAAAAGAAGAAGAGGAACAGAATTCCAATACATTGTCGTTACACGTGAGATGTTAATTCTTCTCGCGGACGTTCCGTTGCGTGTCCATCATTGGACATTCTTTTTTCTCAAGTGTGTCCGAACTTTCTGAAGTAACCTTTGTTTCTGCTTGGAAACAACGACAACCGAAAAATCTTAATTTGGACCTGTACACGTGTGCACGGCGTAGGGTGTAACCCGAAAGAGCTGGCGAATTGAAAACCGGCAGTTTTCTTGTCCATACTGGAATCAATAGGTTCGCGCTGCTTATCCGGCGTCAGCAAAAGTTTCCTCGAGTTGTATTAATTTATCGAAGGTAATAATCTCGACGCGATACCGGTATTTTCATTCGATATTCCGGTACGATCTTACTATCAATCTTTTTAATGCGACGTCAGCTGTATCGTTTATATCAGAAATTCGTATGAATTGTCGCGCCTGCAGGTGTGAGAATCGATAACGATAATTGGACAAATATATCACTGCGTCTCGATTGCTGGTATTACGCGGAGGACCAAGTTGTTACTACCTTCTCGAGGCTCGGTGGTGTATCGATAAATATGCTGCCAGGGCCGCCGGGTGCTGTTCTGCAGGTTGAGCGCGAAACGTGAACGGGCAAGGGTGCTCGTCGCTGCCAGTGGGCACAAAGCCTAATAGCAGAAAGAATAAATGTTTCCTCTAGATATTTTTGCTAAATAAAAAAGATTAACCTGTAACGTCGTACCGACGTCTTGCTGCGAAATTTGATCTAATTTCTATTTATATACATATATATATATATATATGTATATATATATATATATATATATATATATATATACATAT